>JBCNJP010000011.1:2959420-3017923 GCA_039602395.1 Deinandra increscens subsp. villosa
AGATGATATGATATTTGACTCTCGTGCTTTTGGTGTATATAAAGTATATAAACTATATAATATTGTTAAGAGTGGCGGCTACGGCTCTTTGTTTTTATCCAAATCCGGTATGACAGAACTCTTGTTCTACTTCTTACGTCATGGCGTTTTAAGAATACGGTGTATTTAGATGATGCTTTTTGTTTAATGTTTTCGGTAAATATATATTCAAACATTCTAATCTTTTTTTGAACGGGTGGTATTACTCTTGAGAAAATGACTAGTAAGATGTTAGATTATAATTGGAAATTGAAAGAAAATTTACAGCGATGGCTCCCACTCTAAATGATGACCACTTTCTTCTATTTTTCAGCCAAAGATAAGAGAGAGTCTTGATGTCGTCAAGAATATCTCGGGCTCCTTGTTCTCGATTGTTGAAAGCCTGCTGCGTTTCTTGATTTTCAGATGCACTAAAGCATGGTAAAGCTATCCGTAGTAGGCGTGATAAGCCATTTATGACGCCCCATCAGCGCCCCTCACACCACCGGCCTAGCGCTACGAGGGAAAAATTGGCCGACTGGCGTGATGAGCACGGCGCCCTCAAAATCGAACGTTTACAATTTTGGATCGTTGAACGGCTAGTTCAAACGGTCAAAAATTTAACTTTCTTCTTTAATATTTATATTTACCTATAAATACCACACGTTTTTAACAATTCAATCACACAACCTCCACTCCTACTATAATTCTCAATTTAATTATTTACTTTATTATGTTATTTTATCTTAATTATATACCTTTAAAAATCTCATATCATTATAAATAATCTTAAAAAAAGAACCAATAAGAAACATTTTATAGAACGCTATCTATATGACGCGATAACAAAAATTTTGTCTCTTAACACTCCAGGTGAGGTGTTTTAAAACGCTATGAAAACACAAATTTACCTCCTTCATGCGACGCATGGGTTAAGAGCATGTTTGATTATTTTGAGAGTCAGCGTCTTTGCTGGTATCAACGTCGATAACATCACAAAAAGTCTTGTCTGCATAAGCCACGGCTCCATGGTTTTTTTTATTTAGATTTTTTTTTTAAAACGCTTGTCAAAAACGTCTAAATTTAGTGACTCCATATCGACAAATCTTCTGACAAACGCTTTGAAAAAAAAATAATAAAAAACCATGGGCCGTGGACCCAACCCAGAAAAGACTTTGAGATGCCATCGAGACGGTACGGCAAAGACTCTGAGCCTCAAAATTTATTGTTTTAAGTCGCTATTGTGATCGTTTGAGTACTCTTTATCAGATATGTTAAATAATCTTTTCAAAGCTTATAAAAGTTAAATAATTTAAAATATTCATAAAAAATAAAAAGTATACTAAAAACAGCTGTATTCATTAAAATTAGATGTTTTGACTATGCTGCTGGGACACGTTTATAATTTGGCAGCCTAGAGGGATAGTAACTGGGGTAGGTTGAAATGAAATAGGTTGGTTAATGGTTATTCAACGACAATTTTCAGTGTGCAGACCGGCAAAAGTTTTGGACTTTTGGCCCAAGGGTTGGGAATATACAATTGTATCTTGACTTCTTAATAATGATTATATTTTATTATAATTCTATCTTTAATTAACTAATCAATTCAATTTAAACCTTTTAAACGTGATACTATTTTTGTCTATGTTTTTGTCATACATAGCAAATAACATTTTGTTCATGTAGAATGGGCTATTCCACATGACCGGATTGAACAGGATCAGGGACAGGCCGATCGGATAGAGACTTGGTTATTGGGAAAAAAGTGAAGTATGGGACTTGACTTGAACTTGGGAAATGACTAACGAACTTGAGACCAGCGAAACTAGCAAAGTCGTTAGACTCGTCACGGGATATGAGTATGTCTTGCAACCAAACTATGGCGCGAGAATACATATTTGTATGTAGGGATGAAGTATGGTAAGGATTTATAGCATTGAATTAAATCAAATCTGGTAGTTGGAGGTGCTATCGTTATAATACTTAGTCTTTGTCTTTATCTACGTTTCGTTATAAGTTTTATTTAACATATAAAAAATAATGGAACATTTATTATAATATTATATTTTAAGATAATAACAATAATTAAATCTTATTATAATTTATAAAATTATTTTCTAATATTTTTGATATTTTAAATATATGATTTAAAATTTTAAAATCATTAGTATTTAACAGTAGAGATGTATAGTATTTAATATGAGAGATGATTGGTATGTAATAGAAGAAAGGGGCGGAAATTTTTTAATGTAGAATGACATGTGAGAATAAGCACGTGATATTAAGAATTTTTGTTTATTATATAGCTTGATGATTATGTAAACTTGCATGACAAGTTTTTATTTTCCTATAATTAGGCGTAACATGTCCCCGTTAGTAATCTAAAAACAAAACTATTCGATAAAACAATCAGAAGGTTTAACCTAACTATTGTATGCTAAAAGAAAGGGTGGATAGTTTTTTTTATTTGTAAGAACGGTCATTTGAATGAATGGAGAAAAAATTAAATATTTAAAGTTTTTATTGTTTGTGGAGACCCGAAACGAATCACTGACCCGAACCTATAACCCGAAACGATGCGATAGAAAAAAAAAATTAGAGATGCAAATAAATCAATTTTTTATACAAGCCCTGTTTATTTACTTTGTACAACTTTCTGCACATGTTGTAGAATACTAGAATCAAACAACCATATCATACAAATTACCAACAATCAAACAAATTCTTTGCTTGAAATCTAATTAAATCCATCAAAAAAATATAAAAAAAGAATGCTTGCATTTTCCTTAGTTTTTCTCTATCTTTGAACCATGAAAAGTGTTTGTAGTTGAGGTAGAATCTTTCTTGAAGTTCATCGATCCGGTATCGTAACCGAACCCTGATCTTTGCTGCACGTAATCAGCTGCGGCTGGCCGAAACTCCGACCTGGTGCGGCCATGTGACGAACCCTCTCCCGCCACAGAGCCGTCGAGGAGACGGTAGTTGGCGGAGAGGGCGCGGTAGCTGTTGTGAAGTCTGTGTTTCTTCATGGCATGCATCACAAAAGGTATCAATCCTTCCATTTTTTGTTGTTGGCTAGTTTATGAAGAACTAGAATCGAATAGTATGCAATAGTTGATGTTAATGTTTTTGGAGGTGTATGTTACAAATTGACAAATTGTGTGATATATATAAACATGGGTGATTACTATTTAGGTAGGGTGGCACATAGGTTTGACTTTTGAGATGTAGAATTGTCAAAATCTTATGTTTGACTTTTTGATAGGATGTTGTTTAGGAATTAGGAACAAAACAAGATAACTATTGATACGTTTCTATATATTTTTTGGGATATTGATTGTTGAATATCTTTAAAGATTGGAAAAAGTAAAGCATGATTTTAAATCATCTCTATAAATCTTAAACAAATACAATACCAAACTAATAATATATAAGAATAATACTTATTTATACAAGCTGACGAGCGAGATACTCAAGTCAAGTTAGGTCAAGTTTTAGGTTGTGTTTGGCGCGCAAGCTGAAAAGCTAGCTGCTGGCTGATAAGCTAGCTGAAAAACTAGCTGCTAGCCGATAAGCTAGCTGCTAGCTTATAAACTATAAGCTAGCTGATAAAAAATAACATTTGGTAAAAACTAGCTGATAAACTAACTGAAAAATATAAAATGATATACAAGTACATGTCATAAATGTAAATAAATGTATTTATTTATAAGTTAGGGAAGGGTAAAACTGAAAATATTATAAAAGCTGGTTGAAAAACTAGTTGAAACGCTACTCCAACTAGCTTTTCAATAGCTAGCGTTTTGACGTTACCAAATGTGGCTTTTAAAAAAAGACCTGTTTGGTACGTCAAAAAGCTAGCTTATAAGCTAGCTTATGGCGCGCCAAACACAACCTTAATATGAGCGAACTACCTTTAATTGCGCAAGCGTGTGCAAAATCAGTCTGAGTTTCTATGGCCATATTTATATAAAGGCCGGAGGCATAACTATTTTATGTATAGGTGACTCTTCCAAATAAATTTTTATACACTCGTCTTGGGCCTTAGGATGTCGTGTTCGACATCTTCAAGATGGCGGGGATTTCGGTCAAAAAGGAAGGCCCGGCCAATTTTTTGTCTGATCCGTTGGATGGGCGTTCAACACTCAGGCCGGCTGATATCCTTGTGTTTAGGTGTCAGAGGGAGAAACATGTATGCGTGGACCTTACTAGGGTTTCCCCCTAGTAGGGTTGTGACCCGGCACGTACAGGGCTGGGCAAGCGGCTTCTAAAGCAGCTGCTGGGAAGGTGAACAAACACGAGAAAGCGTGCCTTGAAAATCAACATGTGTTTGTTTCCTGTGCGTTTGCCACTTTTGGTTACCTCGCCCCGGAAGCGATGGACACGCTCAGTCGGATCCAAAAAGTCATATCAGGAAACATTAGAATCCAATATTCACAAAACTCGTATTATTGTGAGAAAATTTCAAAACTCGTATTATTATCCGTCAACAAGGTAAAACTTGTATTATTAAAATCCATTTTCCCATAAATTTATACTATGAATAGTAACTATATGATTACATTATTTCTACATTTTAATCAACTCCATTATTTTAAACTATCATTTAATTATTCGTTTCAAATATTTTATGTGCATAACTTGGTCAGAAAATCAACTTTTGTTAACTATCAATTTAAGTCATATTAATTTAATTTAAGTTAAGTTATATGTTACTCTATGTAAAATAGTTGTATTCGCTTACATATTGAACATGTGTTTATACATATGCAACACATATTTCTCAGTTTTAAACACATGCACAAACAAACGTGCCCACGCGCGCACACATACAGAGAGAACATATTAACAAGAATATATAAATATTCATGTATAAAGTTACATGTTCGAATGTTGGATCATACATTATTTGTAACGTTGGGTCTCAAATCTATTTCAACCAACTGGTTACTTTTGGACCAACCTCACAGGTGATCATCTTAAATTGGGCTAATTATCCTTATTAGGCCGGCCCAGGAATCCAGTCAGATCAAAGTTTAGATCAGGTCTAAACTACAACATTAACTATATAACAATATATATTTATTTATCTTAGTAAGTTTAAATTTTATTTAGTTTAAACCTGGACATGGATTTTCAAGGTTGTTACATTTAATCGCAGGAACTAAAATATCTATCGAGGCAGCTCGTGTTTTGTAAAGATAATAAAAGGTCTCATGGATTATTTACGCGAATGTACAATCGTCCCGACTCGAAAAATAAACATTTTCTCCCTTCATGCCAGACTTTCCAGCAAACAAACATCTTCTATGAAATTATTCTTTTTTTTTCACACACAAAAAAAATCAAAGAATATCCATTATTCAAGATAAATGTGGCAGCTGAGCTTAGGATAGTCAAAATGTTGATCATCTTGGTGATGGAATTGTCAAGTCAAGCCCAATATCCATTCCATTGTATGCAATTGGAGCATACATCCATAGATCATCAGAGCTCAATAGCTGCAAATATCATTAAGGTAAATTATGCACCACAAATATGATGATAAGTTTTTTTTTTTTAATATCCGTGAGACCCCGTTATATAAAAGTATAAAACTCATGGGACCCGAACAATATACTGCTAACCAGACCATGTGGCGGAAGCTGGAGTCGAGCCCGAGACATCTACTAAATGGCCCTTTAGTAGATCTCACAGATGCTTACCATTAAAATTGAAATTTTCTGAAGTATTTCATTTTTTATTTTTTTTGGGTTTTGTTACCTTGATTTGGAGCTGCAAGAATTTCACATACTGAACAGCCTCTTCAAGCATTGTGCTTATATCAACCTTCAATTAATGAAAAACAAATATAAATTTTATTATATGTATAATAAAAGTTAAACAACAGTCTAGAACAAGATATAAAAGCTCACCTTTGTACCATTAGGAACAAGTTTCTGTAATGTTCTTAACCGCTCATTAATCCTTTCTCTTCTCTTCTAAAAAAAACAGAAGCAGATCCATTGATTATTTCTAAATTTCTATATCCACTAAAAATGAATGTTAACTGTAAAATAAAAATATTTTTACCCGTGCATATACGCTTTGTGGATCAGTAGCTGACCCTCTACTTCCTTTTGTTTTTCCTTTTGAATTCAGATTAACTGCCCCTTTTGGTATTTTTGAACTTAAACTTGATTCCTGTGACCAATTATTAGATTCACCATCTGATCCATAAATTTTCATAATCTGCCCAAAAACTGCATCATGGTCAGCTTCATCTTCACTGCTTTTAGAAACAAGCTTTTGACCTTTTCTACACTTTGTCCTTTCCCTATTCTCATGAACCTACATAGTGGAAAGTCATTATTAAAAAAAATTAAAAAAAAAAAACTTTTGATTAATCAATGACAAAAATATGCAGCACGTTTAACGTACATCTGCCATGCTACAAGAACGTTTCCGAGAACTTGCAGACAAATCATTATTTTCTGTATGTTGAGCAGCTGCCACCAGGAATTCACTTAAATCGGAAGAATAGTAGTCAAGTGACAGACAATGTGGGTTGCTTATGGTGTTATCTGACAAGTAAACAGAAGTTTCATCAACCCCATTAAGGTTCATGGTTAGTTCTTGATGTGGCCAAAATGTAGAAGCATCTGTTGAAACACTCGGGAGAGAAAAATCATTAAGCAACTGAGCCATAAAGTTGGCTTCTTCAGAAACATTTACTCCACTGAAGGAATTCCACTCTCCTAATAGGGTACTCACAGATTCCATCTTTCTTGATGAAAGTGAAAACTGTCGTATAGATACTAGAAACTGATAACTGTTAATGAAGTTGATAATGCAAAATGGTTAGAGAAATACTGTATCAAAAGACATATTTATAGGTAAGGAGACTGGCTATGTTAATTGTAATAAATTAGAGCAGAATTATATCAAACCTCAAACGTGAGATTCGATATTTTTCTTAACTATTAAAAGCCTGTCAGTGGGTAATAATACAGCTGTCAGCTGTGCATATCATCTTCGGGCTTTAATTGCAACCTTTCAAGAGTTTTAAATCAGATTAGAGAATGTAATCACGATCATCGAAAGGGCAATCATTGCGAAGAGAATAACTGTCATTTGTTTAACTAGAATTATATGTTCTAATGCGGAGACATATATTTGCTACCTACACAAGTTATTATTTATTACTTTCAGGTTCAAGATGCAAGATTTCAGTATATCATGAGTTTAGCATCATAGCATGTCTCCTTTCACTCACACATCTTTTAATGTTATAAGGGTAAAGAGATCCAGATCATAATCTGTTTGGTTAATAAAACTCAATTTAGCAGTATCAACCCATAATCAGATCTCACAGCTTCAAGGATCTCTAACTCTCAACACTAACTTTCTTTCTACATGTGATGTCAGCAATGATCTATCTAGCAATATCCACACATTATTATGACATAAAAAATAGTTAATCAATTATTAGTATTAGTTTACTACTAGATTCAATCTCATAAGTGAAGCTAATCAACCCTATTATATAAACTATAAACCAACCAGGCTTTATCATACGACTATAAGTTTAGATCCAATAAGACTTTAAACACTTGCACTTAATGATTCAATTTCAAACAATCCTTCTAGAATCTAGACTAATATCAATCTGGTGGATTGTAATCTTTTGTTCAAATGTGTGTCTTAAAGGATCAAACTATAAGATCCTATGATTTCATCTTCTCTAAACACATTAACACATGATCCAATCCAATTAGCATAGTAAGAAAATAGGATTTAATCATGATCTTCTACTTTGTACACCAACCAAATGTGATAAGGTGATCAGATTCACATACTAAGATCAGAGGCATATGCTATTCCATTCAATATTAGGACATAAGAAATAGTCAATCAGTTATTAGGATTAGTTTACTCCTAGATTCAATCTCATAAATGAAGCTAGTCACACTTATTGTTTAAACTACAATGCCAAAACTCTTATAACTACGTTATAAGCTATAAACCAACCAGGCCTTATCATATGATTATAAGATCAGATCCAAGAAAACTTTAAACACTTCAACTTAATAGTCCCATATACCTTTTAATTCAATTCCAAACCATAGTTGTCAAAAGTGCAAGGCACACTCAAGGCGCAAAGGGAAGGCCTTGGGCCTAGGCGCAAGACACTTAAAAAGCACTGGCTTTTTTTAAAAAAAAACATTATATTTAGGGGTTTTAGGCTTGTTTTGGGTTCGTTTTGACTGTTTTAAGTTGCTTCCCAGGCTTGTTTACACTAGTGTTATTGTGTGAGACCTGTTAAGACAACTTTTGTCTTGAATTAGACCAAAACGTGGCCAGAAAATGTGCCCGAGGGAAAGCTTAAGTTTCTCATTGCAGGAAAATAAGGTTTTTATATGCAGGTAACAAACCAACTAACGTATCTAACAGAATAGCTTAACAAACTAACTGCACACTAACTAAGAGTACAAGACAGAAGGCAATATGTACAACAAGTTTCAAACAATCCTTGTAGACCAAAATCAATCTGGTGATCACACACAGTTTGTAGCCCTAGAAATCAACTTGTAAGATAAAAAATCCTATGATTTCTCATTTCATCTTCTCCAATCACATCAAAATATGATCCAATCCAATTAGCAATGTGAGAAATTAGGATCTAATCAGACTTATCATATTAATTCTTCTACTTCGTACACCAACCATACGCATTGAATTAAATCACAATATTCTAATATTTCAGGTCCCAAACAATATCAAATGCAGCATGTATGTTTTTAAAAATAAAAAAATAAATAAATTAAAAAAAAATGATAGAAAAAAAACAAAGCACACACCAGTGATTCGATTCGGAAGAAGAGAAGCTAGAGAAAAACGCGCCAAAAATGCGTGCGTGATCGTCAGATATTCCCGGCGGTGTTCCCGGATGTCGAATCGAGACGTTTGAAGGACACATAGCCCTAATTTTAAATAGTTTGATGAGTCAATTCGACGTTTTGCCGTTTCCTCGCGTAAATCCTACATGGATCGATCTGGTGGCATTGATGTTGACGGAGCAATCGTGGGGGAATATGAAACCCTCGATTTGCACGATCTCTGACCAACAAATAGATATATTAATAATTACTCACAGACAGAATATGAACGTAATCTGATTGGAATTAGTGCAGGTAGAAGAAGAACAAGAAGAAGAAGAATATTCGAGAATTCACATCCCAATTCTTCTTCTTCTGGTTGGTTTTAGGCATCTAAGGGCGAGTTTTGTTGTGAAAAACTTTTTTCAGTTTTTCATTTTCAGTTTTTTAAAAAAATGAAATGAGTTTTCCATCTCTAGAAAACACATGAATAATTTTTTGAAAACGCGTTTTAAACCAAAAAATGGGTTTTCCATTTCCAAAATAGAAAACTAGAAAACGGAAAATAGAAAATGGAAAACATAAAAAAGTGTTTTCCAATTTTAGTTTAAAAGTTAGAAAACACCGTTTTCTGTTTTCCTGGAAACTTTTTTTTATGGAAAACTACAATTTGAACGCGTTTTCTGTTTTCCATGTTTTCTTAGAAAACAGAAATAGAAAACATGGTGTGTTTTTACAACAAGCAACAAGCGTTTCACCATTTTCGTTTCCTGTTTTTGGCATGCATATGTATATTGCGTCTTTAAAATATAGTCATTTAAGATATAAGTTAAAATTGGATTTAATTACTTCGAAGTTTTAACAATTAGCCGACATTAAAATCTTACGTAACAAAATGTTTGTCAACAAGTCTAACTTTGAGACTATTTTTTCTTATTAATCCGAAACTGGCGGATGACTAACTTCGTTAATGGGTTTTGCTAACGTAGCGGTCTAGGTGTCTTTTTATAAAAAAAAAAAAAAAATAGTGTTGTGAAAATAGAAAAAGACGAGGGGCCTGAATATAACTTTAAAAAAAAAAGCTTTTTAAACCCAACCCTACCCACCCATCCGACGACCTCACCATCCCACCATTGTCCCCATCTCCGGCGACCTCATCATCTGCATCCACCACCACCCGGTGACCTCCTCATCAACCACAACCAGCACCCAGCGACCTCCACATCAACCACCACCACCATAGTCCAGACCACCCTCTGCAACCACTATCTGGACCAGATCCGACAGCTTCGCCACCATAGTCAGCGATGGAATGAAGGTCGCCTAGAGCAATACTCTGAACCGTCTCCAAATTAGATTTCACAATCGGACGAAAAACGGTGTTCTCATGACCAAATCCGATGATGAAGAGATGCAAATTTTTTGCCATCACCGAGCTGGCCCGAAGAGCCTCTCCCCCACGCGAGTAAATGGAATGTAATTGCATCGTCGTTGTCGGTGGTGGAGCAGTTTGTCAGCAGTAGTGGTGGTCAGTGGCGGATTCAAAAATAAATTTCCAGTGGGTGCAAAAAAAAATCAGTAAAAGATTACATAAGTTAATAAAAAATAACATTAAAATTAGTTATTTGTATTCAAGAAATTTGATAACTTTGGCGTCTTGGGTGCCAAAAACAACAAAAAAGAAGCTATTTTCACAAACCTTAGGTGCTTAAAAGAAGTCATTTTCAACAACCTTGGGTGCCTCGGAAAAAAAACCTTGGGTGCCTAGTCGTTCGTTTCAAGGAGTTAGCACTAAAATTTTAAATTTGAGTGGGTGCCTAGGACCCCGTTGGGTCCTAGGTGGATCCGCATGTGGTGGTGGTGGTGCTTAGTGTATAGTGGATCGCTGACTATGGTGATGGAGCGGCGACTACGGTGATTGTCGACAGTGGTGCTTAGTGTAGTATATAATAAGTGTTATGAAGTCATCATTGCTAGTTAGTTTGTGTCAAAACAAGAGATTTAGGTAGATTTTTGGATGAACATGACTTGTCTAATCCAAACTTTAAACTTAGATCCATCTTTATTGGGTTAAGATATGGAAAAACTGACCATGAGGGTCTCATTTTCGAAGGATTGTGCTCTTTAACATATAAATAATTTTAGTTTTGGTAACGGGCAATTTCTGACCTGAATTTAACCCGACCCGGAGCATGGCACGGTTCGTGCCCAACCATGGCACGGGTCGTGCCGTCCAAAGTGACTTTCAATTTTTGACCTAATTTTCTTAATTTTTGCAGATCTTTGTTGTGTAAATCATTTTGTAGGGCTGATTGGACGAGTTTCCCTTCAAGGAGGGAAGGATGGTGCTGGAACTAGCTTGCACTACTTTATCTACGACATGAAGAACCGGCACGAATCCCTAACACTAGATCTTAGAGACTTTAGGCCAACTGGATAGGTACCTTGCTCTTATACTTGTTCAAATGCGGAGGTTCTTCAGTTCGTATGAGGAGGCAGTACACGACTATACCATCAAGTTTCTGGCACCATTCAAGTTCAATGATAAGGACACCGATTGCTTCAAGGATAACGACATATCGTTCAGGGTAGGCGGACTGTGGATGACCAAATCTGTGGTCCAGTTTGCAGTTGATTTGGGGATCTACACTAGCAGAAGCTGGACTTGATTTCGACTACTCTGATCAATTTTCCGGAAGAGGTATTTCAAGCGCACCTGCACCATGGTCAGACTCGCCGTGACTTTTAGGGGTAGATTGCTTCTGGGGTATGCAACCCCAACCAGAGCAAGAGCACACGTATCATTGACCCTCTGTACAGATATGTAGTGGCTCGATATTTCAGGGGGGGGGGGGTGGAACAGTGGAGTTGTCAGCCTCAGAGACTTGCTAGAGCTTTACTGTTTTCAAATGACATTGCAATAAACAACTCCTTCCTCCTCTACAGACAACTCTACTCTGTGACATGGGGTGATGAAAAGATGCCATTACATTTTGATGGTTTTATCGCCCATATCTACTGCTCGTATGGAGTCACATCCCACATAACCCCCCCACCCCCACCCCCACCTACCCACCCCACCGTCTCCACCACATCTATAGACGTCACCTATTGTTGCACTTTCCAGCTTATCCTTATCGGGAGGATTTGGGACCCCCCTATGAGCCGAATTCAGATGTGGAGGAGGAGGAAGAGGAGCCCCACCACCACCAGCATCAGGAGCATCATCACTTTGACCCTTATTATGCATCTTCTTCAGGTGTCGGACAGTCCTCGCAACGACACGAGCCTGGTTTCCCGTCTATGATGGACCTTTGGACCAACCTACAGTCCATCGAGACCTATGCCCGCCAGGCATACGAGACCGCCCACATGGTTGGCCTCCGGACCCAGGCCATGCAGGCATGACTTCTTTAACCTGCAACAAGATGTCGGCTACCTGCGTGAGCAGTATGACTACTATTACCATTATGAGGAGGAAGACTAGGGCTTTAGGGAAGCTGACGGGCCAGGTATATGGTTCAGTTATCATTCTTGTGGGTGACTTTGATATTTTATTTTGTATGGTAATGTAGGTGCAAAATTTAACATTATGTTAGTTATTACACTATTTCTAGCACTTTGTTTGTGGTGATTTTTCTATTTCTTATTTGTATGGATGATAAACACCAATGGTAGTATTTCTTTTTAGTCTTTTGATGTGTTTGAGTTAAATAAACAGGTACAAGGCCGGTTTTATAAACAAACTATACAAGGATGTCAGCATGGCAAAATGTCTAGCAACAAGCCACATGATAGCGTCATCTATGTCCAATTTTCAAAACCCTTATCTTTTATATTTCATATGGCTTTCGTTTTGCATGTGCTTGGACACATTAAGAGCAATGTGCAATCTAAGTGTGAGTATGAAATACTTCAGTTTTGAACCTTTTGTCTGTTCGTCATTTAAGCCCAACACAAAACTCTTTTTGAAAAAACGGCCCGTGTACTACCCAATTTTTTTTAAAAAAAAAACTAAAAATATTTTAATAAAATTTGTTGTTGTTTTGAGACCTTGTAGATAAAAATTGCGTCTCCATATAGAAAACTCAAATTTCATTTGATAATATTCAAAATAAAAATTGAAATACTTTAACCTTTTTTCCATATTTCATTGAGAATTTGAGCTTAACATGTTTGTATATAAAATAACCAATGCTTCTTTTCTTGTTGAAACTTTGTGAGAAACCAAGTGATCCGACCTCTTCCTATTATTTTTAAGTAAAATATGTTTTTTAGTGGATCCAACCCATCTTTTATTTAACACTAAACATCTAGATTTTTTAAGAAATATACGAAACTAACACTATTTAGAATTTGAGCCCATAGATTTTTTTTAATTGAGGAACATACTTACTGGAGGTTGTCCCGTTGAAAACAGATATAGATTACCTAATTTGTAAGCAACAACAAAATGCGTATTAAATGTATCACAGGATAAAATTTATCAGGATTTGACGCTAGGTCTTACTTTCTTATTTTTGTTATGGGAATATATTAAGTTTAGAAAGAATTACTAAATAGAAAGAAAAAAAAAACAAAAAAAAACTGTATAGTTGCAAAAAGTGCGAGCCATTAAAAAAAACTTGCAAAAAATTAAAAACTATCTAAACTTGCAAAAATTTATAAAACTTGCCATTAAAAAAAACTATATAAACTTGCTTGAAAAATATCAATAGTTATTTAAAAATCGTGGAAATTTGTAAAATTATTTATTATATTTAAAAGTTAAAAGGTTAAAGTTTATAAACATAACTTTTTTCAGTAGTGATGCTTTTTAGTTGCTATTTTTCAACTTTTCATCTATTTTTAACTCTATTATTAAATTTTATTGGGTCATATATATTTGCAAAAGAAATAACATTAATAAATTTTGTTGGGTCATATATATTTGCAAAGGAAATAACAAAAGTTTGAAAACATATGGAAAAAAATTCTTGACAAGATTGTGGAACGATATTTTATGGATTATTATCCCCAAACAACAATATTTTTAGTAGTTTTTTTTCTAGGTAGAAAATATATTTATTGAAATGATTGATTTAAAAATATTGATTAATATGAGTGTTTTTAAATCTTCTTTTTCTCACTCATTTTTTTGTTGTTCCATTTAAAAAGTATTCTTTTAAAAGACTTGTTAAAAAAAATTCTAATAAAATAAAGAAAATTATCGGACTGTTATAATTTACACAATTTTTTTAATTCTTGTGTGATATTTTATTTGACTTTTTTTAAAGGCAATTTGGCTCAGCGGTGTATCGAGTCCAAACCTCATAACGAGGGAACACAGGAACGCCCCCCATTTGCAACATCGGGCGGGAACTAAACAAATCCATAAACCCTTCCTTGTGACTTAGGATCAAACATAAGGTTCAGTCTTTCATTGCTCACTAATATCTCACAAAATAGTGTGAGTGGATTAGAACCTAAGTCTCATCAACCACAAGGTGAGTTTTTTAAAAGACTATAGCCTTTTCCAAAAATAAAAAATAAAAAAGTTCAAAAAATACTCTTCCTAAAGAAATAACAAATATAAATAAAAGAAAAAACGATCTACTAAAATAAATAAAAGAAAACACTTATAAAAGAATTAAAAAAAACTTAACTTTTTAAAGATATAATTTTTCAAAAATCGTTTATATAATAAAAATTTTATATATCGAGACACAACTATGTCTATTAATGAACCAAACCAAACCGAACGAGACTATTTTTTTGTTCGTTTATTTACCTTTCACATACCAAATAACAAGCATAAACACAGAGCCACAGATGCGGAACTAGAAATTCTTTTAAGGGGTGGCACAAACTTTTAACAGGGTTCGGGGGCAACGCCCCCGAGAGAGTGGGGTTCAACGAGCGGCAACCCTTGGCGGTGTCAAACGGGCAGAGCCCCTAGTTGGGGTTAAGCCTATGAATGAAGACGGGAAGTGTAAGCGAAATAACAAAATAATATGATAATGTGTAAAGATAAAGATGATAATATGTCAAAATAACAAAATACGAAGAAATTATAAAAGTGATAACCAACTAAAAACAAAATTTTAGAACATATAAATATGTAACAAAAAAATATAAAACAATATATAAATCATATCGTCTTCTTATACAGTATAAACTACACTCAAAAAAACGAAAAAAAAATCATATAAATTATTTTTTGAAAATAAGCCAACCCCATACCCAAAATTAAATTTAAGAAAGAGAACATATAATTTAAGTTTTTTTTTTTTAACAGCTAAATCTTTTTTCTTCACATTTTCGCCATACCAAGGTTTTAACATTGGTCTTTCCCCAAAGAAGTTTTGCCCCTTATCACTAGGCTAGAACCTAAATGGCACATATAATTTAAGTTCTAAACCAATTTTTAAGTTAGTAATGAATTGTTAGCCTAGTGGTTTATTCATCAATTTATGAAGACTTTATATATATATATATCAGACCAGTTCGGCAACTTCTAAAAAATTGTAGGAAAATACGAATAGCACAGGAATCGAACACTAAACCTCTCAAACAAAAATCAAGCGATTAACCATTGCGCCAAAAAGGAAATCTGTTTGAAAACCTAACAAGAATCTATTTAAGTGGTATCAGAAATACATAATATTGTAAAAAACCTTAAAAAATAAATTTTTCCCACTTCGTGTACAAATTTAAGAGGGTTCACGGGCTATCCCTGGACCTTAAATAAGAAGGTCCGCCCCTGCATGAACATATCTTAAACTCATTTATTGAACGGGCTCCAAACTAGCTAGGGAAATTTGCGAGTCACGACCATATTCACTTGATATAATCTTTTCATATATTATAATGTTCTTTAAAAAATAATAAGGGAAACGTTTCAAATAAAATGAAAAAGGAAATTTTTATCAGACCATGATATTTTCTAAAATGTTCTTAAAATTTTTAGGTCATTTCATAGCCTTTTCGTTAAACATTTTTTTTAATAAAAACACCTTTATCATTCATATATGTATTATTTTTGAAGAACATATTTTATATATGTTTCTTGTTTTAAATTTTTTTAAAAGGCATGCAACAAAAAACATTTCTGTTTAAGAAGTAAAAAAAAATTATATATTGTAAAAGTAAGTTAACTAAAATAAATAAAATATAACGAGTTAACTGAAGATAAAAATGAAAAAAACAATAGGTTAGGGCTGGCAATTTTGACACGAACACGAAAACACGACACGAAACACGACAACGTTAACAGGTTTCGTGTTTGGGCTTAACATGTTTCGTGTCGTTAACAGGTCGACCTGTTAAGACCTGTTAATTTTCGTGTCTTAACAGGTCGAAACCTGTTAACCTGTTAAGACACATTTATATTTTAATAATATATATATTTTTAAATAATATATTAAAGATATATTAGAATTAGATTATTAGGTGACGTCTCTCAAAATTCCATTCAATTTCTACCGTAACATACACTCATACATCTCTCAATTCTTAAACTCGTTAAAATACAGGTCGTGTTCGTGTCTAAACAGGTTTTATCGTGACAACCGTCGATTAGTTAAAATTTCGTGTCTAAACAGGTCTTATCGTGTCGACCCGTTAAAATACAGGTCGTGTTCGTGTTTTGAAAACTAGACACGAAAAGTTTTCGTGTCGTGTTCGTGTTTGAGACCAATCGTGTCGTGTCTTATCGTGTCGTGTCTTAACAGGTCGTGTCTGACACGATTTGCCAGCCCTACAATAGGTTGATTGAAAAAGAAAATAAATTAATTTAAAAAAGAACAATAGATAAGCTAATAATGAGGAAATAAAGAAAATTATCCATTTTAATAATGTTTTTTAAACTACATCTATTTTGATAAATAACTTTTTTAATTATACTCTTTTGGGAATAAACTAGGCTGTCAAAAAACTAATTTGGAAAGAAGTTTATTTTATCAAAGCCTTCTTTTCTATTTAAAGAGATCAATTTGCTATTTTCGTAATTTTCTATTGAAAATATTTCTAATTAATTACTTATTCAAAAGTCAATTAGAATCAACCAAGTATATTCTGTTATATAGTGATTTACTAAATTCATGTATGCCTACCACACCCTATTTGTACAAAATATACTATACATGCATTTTATATTTAGTGTATTATATTAAATATAAATTTATATGACCTAATTAATCTAAATATACTTGTAAGTATATTCTATATATAGTAAATATCTTAAGATTAGAATGTCCACGCTTGTATTGTGTATTGCTTATCGATAATATAAGAATGGGAAAAATAGTTATAAAAAGCATTTTATTTTTAGACGTAAAGAAATAAATATTGCATTCAACTTTTTAGACGTAAAGACAAAAAAGATTATATTCTAAATTATAAAAGATACCAAAATTATTTTATTTATTAAATTTTACATTAGCCAATTTATTTTACCTCATCATTTTATTAACAATATAAAAAGAAAATAATGAAACATGGATATATTAACCGGATATGTAGGTAAAATAACACAGGAATTGAAGGGGCGATGTGAGATCTGTTTAAAACGAGAAATTAGAAGGAAGTTAAAAAAAACAAAGAACAAGTTTCGAACCTGAAGTTTTTAAAAGGATGTTTATACCAAGTAATATATTATATATCATCAGTTCTGTTACTAAAGATCCTATCAAAATTTAAAATGAGAATAATGTTCAAAGATATCTTACCTTCAAAAAGGATAATAGTCATACATATATGTACGTATAAACATATACAGTATTATTAGAACATTATTAGAACACTAGGTTAGTAACCCGTGTATTACACGGGTTGAATAAAGATTTATAATATAATATAATTAAAAAAATTAAATAAGATAATAAAAATTTATGGATGACATAATTCTTTATCATTTTTGTAAAATTTGACATGATTGAAATTTCATTAATTTTGAAATAAAATTAATTTGGAAATGTTTTTGGTAGTTTTGACATGATTGAAGTATTTATGGAAAAATATTGAGGTTGATTGTGGTGATGCCAAGTGGAAAAATCATAGGTGAACACCTTAGAAAGAAGCCATGTGGCATTCAAGTTAGTGCTTTATTAGATGTAAAGATGTAAAGATAATAAATAGGTACTTAAAAAACTGTATATAACCTTTTAATTAGTAAAATGTTATGTGGTTCTTAAATATATAGTTCCATTGATTCGCGGTAAGATCCAATTCGTTTTACGGTCCGGTTATGAAAACATTAGGTTTAATAGATACAATTTTCTTATGCTAACAACACGTTGCAATTTGCAAGGTGTTCTACTCGTAAGTTCTTTTTGTTATAACTTTTTGAAATATGAGGTTTTATAAAATTTTGACTATAGCATTGTAATGTATTTGTTCTTATCTATATTTCGATGTAAACTTCATTCAAAATGGAGTTATGTTTGATAATATACAACTAAATTAAGCATTTATATACACATAGTTAAAGTTGTATACATATTCGATGTCAATTTAAACCATGGTTTATTATTCCCATCACAACACGCATGATGAATTTGTTTAAATGTTTTGGTTTTATTTTACGTAAGTCAACCCACACTATCCGTTTATAATAATCCAATTCTTCCATTTTTTAAATTGATCTTTAAATCCATCAAGTCAATCGATGGTTTTTATATGTCCCTAAAGGGATACATTGTTGATAAAGCGATAGTTTCTTAAACAAAAGGTTGTGACTTATGAGTTTAATCCCAGTAAGGTGTAAATGTATTGGTGATCTTGCTGTTAAAAAAAAGTTAGTGATTTTTATGTGTCGTGATGATTTTTTCTAACTCATTTCCGTGCCATAATGATTACTATTAAAAAAACATTAGGTGTAATAGATACAAATTTTTAAGCATGATATGCGTTTGGTTTTTAAAATTTAGTTTTAGATGTTACATTATACCCCCTAAAAACCTCTCCACCTTAATTAAATTTACGATTTAGGCCCTCTTTGTTTTTTGAAAAAACCTCTGAATAGATGTTACATCTGATTTGGTCAAACGTATTCAGATGTAAAGCCGTTTATTTTTTTTCCAGTTATTAAGAGGTTTTGCACTTAACAACGTCTAAAGCATCAAGAACTTTTAAAACATCTTAAAACCTCTTAACCCTAAAAAATGTCGTCCATTCTCCGGGGACTCGAGCACCGTCACCAGTGACTAAGCTCCGTCTTCAGTGACTAGTTATCCGCCTCCGGTCTCGACTTCTTAATGATTTAGTTATCAGACATTTGAACCACCACTTAATACTCAAAAGTGATATTCAGATTCAGACATAAATCTTTCAAGAAAACAAACAGGCCTTAAAACTCTAAACTATTCAAAAAATAATTAATTTTTTTTAGCCAACCACACGTTGCAATTTGCAAGGTGTTTTACTCGTAAGTTTTTTTTTTTTGTTTATAACTTTTGAAATATAAGCTTTTATAAAATTTTGAATATAGCATTGTAATGTATTTGTTTTTATCTACATTTCAATGTAAGACTTCATTTAAAACGGAGTTACGTTTGATAATATACAAGTAATCTAAGCATTTATATACACATAGTTAAAGTTATATACATATACGATGTCAATTTAAACCATGGTTTAATATTCCCATCGCAACACGCATGATGAATTTGTTTAAATGTTTTGATTTTATTTTACGTAAGTCAACCCACACTATCCCTTTATAATAATCCTAGTCCTTCCCTTTTAAATTTGATCTTTAAATACATTAAGTCAATCGATGATCTTTATATGTCCCTAAAAGGATAAATTGTTGATAAAGTGATACTTTCTCAAATAAAGGTTGCGAGTTTAATCCCAATAAGATGCAAATGTACCGGTGATTTTACTGTTAAAAAAATTGATGATTTTTATGTGTCGTGATGATTTTTTCTAACTCATTTCCGTGTCATAATGAGTAAATATGTACAAAATATTAGAAAAAATAAGTGCTTGTGAAGAAGGATTAGTTTTATATTATTCCTATTTATCAGGAATAATAATTGTTCGGAACTCATAATGGATCATACAAGACTATAAGAATAAAGATGGTTGGATTGCAAATCAGAATGATTCAAGTTAGTCCTGGTTTTGGCGGCGATTGATAAGGGGCGGTGAGGAACAACATCAATTTGATTCCTAATTGGATCTTCTCGAAAATGCTCATTTCAATGATGCTTGTGATAATTGGACTTGGGATCTAAACGGAGATTTTTGTTTTTCGGTTAAAGGCATTCGTAATCAGCTTGATCGTATCTACCTTCCGGTTGGTGATTATGAAACTAAATGGATAAGGTACGTTCCTAAAAAGGATACCATTCATGTATGGAGGCTTGTTTTAGACCGGTTACCTACTCGTGTTAATCTCTCTTATCGTGGGGTTGATATACCGTCGATTTTGTGCCCTCTTTGTTCGAGATCCTTGGAAGCTCCGTCGTATCTCTTTGGCAACTACATTGTGGTCACTAAAATCTACGACCAAATTACGGTTTGGCTTGAAGTTGATTGCTTGTCTTCGGATGAATCTTTGACTATTCTTAACTCGGCTGAAGCTTCTCATACGTCAAGATTGAAGAAGGATATTCTTTTGACCATTCTTTTCACGTCTTGATGGTTCATTTGTAAGGCTCGTAATGACACCGTTTTTCAAAATAATAAAGCACGAAATGGCAAATTGTTCGACAACATCGTTTTTTACTAGTTTTTTAGTTTGTTAGCAGAAATAACAAAGTTAATGTGGCCTCGGACGAGTGGATTTTTAATCCTTTTCTTTCAGTTTCGATGTAATTGTTTATTTTACTAACTCGTCTTGAGTTAGTTTGTTTATAATATATTTCACTGTTAAAAATATAGTATTAAATATCTAGTTTCACAATTGTCATGTGCATGTGTAGCACTTCGGTCAAATGGTCAACGAGATGAGAGTTATACTTTGGAATAAAGGTCAAATAGGCAAAATGGCATCGAAGCGGGCCGTTAGGTCTGTGTAAGGATGACCAGACAGTCTGTATCAGTGTGGTTGGCCGGGTCGGATGCACTAACCTCTGTGTTAGGTACTCCGCGTACTTTTCATACAGAGGAAGTGGATCGTCTCGAGGTAAAGTGTGACCCAGACGATCCGCTTTGGGACCAAGTCGTTAAAACCCACAACTTTGTTAATTTTGCTCATTTGCTTTCAAACAACTCAGAGATTCTCTACTCCTCTGTGACCCTTGTGCATCAGACTGAACTGTAGGAGATCTTGAAGCCATAATCAAGACATAAAAGCTCAAGTTTTTTTTTTTATTACTAATTTTTTCATTCAACACAACAAATTACAAAGTATAGGTAAGTTTCTAACCGAATGTAATCAAGTTATAGATGACTTGTGAGTAGGGATGGCTCATAATTCGGTAATCTCTTGTTCTAGCAGAAATCAAGAGGGCTTATAAGTCTCTAGCGAGCATCCAAAGACAATCCAAGGCTAGTAAGCCATAGATCATTCATGCGAGTAGAAACTTTCCATTTTTGGTAAGTTTATATGGTTTTGATGGATCCCAACCACTTAAATGATACATACAATATGATCGGATTGGCTTGTGCACAAGTTTTAATACCACGGGAGATTAGACTTTAGAAGTTGGATGTGTGGCGTAGGAAGACTTTGGTAGCTAAAGTAATCTTACTAAGTACGCTAAAAGTCATTTTTGATACACATCGGGTTGGTTATGGGTATCCATAGTGGATGAAATGGTCAATGTGGATTAATATGGACACCACAGAAAGATTGGACATGAAAACCCAAATTAAGACCAGTGAAAATGTGTTAAACAAAATGGATGTTTTTTCGTCAGGCGATCGTTACGGACCGTCCGGCTGTAAACCTGGATGGAACGATCTGCATGATTTCAAATTTGGCGGCTTGTGCAAATGGACACAAGCGGACCGACCATGCATGCCTAAGTTGAGGCAGACGGTCTACATCAAAGGTTTTATCATTTTGTTGTCCAATGAAATAAGCGAACCGTCTGGAATTATTAATTAGGGGTGGTGAGGAATACCATCAATTTGATTCCCAATGAAATAAGCGAGCTGCATTAAAGCCAGTTAACCATTTCCACAAGACGAAGTGTCTGTCTCGTTTATGGATGAACGAGAAGGTCTACATCCGACTGTTAGGTAGACTATGAAAATTTTCTAAGTTACTAATCCTTCCACGTTTAGTCCCCGTTTAACCTAATTAGTCTTAATGTTAAGAAAGGCTTTCACTCAATTTTGGGATGATTACACTTTCAAAGTTTATGACGAGATAACATGACGAGTAACTGTCGGATTATTGGGTATGGATTCCCGGGTTTAGACTAGCTTAGGTTAAGATAGTCAATTATGTGATATTAGGTAACCTTATGTGTTTAGGTACCTGATTGTGATTTCGAGAGGCTCTATTGGATTTATCTGCTCAGATGATTTCTGCTTTATTTTGATTTTTACCTTGCTCGCTAAGGTGAGTCGGTCGCCCTCCCATTTTTTATATGTTTTTGGGCTACAACCGAGCTGTCTAAAATTGTTTTGATGAAATGTGTGTACTGATGTGTTAGCTTGCATGTTCTTTTTGTATGACATACTGAGGGGTGTGTCTGAAGTCATTAAGATCCATTAAGGATGGACGGGCTTGGGCCATATGTATGTTTAGTTTCAGAGTTGGTTAAACAACGTCGTCCCATATATAGATGGCGTATGTAACATGTTTGTGTGATATATATATATATATATATATGTATGTATATATGCTAGCGTATGTACTGGGAGTGTCCACGGTCATGGCATGACACCGACATACGGGATTTGACTTGCCGGAATTGTAGATACTAACATGCACACATAAAACTGTTATTTTAAAGTCAAATGCGATGACTCACCAACAACTTTGTTCTTGACATTTTTAGCTCGTGTTAAAGGTAATTAATTTGCACGTAGTAGGTTATGAGAGCTTAAGCATAAAAAGAATTAATAAAGTCTAAGGCAGAAGGAAACGTGTTAGCTAGCTGCTAGTAGCTAGACCATTTACACGTTAAGAACTAAGACCAAATGACGTTAAATGTATTAAGCCTTTTGTACCCAATGTATTGAATATCTAAAGTTTTAGAGAAATTGAGTATTTAAGCTTTAAACATTTGCTTCCGCGGTGTTTAGTACACAAAATGTTCGCACCCCATAATGACGAGATGTGACAACATATTACTTATTATGAGTAAGTTTTTTTTTTCTCATAATAAATATCATTAATACACAAAAGTAACGTACAAGACTCAGGTTCCCACGCAGGAAAGACGGGCAACAAGCTGAGTCGCCAGTCCTTTTTAAATGACATAAAGGTGTTGAAATTCTAACCAAGGTTCTCAATTTCTCATATACTCGCTTGGCTACAATTTGTTTCAAATTACAAACGTCCCTGCTTGAGGGGTCCTACTAGTCGAGTTTATTATTTAGGGTGGTGCTACTGAGCTTTGTTTTGAAAATAAACGACCTCAATTGTCACACTCTATCTGACGAAATACTAAACGACCACTAAGAGATTATCGTGGTGTTTTTTCTAAAAACCCTAAACAAACAACCGTCCAATATGTTTATAGACGACCATTCAAATGTAGTAGTGGATTAAAATTCCAATGGTGTGAAAAAAATGCCCCTTGATCTAGTTTGATGATTATTTAGTCTTTTTTCTCTTTAAGTTTATTTGTTATTCGTTATTTTATATCTAGCTTGATTATTGATATGTTAGTTGGTTAATTTATCATTATCTTTTTTTATTATAAATTATAATCTATCTAAATAAATAGATTTGATTTTCAGATGTTCATATACACAGAAAATACGATTTCAGAGTTGAACAAGTCTCATCTACATATCCAGCTTGGAAAAAGATTTGTCATTCAACTATTTTAACATTAAATCTAACTTGATTTAGTTACATGGCCATATGCATATATATTAATTGAATTTTTGTTAGTTAACAGCTAATGAATAAAAACATGGGAGATTTGATTTTCGATTTGTTTGTAGCATTTAAAAATAAAAAGAGAGCAATTGTCGTCGATTATCATGAACTGATGGATAGTTTGTTAGTTTTAAGGATATATCATGATCTGATGGATAGTTTGTTAGTTTTAAGAATATACGTTACTTTATATTAGTAACCTGTGTATTACATGGTTTGAATTTATGTTGATCATATTAGATAAATACAAAAAAAAAATGGTTAAGAGATTTAAAATTATGATTAACGTAAAATCCTTATAAACATTAATTATTACTTTTATACATTAAAGAAACTAATTATATTTGACAAGTTGTCGATTAGTTTTCTTTAAAAAGACTCAAATTATCGAGTAAATTTATCAAATATACTTTAATTTTATTGATTTTTTTGAATTGAAAATTTAGTTTTGATAAAATTGGTAATTAGTTTTAATTGATAATTTGATAAATTGATAAATTGGTAAATGATTATGGTTTTACATTTGACGGTACTAGTGCTTATGTTGACCCCTGAAAGAGAGATATTTAGTAACCATTTAATGTTTTATTAGTATTAAAGAAAAGATTGAAGATAAAAGATTCTCGAAACACTAATCTAATACATTTTCTGGTTCACAATAATGGGAATCGTAGATATTTTATGCCGCTTAATATTTTCAATTGAAAGACTCATTGTAATATCTCCATCACATTTTTCTTAACTCTATATTTTTTTCCTATCACTTCTACGTCCATTACCATCTTTCATTTTTTTAATAGTATTTATTTAGAAAAGTAAAAGAAAGAAAGTTAAGTTTAGAGACATAAAGAGAAAATAGGGAATGAAAAACGCAATGTCTCACTACCACACCATATCAAAAAACTACGACGAAAAAGACTTTGTAGTGGTGTAGTAGTACGGCCACCATAACAAGTTATCGTGTCGGTAATATTAAAACAAAATTTAAAATTTGGTATTTATATAAGGAATACTACAATAAATTTAGGTGTATTAAATTGATGTTGCATCTAGTCCTATTTATAAACTGATTCATCCACCATCCATAAAATAAACAACTTCTTATAGTTAAATCTATTATTAATTAGCTAATCAATAGAAAATTAGTATGATTTAAGATCGATGTAAATCAAGACTATCCAAATCAAACCCATATGTTTTAGTTTATTCATTTGTTTATTTGTGTGTTTATTTGTTACGATTTGTTTAAAAAGATGCACGCTCCCCATTGGTTTAGTTCTCGTTTACTAAATTTTCCTGTGTATATTTAATTACATTAGTCTCAATAATATAGTGTTGTCTCCAAACATTGAAACATTATAAATTAGGACATGATAGACATGATTTATCTTTGACGTCAAATAGTATCATTATCAAGTAGGGTTGTACTTAAATGGCATGAATCATGATTCATTGATAATTAAATGTGTTTGATGGATATATTCATGTATATACATTGTAAGAATATTATGTCTAGATGTCTACTTTGTGGTTGGTGTTTGAATCCATGAATTTTCTTTATGAGTGTAGAAAATTTCGATAATCAGACTTTAGGTTGGCTATGAATCGTCTTCTAGCTTTTCTGGTCGGGTCGGTTATTTGGTTATATTGTTACTCAGATGCTTTAGATTTTAGGTCCTTTTTGGGGTTAGGTATCATTGATAAGTTGGGTATTGTAATTGATAAATTTAAAACTTTTTATTAGTGTGGACGAAAATAATAAGGGTTAAAACGGGTCTAATCTATCAAAAAATGCAATGATCAACTGAAAGTAAAAACAAATTAAGCATTTTTAAAATAGAATAAAAAATTTTAAAAATATAAAAACTCTAATTAAACTTAATATAATAATTAAGCTAGTCATTCTTATAATAAAAATAATATTAGTTATTAGTATTCTACTAGCCACACCCTGTAAAAATCATAGTCAAGGTTACAGGAAATAACCTCTAAATGATTTAACAAAAAGAGCCGTTTTAGATAAAAAGAGTTTGATATTAGATCGGAGCGGAAAATCATTAGCAGGTTTTGTTTAAATAATTTATAAAACAACTGATTAAAAGATTATTAAACATGACATATAGATAGACGTTATGCATAGAAATCTTCAAAAGTGATTTCGGCTGACTGTGACTCCGAAAGATGATAGATGCAGGTCTTAAATGATTAGTCATCCACACAATGATGCAACAATCAATTACCTAGACATAACCCTGTTTTGAAGGTGTTCAATCAACCTAAGAAAATCAAACACTCACACAGGCCAATAAATAAATCCCTAGAGCAAGAAAACCGAGATCCAAGGACGACTACTTATACAAAACGCTTAGTTGATTAATTAGATCGAACATACAAGTGATTTATAACCATGAAATGATTAAAGAACCAATCTAACACCAGGAAAAATAAAAACTAGATTGAAATTAAACGAATCAATCATCAAAGCAGTTACAAGAAAAATGAACCAATACCCATAACAATGAATTCATATACTCTTACTAAAAAATTCATCATTAAAATTAATCAACTAAATCACTCAGATTCTTTTACAACTTGATAAAAATATAAAATTACCAAACTTCCGTGTTCTTGACTTAGTCGAGTGGTTAATTTTATTGTTATAATATTTTTATTTTAAAACAAATTTAAAGCAATATTTATTAGGAAATAAATATGAAACTTTTGTTGTTATATTGTCGGGTATTGAATGTTAAACTGGACTCCAATAAGAGGTTACAACAAGTCAACAAACTCTAAAAAATACTGCTATAAAACAACTTTATAAATCTTAAACATGATCAAGGGGAAGCTTTTAAGGGGCCAGACCGGGCCCCGGCCTGGTCCGTTTTTTCGCTCAATAGTGTAAATTTATACTCGTTTGATCCGAAAAAAAATTTATATACTTAATCCGGCCTTATCCACCTTTAGTCCGGCCCTATCCCCATTTCGACTCAAGCTTACATGATAAAATACCATTAGGTTAACGAAATAATTCAACAACGATGCAAATATAAAATAGCAAAGAGATGGTTACTTCAACACGTAACTTGAAACTTCAAACTTACAGAATTTTGTATATTTTCGTGTCATACGAAGAGATGCATATGAAATAAACACCCAAACAACATTACCCTAAATGGCTAAAATATTCATAGCACACATCAAACTGAAGAAAAACTTGGGATTTACAAACATTAAAGTCGTTTTGGATGATATAATTGTAATATAAAACATCATCAAAACCTTAAAAAAAAAGTTCCAAGACATCATACCAACGGATATGATACTAACAATTCGATTTATACAATGAAGTTGGTTAACGAACCTGTAAACGTTATATGTACAATATAACTAGCTTTTGATTAGCCGTGCGATATAATTAAGCTGCATTGGTATAACACAAAGTAAATAAATAAAAAAATATATACACCTAAAAATAACAAAGACAGACACATGAACCACAAAAAAAACTATACATTAAAAAATAACAATGTAAAACTAAACTAAAACCAAGAAAAATACTTTACGCAAACTACCAAAGATTATAATGCCACATGAACAACCTAGAAAAGTAACACATGGCATGTAAGTTACTCTAGCGAGAACTTTCTGTTAGTAAGTAATGATTTATGGTTAGGTTAGATACGTAATTACATAATGTTGAGTTTTTATATTTGTGTCAACTTTTCGAATTGATTTGGAAGCACTCGTACAAATGTATTAGGGATTTAAAAAAAAACTACGTTAATCGTTTGATTTATGTGTCATTTGGGCCGAGTCCATTGGGCCAAATCCATGTTAGTTTGTCTTGTCTCGTAACGAGTTCTAAGTCGGGTCACAAGTATTCCAATAGTAACTTAATTATTCGAGGACCAAGAGGCTTCGGCTTAGCCATACCTACGGATGTAAATGAGCCGAGCTGCTCGTGAACTACTTGAGATCGACTCGATAAAAAACTCGAAACGAGCCGAGCCTTAACGAGCTCGAGTCGAGCTCGAGCTTTGAAGTAGGGCTGGTTTAATAAACGAGCTCGAGCCCGAGCTTTACATATCGAGCTTGAGCCAGCTCGCGAGCCTAAACAAGCTTTTATTTATACAATTTTTTAAATATATTTAAGATAAAAATGATTATTATATGTATAAAATTATGATAAAATAAGTAAATAATATGTATTATTTTCTATATAAAAAAAGTATAATTCTAAATATATAAAAATTTAATTGTAAAAATATATAAAAAATAATAATTAATATTAAACGAGCCGAGCTCGAGCTTAAATAATTTTTCACGAGCCGAGCTCGAGTTTTAGAAATAAAGCACGAATCGATCCGAGCTCGAGCTCTGCTAAATTTAAATGAGCCGAGCTTGAGCCTAGACGAGTTCGAGCTCGACTCAGCTCGTTTACACCCCTAGTGCCCATACCTGAACCAATTTCTAAAAAAAAAAAACAATTTAAACACCTCTACATTTAACCAAGAATCTCAATCCAGGCCTAAAAGTTTTCATACAAACCCCAAATAGGCTTTCTTTATTTGGTTACGTCGCCACTAATGGATTATTTATTGGGCTTGGAATTTGTGGGAAATCAACCTAAACCACTTTTATGCCCGGTTTGCTTGTATCCATATGATTGAAATCGGTTTGTAACTTTATACCTTAAGATTGATTTGAAAACGATTAAACCCGAACAGAAATATTTAGAACATGATATTAACACAGTCAACACCGGTCAAAAGCTCTAAAAGCAGTTCCTACAAGTTGACAATCTTTCATCCAACCCGAACCGCTTTTGAACCCAATTTTTCTTAGGCCTGAAGCCCAGTGGTAAAGTGATGATTCCACAATTAAAAAGTTTGATGAATTAGTTGTTAGAAAATATAAATGGCTGAGAACTTTAATATAAACTATACTAGGCACAAGTAGTTTGATATAAAATCATCTACTGAGTCCTTATAATGGTCTCCATAAAGCTTATAATCTCACTTTTTTTCCCTTTTAAAAGGACAAAAATATCTCTTCACCAATATATTACTATTAAAATTTTTATGTAAATACTAAAAAGAAGACTTATATATAAAATTTTCTCAAACTTTTTTTTTCTGTCGTCCACAACTAAGGTGTCTACGATTAAATACTTAAAAAGATTTGAACAACTAATTTCTCTCATTTTCTAATTTATCATTTTCATATTTTACAACTTATAAAATATTAAAATTAGTTGATAATCGTTGCAACAATTATAACTATATTCTATTTCTAATTACAAAATCAAAGTGTATAAATCAACTCATAGCTAGATACATAAACCAACAAATTTTTAAACCACAGGCTGAGAAACTATCGTTATTTTTTCCAACAGTTAAACCATCACACTTACAATTAGTAGAATTTAAATTTATAACCTTTTGATCGGGAACTACCACTTTACCATCAGACTGACAGAGTATCATCTTAAGACCACTAACGTGATGTTATGTGCATTCATATAATTCAACAAGATTCGCACACAACTCCCATATCAAGTCCGTATACTTGTCAAACTGAGCTGCCTCGATTAGATCCTAAATCGTTGAACTTAAGTTGACTCTGTTCTTTTGGCTTCCCTTGCGTACCCGACTTCCGTCCCATTGTTAAACCAAGTTGCTTATAAGAGTAAAATATTAAAGAGTAAACTTCATTTTTAGTCCCCAACGTTTGCACTTTTCAACAATTTTAGTCCCAACTTTTTAAAAATCTCAATTTAGTGTCTCACATTTCATTTTTTTTTTAATTTTGCTCTCAACATTAACATTTGTTTATAGAGCCATTAGACTGCCCTCGTGTGGTCCCCACGTGAGCTGTACTTTTGTCATTTCCGTTTGTTTTAACTCATACTTTAAAATAAACGGAAATAACAAAAATACCCCTCACGTGGGGACCATGTGAGGACAGTCTAACGGCTCTTTAGACGGTTGTTAACGTTGTAACCAAAATTGAGAAGAAAATGAAATGTGAGACACCAAATTTTTATTATATTGCAAGCATGATTCTTTTATTATAACCACAACACCTAGGTTTTATAAGATAGTTCATCACAATTTACACCCTACAAAACCCAAATCTACAAACTTTTGGTTAGGAATTACATCACTTTCCACAAGGATGTTCTCAGGTTATCTATAATGGGAGTGTGATAGAGGTATGTGACGGTGATCACGTCTTGAAACACCGTCCCCTGGGCGTGACAAAGCATGGTGTTGATCACGGTGGTGTGTAAAGTGCATTCTGTTTGTTTTTTTTAACCGGTCACAACATAACAACATTACACACATCTCCTCTTTTTAAATAAAAATTCACATTTACTCTACCACTATTAATCATTATCCATCTTTATCACTATCATTTAATTGTTTGCATGATGCCTACCATCAAGTGATACGTACCCATCAACCACTATGGGTAACCTCAATAACAAGAAGATTGTGTCTTATGCTTGATCTCGACTCATAAGAAAGAGTTTACGGGCTTGTCCGGTTCCCGCCCGATGGTGCAAATAGGGGGCGCTTCTGGGTTCCCTCGCAATGAGACTCGAACTTGAGACAGTGGGTAAACTATAGGTAACCAGTCCCGATATACCGCTTAACCAATTGCAGTTAGAAAAAAACAAGAGGATGGTTCATGGTTAGGACACGCAAGCAAGTCCTATGGTGGGGATTAAATTAACAATAAAGGGTGCAGTACAATTAGTTTGCTGTTGAACCTGGTCTAGAGATGACTAGTCTAACTCCTATGCTGGTGGCTCATAAACTCTCTCATTTATGGACCTAAACTACCCCCAAAAGTTAATTTTTTTAACCCGTGTAATTGACTAGTTTCGTCACATTTTTAGACCATTTAGTTCGTTTTAGTTTACTCATTTTTTACTAGTTTCTAATCCTTTTCTATATTTTGTTTGTTTTTATGTTTATTTTTCATATTATGTTTCACTAATTAGTTTTTTATTCTTTTTTTGTGTTTTTATCAAGTTTTTTTTACGTTTTTTCATATTTTTTCCGATCATGTGTAGCCGCAGCCAACTATTCTTTATTACTAGATTTTGGAGTTAGACTCACCAAAATATAAGTGAGTTTTTACAACCACAACAAATTTTAGCAATTTCATCCTACATGTATTTTTTTTTTTCAAATTAAATGGGAAAACAAAAGTTTTACAGATTTTTTAAAATTTTTAATTGGCTAATATAAACTTTGACATCAAGTATTTTTTTTAACGCTATGAACTTCAACTAGGCCATCCTACGATGTATATCTGGCATAACGATGTTACTCACGACACGCTACGAGTGTGGACAGAGACCGTGTGGGTAACCCCGGCAATCAGTTGAGCCTATACCAGGATAAACCCACATCAATGAACTGTCGGGTGGCAAAACTTGATGACTATAATATGTTAATTTATTTCAACATTGTGTTTTAAGTGTTAAAAAAGGTCGATCAAACATAACACATTGTCTTTACAAATCCAATGCACTACACAATATATATCTTAAGTGAGTGTATAACACATACTAACTACCTAGACATCCTAATTCACTAACCATAGTAACAAATTCAACACATCGTGATGCACTACACAACACATTCTAACTCATTAACAAAAAACTAATTACTAAACACATGAAAATGTGTCATTTTCCTCATTGATCATATGCGAGATTATGAAATTTGAATTTTAGGCTAAAAAATAAAATATCAATATTTTATGATATCAACTCGTTTAAATCATAATATTAAAATATATATATAGGAATCATAAGTAATTCATAAATTCAAAAAAATAAAACTCCTATGTGAACTTTACTTTAACGCGCTTCCTATTGATTTTAATGAAAATCCACATGTCATGTTATTATTGCTTCCTACATTTCGTAGAAAAAAAACTCATATCCCAAATAAAATCCGTTGGAATATAAAAAACTCATAACCCAATAAATTTATTTTTTGAACGGGAGCATTATATTATAAAACACTCCTCGAGCAAAGAAATAAAATTGACCAAAATACAAAGCATAAAAAAGATCACTAGCACTCGACTTGGAGGTAAAAAGCCCCTAGACACAACTTTGTGCGCACAAACTTTTTATTCTTTCGCTGTTGCGGCCCTTGTGCAACCTCACCACACATCTCATGAGCCCACACTCTGTAACCTCGTTTTTAAACATGTGTAACAATTATTTTACATATTTGTAACCTTATTTTATTCATATTTTTTTAACGGCTAACTCTAATTTACTCTTAACTTAACCTCCTTAAATCACTAAATAACTGTTATGCCTTAGATAGAAACCAAAATCTCCTGGTAAGGCAAAGTCTTACCACCTTCCCCCTGACCACCAGGTCAAGAGTTCATTGGCATTTTTATTCATATGTAACATATGCAACAGATGCAACATTTTATATACTTTTTGTTCCTTTTTGGTCTACACTGACACATTCGCTTGTGGTTCGGAGCTAGGGGTCTCTCTGGACGCAACCTCTTTATCCTTCGGGGTTGAGATAATGTCTGTCTACATCCCACCATCCCCAGACCCTACTAATAATATTTCAATGCTATTGGTGAGACTTTAGTGGCTATGTTGTTGTTGTAACATTTGTTTTACACATGTGTGACCACCTCCATTTACAAATGTGCAAAATCATTTTGCACATGTGTAACATCGTTTTACACGATGAACAACATCAAAGTGTAACCTTAATCAAGTTAGGGGCATTGCTTATTGTATCTCCGGGGGGTGGGGGGTGGGGTGGGGGGGGGTGTTCATCCGAAATACTAATTTTCACGATCTTTTACAAAAAAAAAACATTATATAACGAGAATCCCCCCATGGATTATCGCTCCCACGAAGGGGGGGGGGGGGTGTTCGTCTGAAATACAAGTTTTCACGATCTTTTTCTTGAAAATATTATATAACGAGAATCCCCCCTCTGGATTATCGCCTCCGTGACTTAATGAAAAGGTTGACCGATTCAGACTTTTTTTGTGGTATGGAGGTGTTTGGTTCGAGGGCAGGTCGTGCGGACGGGAAGACAATTTTACCAATTTTGCACCCCCTGCGTGCGGGTAGATATCAGATTAAAACACAACATAAGAACTTAACATGTCATGCAAATTTCATATATAAGCTAACTGTGTTTTTGTTCCCACATCAATGTGGGACAATCTTAATGAAAAAAGAAATAGATTTTTTGTTCTCACAAAAATATGGGACAAGGTAATGAAATAAAACTTTGGTGTTTTGTTCCCATACCAATATGTGACAAACTACATGAAAGAAAAAAATAGATTTTTTTTATTCTCACACTGATTTGTTAGTGTTTATTTTATTTTATTTTTAAATAAAGTCATTCAGATGTCCAAACAAATAACACATAATGATTCAACACTTCTTTACAATAGAGACAACTTATTCATTCAACACGACGAAACAGCCCTTATAGTCGTCTATATATAATATAAATTGTTTGATTTTAGAACAAGTCAAAGGTACATTTCACATGTAGTGTGTCACATGAATAGACTACATTAACTTTAAGTCTCCAAACAGACGCGGGAAAGACATGTCTCTACACCTTGGAAATGCAGAATATAAATTTTGTCTTTCTCATAATAGCTGAAAAATTAAAATCTTTATTTATGTTTTATAAATATTAACCCTTCTCAGCTATTTATATAACACCATATATTTATATTTTAAGAAAATATAAATTTATCTAATTTTCCTTCTATATTTTTATTCTTATATTTAAATTTTATCCATAAATTTTAAAAGATAAATATAAGGGATTGATAAATATACCAATTTAAAACACATATATGAGTTTTTTTTTTTATGATTAGGAATGTGATTTAGAATGTTTTTAAAACTCTTTAAATTTTATGGATAAATGTGTTAATTGGTATTTTTAAGAGATATATATTAGGGATTAGTAAATATACCAAGTTAAGTATGGAGTGTCAAATCAATATGAACCGGATTTAAAAAGTCATGCGTGGGAATAGGACGGCTCCTAGATTGAAGAATGTTGTTTTTATACGGCTAGGGTTTGCTATTCAGAAGGCGTTGGAGGCCCAGCTTGTTGCCCGCCTCCCCTGCGTATTGACTTAAGTCGTGTATGTTACTTTCGGGTATGGAATAATATAATTTATCATCCAAAAAATATATATATATATGAACGATTACAACCTGTCTTAAAAAGACTAACTCTTAGAAAGACTAACTCGAATATTGAGAATTTGAGATATACTTTTGAAAGTGTTTTAAAAAAATGAAGAAAAAACAATGTCATTATTAGATGTCAACTGAGAACAAGAACCAATCACACGACATTTCGGTTCATAAATTACATTAAATAGCAGGACTACATAATTACACTATGTTAAATTATTGAAGGAAAATTTATTGCATACGGTAGGGTAAATAAGTAACACTTTTTTAGTTTCTTTTTCAATAAACTAAAAAATATAAATTGTTGAGGTGTGGTGAGACACCAAAAAATATTAAAACGGGGACGTCTTGGATTTAAGTTTCATATGTAACAAAAAATTAAAGTTTAAGAATGGACCAGGAGGTTTCTCACATGTGATGGTTTCCCTCATAAGAGTGATATTCGGGTCATGTACTCGGATAATGAAGATGATTGGGTGGGTCAGTTGCCCGCTAGTGATCCAAATTTTACCGTTAGAAAAACATAAGATGTCTTACTAATCTTACTATATTATGTGATATCTGGTATTTATTGTTGATAATTGTCGTCTCATTAAGATTATTATAGTTTATTTGAATTTATTACAATCAAATATAAAATTAAGATATAAGATGAATACTCAGTTAAAAAGTTATTGATTTCTGGAAGCAAATATCATTGGTAGTTTAAAGAGGCGAAACCCTTTTACAATAGGGTTCCGGATCCAACGCCTCTAATAGTGAGGGTCTTAGGAATGTTAGAGCGCCAGAGCTCCCAAGTAGGGTTCTAAAGGCAAAGGCCATGACGATTGAGCTAAAAGAATGTTGGTGGAAGTTATCTTATGAGATAATAGCTAGAAATCAATAGCAAGTTGCTACTTACTAGGTAGTAATATGATTATATGAAGATTGGTAATAATCTAGTCTTTCAATCGTAGCTGAAGCATTGATAGTAATTGTGTTTCAGCAGTAAATGCTTGGTAGCAAATTTGATACTTAGTAGCAAAGTTGGTCATCCGCAACAACTTTAATGATTAATCGTAAATATATAACATTATGACATAAGTATTTTTATAGCCACCATCAATTGAGCTCTTTCACAAAAAATTACAATGCTTCACACCAACCGTTATATGGGTTTCAATTTGAAGATGATCAAGAAAATAATTTAAACCAAATTTAACCTATGTCATGCTTTATAACCACCATCAATTAGTATATCCTAATTTTTTTTTTGTTCACATAATTTTTTTTTTCTTCTTTTTTTGGTAATTTTTTAATAAAGCAAACAATGCTTACAAACACAACGTACAAGATTCAAGTCACCCCGGAGGAAAGGCGGGTAACAAGCTGCGCCGCCCAAAACGAAAACGAGGGTACTACAAAGTCCACATTTAAAAGGGGGGAGCAAAAAAGTAATGTGTCAGCATTGGCGTGCATAACATAGCAGATTGGGCTCTCGGAGTCTCCATCTTAATCACTACACCCCTCCCCTCAAAATCTCTGCAAAATACAACTCAAATGATTCACCCAACACATTATCAAACCAAAAAGATTTCAACTTGAAAGCAGAGTTTCATCTTTTCAATCTCCAATTTCCCTTCTTTCCAAACAACACCCAATTAGGGTTTCAAGATTACAGAAAGCAAAAGGGCAAGATTCTGAAGAAAGACAGAAAATAGTGGCTGCTCCTGCTTCTGTGTGATTCTTTTCTTTAAAAAGACTGGGTAAGCACTGAGATTGGATTTTAGTGTAAAACGGTTTCTGCTTTTGAGTGGACACAGAATATGGAGAACAGCTTGTCTTCTTCTAATGTGTGTCTGAAAGCTTCCATTTTTGTTTATATCAAATATATCTGTTCATGTGGGTGCTCTGTTGCACATGATACAAAATATTTATATTTTTAATCAAAGATTCTGTTTTGGTACCATTTTGAGGTGTTTTTGGTATTTACAAATTGATGCTAAGTATAAAAAATAGATGCAAGTATGAGTGGCATTTGCTTGATTCTTGAATTCAAGAAACCTTCAATAGATATGGGTTTTTATTTATTTAGTTAGTTAATGAACTGATTTTGTGATCTTTTTTTGGTCTCAATTTAGCATTTCTTAATGGATGTTAAGTATCAAAAATAGATACTTGTTTCTTGATTCTTGAATTCAAGTGGGATTTATTTGATTCTGCTTAGGAAGCATCAGTACATATGGGGTTTTAATAAGTTAGTTAATTAACTGATTTTGCGATCTTTTGGGTCTCAATTTACCATTTCTTAATTGTTTTCCTTGTACTAAAACAGATCAGCATATGCTTGTTGTCTGCCGTTTCCAAGGCTAATTGCAACTGATTCCAAGATGCTGTTTTCCATCTGTTTTGCAGGGCTTCTCAATCTTTAACGGTAATTTGATTTCTTTAGTTTGAAGTTTTACTATTAAACTATTTTCAAGAATTTTTATTTAAAAACCAGATAAGAAACTTTGGAAGGGAGGTGGGTGTGGGTGGAGTCAGATTTCTTTTCATCTCTCTCAACTGGTTTTCTAGAGAGAGAAAGAGTAGGTTAGTGAGAGGAGTGTGTGTTACTGTTGGGTTTGTCTCCTGGGTTAGCCGGGTTAGCCCGGAGTCTGTGGGCTTTGCTGCTGACCCGGGACACACCTTCTTTATCACATTCTCTCTTCTTCAAGTCATCAACACGTTACAAATCCATCTTCTACTTGGATCTTATTCCTTTAAAAAAACCCACAAAAACTTGATCAAGGAATCATCAAAAAAAAAAAAAAAAAAAAGACACCCAGAAAAGTTCACCAAGAAATCTTTCAAAAAAATATCATCTTGAAGTGTTCTTCAATGTTTCATTCAAGAAAATCTTGAAAAAAAAACCCATCTTGAAATTACTTGTCTTTTACATTTCCAGGGCTCCATGGTTCTAAAATTTGGGGATTTCAATGTTTTTCAATTGCTTTGAGCTGATAATTGGATAAGTAGTTTCTTGAGTGAAGGCAATTTGGGCTTCTGAAGCTCTGCTCAAGATGAAGTTTATGAAACTTGGATCCAAACCCGATTCGTTTCAGACAGCTGACAACAATGTTTGGTAAATTTCTGTTCTAAATGCATCTTATCTTACATTGATTTCTGTTAATCTTTTTGATTTCTCAAAACATATAAATATACCCTGATTACTTGAATCTTGATTAGTAATGTTACATTGATTTCTGTTGATCAGTTTGATTTGTCAAAACATATATATTAAACCCTGATTACTTGATTAGTAATATTGGATTCATATGCTATATAGGTATGTGGCTTCAGATTTAGCAACAGATATTATCATCAATATAGGAGATGCAAAGTTCTATCTTCATAAGGTAAAACTTGGTCTATCACCCTCTTAAACTAGTTGTATAATAAATCATGACATATATAATGTTTAGCTATCGATAATTGTGTTTGCAGTTTCCATTGTTGTCAAAGAGCGCCCGATTACAGAAGTTAGTAGCAAGCACAAATGAAGGGGTAGAAAACAGGAACGAAATCGATATTCCCGACCTTCCAGGTGGCCCCGCTTCTTTCGAGTTATGTGCCAAATTCTGTTACGGTATGACCATAACTTTAAACGCATACAATGTTGTCAGTGCTCGTTGTGCAGCCGAGTACCTCGAGATGCATGAAACAATGGAGAAAGGAAATCTGATTTACAAAATCGATGTTTTCTTAAACTCGAGTATTTTTAGAAGCTGGAAAGATTCAATCATAGTACTACAAACCACTAAATCTATGATGATGTTGTCCGAGGAGCTGAAGTTAGTGAGTCATTGTATCGATGCCATAGCTTCTAAGGTATCGGTTGATGTTTCTAAAGTTGACTGGTCTTATACTTGTAACCGAAAAAGGCTTTCGGAAGAAAAGAATAACCACATGTTAAACGGAGGTCTTAGAAGTATGACCGTGCCGACAGATTGGTGGGTTGAGGACCTTGCCGAGCTGGAGCTAGATTTGTTCAAACGGGTTCTCGTGAATATTAAAAACAAGGGTTTAGTACCGGATGAAGTGATCGGAGAAGCTTTAAAAGCTTTTGCTTCTAGAAGATTACTCGGGTTTAACAAAGGTGTGGTACCAAGTGGTGATATGACGAAAGCCAGGTCAACAGTCGACACAATCGTGAACCTTTTACCATCCGAAAAAGGTAGCGTTTCATGTGGTTTCTTGCTGAAGCTTTTGAAAATGGCGATTTTGGTGGGCTCAGGGGATACTGGGAAGATGGAGTTGGTCAAAAAGATTGGTCAACAGCTTGAGGAGGCTTCGGTTCATGATCTTTTGATTCGGGCCAATGAAGTCGAACCTATAATGTATGATGTGAAAATGGTTCAAAAGATAGTTGAGGAGTTTATGGTTCGAGATTGTGACCCGAATGGTGAGTTTGAAGTGAATGGAAATGAGATTCAAGAAGTGAGGAGGTCAACTGGTGGGATACTATCAGAAGCTTCAAAGTTAATGGTGGCTAAACTTGTTGATTCTTATCTTGCTGAAATTGCAAAAGACCCAAACCTACCTTTATCAATGTTCACCGATCTTGCTGAAACGGTTTCCGGGTTTTCTAGACCCGCCCACGATGGGATATACCGAGCCATTGATATGTATCTCAAGGTAGAAATCCACTTTTCTACATGTAAACTACTATAACTGTAATTAGGGGTGTTCAAAAAATCCTAAATCCGAATAAAACCGAAATCTGAATCGTATCCGAAACCGAAAAAACGAACCGAAATCCTTATTCAGATTCTAAACCGAACTGAAATTCTTATTCGGATTTCGGATCGGATTCGTGGCTAGAAAATTTTATTCGGGTTATTCGGATATCTGATTAATTAATTAAAATATAATTTATATTTATATTATATATTACAAATATGTTTTCTTTTATTATGCAATTTAAAGATTTTTTTTCTATTTTATGTGTTTTTATTATACATTTTAAGAATTTTTTTTTTCTATTTTATGTGTTTTTATTATGAATGTGAACTCTTGTTTTTGAGGACATGTTGGAAAATATGTTTTGTTATTTGTTTGATTTTGCGATTTGGAAACCGAAAATCAAATTCGATTTATTTCGATTATTCGGATTGAATTCGGTTTATTCGGTTCGGATCAGATTTGATCCGATTTAGATTCGGATCGGTTCAGATCTGACCAAAAAAATTTCCAATCTGATTAAACCGAACCAAATAAACCGAAATCAGATCCGATGAACACCCCTAACTGTAATCTTTAATGATTTAATTATAATTATATGATTTTTGGGGTGTTTAAAACTGTGCAGGCACACCCTGGGATCAGTAAGGGTGAGAGGAAGAAAATATGCAGGCTAATGGACTGCAAGAAGCTTTCGGTTGAGGCATGCATGCACGCGGTTCAAAACGAGCGGCTCCCATTGCGAGTAGTGGTTCAAGTCCTCTTCTTTGAGCAGGTTCGAGCCGCAGCCTCATCCGGAAGTAGCACACCCGACCTACCAAAAGCCATCAAGGACCTCAATAGTGCCTCTCATGGAAGCTCAAGGTCCACCACAACTAACACCGAAGAAGACTGGGATGGAGTGGCTACAGCCGACGAACTTAAGGCTTTGAGGGGCGAGCTAGCCTCCTTGAGGCTGGAACGCAATGGGAGTCATGCAAAGAGCCCGTTAGCCGATAAGGGTCCGGTTCATAAAGTCAAAGGCCTATTAGCCACGAAGCGGATCTTGAGTAAAATATGGTCGAGCAAAGGTGGGACCGGGGAGAACAGTGGGTCGGATTCGTCTGAGAGTCTCGGATCGGGTAACCCTGATGATGTGAAAGTGGCGGCATCAACCCCTTCAAGAAAAGGGCGGCATTCGGTGTCTTAAAGACTCGAAAAGGTCTGATTTTTACAATCTTTTTGTTAATGGGATTATGGTGGCAGTGATAAAAGGCTTAAGATGGTATGTGGTTTTAAGTTAGGAGATCATAAGTGTAGTCTTATTTATTTATGTGATAATGGTATGTTTAGGGTCAAAAGTTTAGGGATATTGTGGGGAAGAACAAAGAACCCTTATTAGTTGATGAAATCTAACAAAAAATGAGGTTTAATCTTGTTCTATTACATCAATATGTAAGTGCTCTGTATGATCCTTAATCTGTGCTAAATATATTTTGAGTTTTTATGTTATAAATAAATTTTGAGTTTTTATGTTGCTATAGGATTGTATCCATGAGTTGTGGTTCTGGATAGAGGTGGTTATTGGTTACTAACTGTAACTGGTTATTGGTTAAATTGGTTACTCACATAACTATTTGGTTACTGAATAAAAAATCTCTAAATTATCCAATAGGTTATTACGTTTAAATTTTTATTTTTTTCTAAACAAAAACATTAAATAAACTAGTAAACATACTTTTCATTAATTTAAAAACTTAAAAGAGTACAAATACAAGTGGTTCTAGATAAAATATTATAAATATTTATGTTTTTTTTAAAAAAAGTATGTGTATTAGCTTATATGTATGTGTACTAGTCTATATATATGTGTAGTATATATATCATATCTTAATCCTAATAAAACACTAAAATTTGTCAAATGTCTCATTTATAAAGGGTCTAAATCACCACTGTCACATTTCAAGTTCACAATCAATTACCAATTTAGTAATCATCAATTAGGATTAATTACCAATTTTGTTAAAACTACTTTTTATTTTAAAATTTTGATAAAATTAATGTAGATTTGATTAATTTACTTAATAACTTTAGTTTTTTTGTTGAATGTAATCAATAACTTGTCAAAATAATTAATTTCTTAAATTATCTTTCATTCTAATAAAGCAATAAAGTGGTGTCCACATGTTCACTTCCTAGGGTCTTCACATCATCATACACATCAACAATCCATTTGTCAACACTACAATGAATATCAAAAAAATGTTAATACATTCCAAAAATAAAATTCAACATTATATTTAATACAAAAACTTTCCAAATGTATAATTCAAATTACATTTAATACAAAATTTAATATTTTACTTATGTTAACAAACTAATATTTATACAAAATCAATAAAAATAATTATCCTTCAAATACACACTAATCGTTGTAAACAATTACTTTTTGGATATTGTTATGAAAGCTTAATTTTATTTAGATTGAGTTTTCTTAATGTCTTTAGAATGTTCCTTTTGCTTTTTATATTTATATACGTATTTATTATTCAGTTTGATATGAATTATAAGATAACTATTTGATATGCTTTAACAATTAAAATGATTGTGTCGGTGGTACTGTTGTATTAAAGCCAGATCCTGAACATGGCAACATTGGCCGGTAAAATGTCGACCATCTGACCTAAACTACAACATCAGAAATAAAATATTAGATTAGTCAAACATGATTACTGCAATTACTCGATCTATAACTTGATAATAAAATTCATATTGTCATAGCTCTTAAATTTGAACAAACTCACACTGGTTTAACAGCTAAAATTGATAACGAATTAGGTCATGCATAATTTTCAAACCTCTTAATCATTTTTTTTGTACTAATCACATCTTATGAACCTAAATTCAACCCGTGTATTACACGGGTTACTAACTTAGTTATTTAATATATTATAAAAAAAATTATCAATCATAATTTTTAAATTTTATGATCATTATCTTTTTCTTTGGTATTTATTTAATATTATAAATCCATATTCAGCTCGTTTAATACACGGGTTAATAACCTACTATGTATATATAGACAAAATTATAATTTTTGTCCTTTAAATATATCAAAACTATGGATTGGGTCCTTTCTTTTTGAAACGTCTATGGGCAACCCTTTATTTGAAAATTTGCCTTGTTTTTTTGTCTTTTAGATTAACGCCCATCCATGTCTGCCGTTAAGTTTTCGCATGATTTTGTAACAAAAGGACATTTTAGTCATTTTATTATATTAAAAACTACAAGGATCACTTTAGCTTAAAGTGAAATCTAAAGTTTAAATTGAAATCTAAATTCTAATATTTACAAATATATTCACCAACTGATGTCTTGAGTTGCGTGCACCAGTCAAGCTGCCAAGAAGACTGCTGCCTTCTTTCAGCCGTCGCACCTTCCGACCTCACGTGAATATTATTTACCTCTTAATGAAGCTCTTAATTGAACAAAACATCTTAATCGGTCAGAGGTTCCATTCAACGTGTTTATTTCATCAGCAAACCTCTAAATCGGTCAAAGATTTATCTATGATTGGTTAAGCATCTACATTGATGCTGAATGTTTAAGTACTTATTGATTAAGATTGATTTAACATTTATCAATTTACCCAACAGGGCCTCAATTTTATTCCATATTGCTTCTTGCGTTTGGACTTTGGGCCTTCAAGCCCAAATAAATTTCTGTGCTCAAAATGTAAACATCAAACGATCAAAACAATTTGTTGATTTATTTATTTATTTTTCTTTTTTATTTAGTCTTTTATAAGTGAAGTAGTGGACTAGTACCGTTTTAACTCACTTTCTCATAACTTATAAAAATATAAAATTTATTTGGATTAATATCTTTGTACTTATATTGATGTATTTAATAAAGAACTAATATAAAATAGAGTGCATTTAGACATCACTTATCAATCATATGACTCATATACAGAATATTTGTGTAACAAAGTTGAGTCTGTGTCCCGAGCCTAAAATAAACATAATACATAAAATAAAAACATACGGTCTTATAGCACGTGCGATCGTAAATGTTGAACAAAATATGACTGTATGTGCATGTTTTACGTATACGGTCGTATATGCACATATGACCGTATGTGAATGCTAGACTGTCTGATTTAAGGGAACAGAAGTGACACATACGGCTATATACATACAACGGTGAACCCAAGGCTTGGCCATGGGGATCGCTCGACATCCATAAATTTTTTAGGCGTCCTAGGATATATCCAATTTTATGTGAACCGAACCCAAGAAATTTGCTCGCAAAACCACATGAAAATTTTATACTGACCGTGAACTTTAAAAAAGTTTAATTTCTAGTTTTGAAAAATTAAAAATATTATATTTTTAAAAAATATTACAACCAAATTTATCACAAAACTAATATATAACATATAAATATCTGATTAATGATCCAACACCAATGAACTCAACAATATTATTATTTTTAACCCAATCAATAAAGAGTATCCAAGCGTAAATAATTAATTCTAGTTAAAAAGGTTAAAGAAACTTGTGAAAGAAATACGGAAGGTCATAATTCCCAATTAATTTATGGATTATAGATTCCCTCTCAGGCGATTCCTAAAAATCCGCCTGCCACTCGTAGTTGCAACTTTGGGTGTATTATAATTCTATTATCTAATGAAGAATAATGTACGTTACTACTTTTTTTATGTGTTTTTATATTCTAAGTTTTTTTTTATCATGTAACGTGACACGACCCGACCATACCCGAACTGAACCGCTAAAAAAATTGTATATAGGGGTGGATGACCGAACCCCCATCAAAAAAATTATTGGGTTAGCTACTGGATGAACATGCTGAGGTGGATGTGTATGATAGGTACATTGGAATAGAAAGCGAAAACACACACACATGAACGATGCAAAAATTAATCAGAGACAAGATTTAGCACGGTTTGGTTAAGGTGACCAATGTCACCCGGGCTGTAATTAGGATTTCTCTTTATTATTAAGGTGCTACTAAACTACAAATACATGCAGGTATATTTATAGGGACTAATATAAGGTTTAACAGAAAACAAATATTTGCCCAACCATGATTTTTGTCACCAACTTAGTCCAAAACGTTCATAAACTTAACCGTTTAGACACCCGAGCATGAACTAGATAAAAAAATGCAATTTGTAGGGTATGATTAGGGCCACAAGCATTTCGGGTAAAATAAGGGCAAAAGAGATTTAGATGGTTCAGACATGTACGAAGAACAATTCAATTGTTCGGGGAATTAAGATTCAAATGGGAATCCTTCGAGTCCTTTTTTTTTGACAATCAATACACAAACTTCTTCATAACGGAGCTATTTAAACATCTTTTCATTTGATTTTGCTCGAGCCTGTTCATTCGTCAAATACTATGCCACCTGTGAGCTTCATCTTTAATCCAACAAGAAAAAGGAACGGCGGATTATTTTATCATATTTTCTTATTTTTTTTATATCTGGTTCTCTAATAGAAATAGAAAATTTAAACTCTCTTAGTCTAAGTGGTTAGTTAAACCTCTCTTAAGATGTAATGTTTGCTGCCTTTTAACTATCTTAGCCAAATGTTATAATAATATCGTTCAAAAATTTTTTTATGCCAACTGTGAGGAACTACAAACCGATATATCTTATTCTTATTGAGGATATATATTGTCTATTAGTGTATATCTCTTAATTTAGGTAGATAGATTTTAGATATTCTAGTTTCGTTATTATTCTCCTTTTTGGTTGTAAACTTTGTACATATGTTATCGAATGAATAAACAAGAGAGAAATTTCAAATAATTATTATTTGTTTGAACCGTAATAACTTTTTGGATACATTTATCTCAATTCCTCCTTTATTTTCTTTTCAAATATGTTATTCTTTGAATTAAAATTCAACTTTTAACTTTCCATGTGAAGTCAAGAGAATATGAATATAATTTGTAGGAGAGTTATATTAAAGCAGAGCGGTGTATATGATGCGATAAAAAAACACAACGTACTAATATAGATAATAAAACGTTTAAAAGTTAATTATTTAAACTAAAATATCATATATATATTTGAATATATAAAAAAAATTTATAAAATAAAATAAATACAAAATTATATAAAATAAAAAGGTTTTTGAGAATTTAGGATGGAAAAACAAATTATGCTATCTTAGATATAGACCATTTAAAAAAAAAAAATGATATATTAGTGAAAAGGTGCATGATGATGCAGTATTAGGATCGGTTTGCCACGTATTCGTTATCTAAGATTTTAACTAGAATAATTAAAAGTTTCTTGCTTGTATCGTCATGCTGTTTTTACAAAGTATATATACATAAAACAAAGATTTTATCATATCTTAGCTTAGACAAGAGTCGGATGTAATAATATTTTTCTTCTTGGAAAAACCAATCAATTACAAAACAAGAAATTTAACTTTACCTTAACATAAAACACAATTGCAAACTTGGCGTTTTCATGGGGAAAGTTACAAATAGACAAACATATAATGTAAAAGCTTGTAACAAAAACAATGCTATATTATTAATATATGTGGGTGAGATCTTTTTAAAACAAATATCTTTGTCTAATTAAAAACAGTAAATCATCAATCCAGTAAAAAAAATAGTGTACTGGATTTGTATTTTTTATGTTGGATTTGTATTTTTTGTACCGGATTTATATTTTATTGGATTTGTATCTTTTTGTACTGTATTTGTATTTTTTGTGCTAAATTCATATTTATATTGGATATATATTTTTTATCGTGTTGGTTTTATTTTTTTACTGGATATGTGTATTTTTTTTACTGAATTAATGATGTCCACTGATCTAACCGGCGTTGCAACTGTCTCCTCTTCACGTGCTCAAACTATCTCAATCTCACCTCCCTAATCTTTCCCAAAATACTAGTAACCGTAAATCTTTTCCGAAAAACCTCATTTCTAATTTTGTCCAACCGTGAATGTCCGCTCATCCACCTCAACATCCTCATCTTAGCAACCTCTAGTTTACGCGCTTGCTTTTTCTTGATAGCCCAACAATTTGAATCATATAAACAAGTCGGCCTGATAATAACCCTATAAAACTATTATTTTATTTGGAACATTATAAAATAGATTTAAATCAGCTTTTTACGTAACGTTTATAGTTAATAAAATCTTAAAACGTATAATTTATCAATTTATGTAAACTTTAGTCGCGATGAAGTGTAGATGACAATTTGATAGTTAATACATATTCAATAAGATTCAGTATTATATGTGTATCAGTTACCTTGGTCTTTACTTACCATCGATCGATGTATCCAATTATTGGTCATTTCCTGTTGCATAAAAAAATAACAACGGGTTAGAATAAGATGAATATAAAAAGATTGGATAATTTAATTAAAAATCAAAAGAAAAAGTGAGTGGATTAGGAATTTTTTATAAGATGAAAGTGAAATGATGACTCATGGCAAGCGAAGAAGGTTGAAAAGGTGGAATCTTGTCTAGAAAATAACATATCTTTCATGTCTTCCAAGGGACATTTTTAACCATTTTTTAAGTTTTTTTTTAAATATTATTTTCCATACTTATTGGTGTTAATATAAAAAGAGATTTTACTTGAATGGTTATGTGACAGTGGTTTATAATTTTTAAATCTTTCTTTCTAAAAATTATATCCGCAAATTTTCATTTGTAAATTGTTTTTTTATTATTAAACAATGGGTGACCCCTTTGGTACTTCTTTGAATTTGGATTGAAGTTGTTTGTAATAAGTTGAGATGGTTTGTGGCTAGTTCACTTGTATTTTCTAGTGTTAGGTTTACCTCTTAATGATGTCTGAATGGTAAATTGTTTGAATCGCACCGATACAAACTGTTTGTTTGGAACCTCTGAATGGTAAAAATGTCTGAATCGCTAAGATATTTACCTTAAAAAATGTCTTATTCATTCAGTTTTCTACACAAGTCCTTACCATCCAGACGCTTATTCATCCAACACTTAATGAAACAAACTGAACCAAACAGCCCCTTAAACTTTTTCTTTATGGTTAATTTCCACCCCCCCCCCCCCAGGATTTTAATTTCTTGCTCGTTTGAAATGATATACGATTATTTTCCGTTAGAAAAAACTAGTGACCGTGCGCTTTCACCGCAAATAGAGTGATGATATGGCTAGAGTGCATAGGAAAAAAGAGCGCTTTTTTTTTTATAAATAAAACTACTATTTTTTTAATTTTTTTAATATGAAAGGTACATTAATAACTTTAAGTAAACTTGATATATTTTTAACACCAATTTCTAATGACCAAAGATGTAACAAATGAGTAAATAATAGGGATTGTAGATGTAAATCTTTAAAGAAAATACCAAAATCATAATATGTATTATATATTCATGTCTATGGTTAGTTTTTTAAATAGTCATACTCATACATTTAACAACCAAAAGGTTAATAGGTGTCTTTTTCTATGAAGTTAAAAGTTAAAGTTTTTGTAAGTGTAATATTAGAGGTAGATTAGGTTACTATTAATCGGAGGATGAAAATTAATAACTCGAGCTATTGCTTGATAATAAGGTAACACAATTTTCACCACTTTGTTCAAAATAATAGTTTTTATAACATCAAACCTTGTATTTGTAAGGATTCAAACTCTCATGATATTTATAGAGATAATCACCATATCACTAACTTAGAAAAACATGTGCATTCAAAATAATAGTTAAACTCGACTTATGCATAAAACAAAACTATATTCTATAATTTAATATATTATATGTTATGATAAATGGAGTAATCTTTTTAAGACATTGGTAATTTTTGTTCTTGTTTTTGACAATATTACCTAAACACATTATACTTCTGATGAAAATAACAGGAACAATCCTCTAAGTTGTGTTTGCGTAAATATTTTGTCTATAAAACACATGAAATCTCATTATATGTGTTATGAACTTTTGGTGTAGCAAAAGTCTCCCACTTCTTGTGTCTCAATTTCTGGCACTCATTATAGGATCTTCGGGTCGGGTTGGAATGTTGGATCACATATGTCCTATGTAGATGGTTTTATATTTTATTTTGGGTATTGAATCAATTTAAAAATCTTATGTAAACCCAAATTGTATGAGTGGTACGATAGCAATGAATGATGAGAGTCTAATTCAATCAAAACATTACAAATTAATGGTGAAATAATATTTTCCCATATACTTGAAGTTGAAAACATCAATACAATCTCCTTGCAAGTTTTATCATAGGTTTTATAGCTTAGAAAATAGAAGTGAACAAAAGCAACCAAATGTTAGGCATAAAAGAACCATTTAATCACAAAAATAACAAATAATAGACCACAAAACGTCTAACAAAATTGCCAAAAAAAACATAAGTCCTCTCTAGTCTATGCCTTACTATTCTTAATTGCAACCAACACAAATAGGGCACTTCCAATACTTTAAGCAGATGGAGATGTGAAATTCATTTTGCTAAACACCAATGGTTAGATGTCTAAGCAATTTGTAAGTACATAACTCTAGAAAGTATTTTTTTTAATTGAACGACAATCTATTGTACTCATATTTCTAAACTACACCTATATTTGACCTCTTTAAATGACACGGATGTCTTTTTAAGCAATCTAAATTCCAACTAATAATAGTATACATAGTTTATCAATTAGTAAGTGAGAAATAGTCGAAAACAATAAAAAAAATCTGATTCTTTTCAAGTCTTTAGAATATCAGATTCTTTTTGAGCCGGCCAAACCCAAAACATGTGAACCGGGAGAATTCGATTGAAAAAAATCGAATTCTATTTGGAGCGGAGAGGAGTGAACGAACACGATCGAAAAAAATTTAGAGGGGGCGGATAGTGTTTGCGTGTGACGATGGAGATAATATAAAGGGGATTAGGGTTGAGACCGGGAGAATTCAATTATGCCTTCGATCATCCCCTAACATTTGATATTTTTAGTGGGCTTATTTAATTAATGGATTCACCATCTAAAAATCATAGGTGTCATTCAAAAAATTCATACATAAATTTCTATTATAAACGTACCCATTTACTAAATCCACCCTGTGGATACATATTATGATATTCCTCTTTCTTATCTTTAACTTGAGCTATAAATGTAAGTTTGTGAAAACTCTAAGGTCCAACAAGACACCAAATCCTTAGTGGAGGGGTGCAAATTGAAATTAGGAGAGTAATATCTGGTAAAAAGGACGTAGAATACGATGTCCAAAAACAAGGGGGCGGCAAAGCATCGAATAAGTCGCACGGAAACGGAATCGAACCCCCTCATCTATCTATGTACCTGTGCTTGCGGAGACACGGAGCCGCTCAGCCCAACACCTTTGGAACACCACCATCGGTCCACCCCCACACACATATAACTTAACCATGGTTACTTCTCAACCCAACACCACCAACTATCTTTACTACCCACTACCAATTTTGGCAATTTCATCCTACATGTTTTTTTTTAAAAAAAAATTTAAAATAATTAAATGGGAAAACAAAATTCTAAAATATTTTTGTATTGTTTTTAAATGGCTAATATGAACTTTACTTCAACCAGGTCATCTGACGATGAGTATCTTGAATAACGGTGTTACCAGGCCACGACACGCTGCGAGTGTAAACACAGACCATGCACCTAAGCCAGGCCGTCAGTCGACCTCATGCCAGGATAAATCTACATCTGTGAACGGGCAGGTGGTAAAATTTAAGGGCTACGGAATCGAACTAGCGTCTTCTTGATCAAGTAGTCTCCCAGCATCATATCATAATACTATTCGGACAAATACCGTATATATATAATACATGTATACATGGTATCAAGTATCTATTACATGTATATATATGTGTGTGTGTGTCCTATAGGTGGACGTCTTGTAGTTGAATAGTTAAATGTTGAAAGGTATGATGTATTTAACTTATAAAATTAAAATTTAGAAATTGTAATATACATTTATATATATATTATTTTTTTGAGCATGTCTTTTTCAATTGTTTAACACACAATCTTTATATATGTTTACAATGAAACTTGAACATTTTACTCGTATATAAAACGTTACATTTTAAAATCTTAAAACTACTAGTCAACAACCATCTATATTTAATCTTATATATTCTTTGGTTTGACATAAAGTATGTATAATAATTGTATAACTTGAATTATTTATATCCTTTTAATTACAAAGATTATGACAACCGAAACTGTCTTAAATATAACTTATATAACTTATAGAAGATTTTCGTTATATCATAAAGTTAAGAAAATAATATTGCTATATAATTTATACAAAAGCTCGATTATAGCTTAATAACGTGTTTATGTTGTGAGCATCCTGAATAACATGATTATTGTGTGATTATAGTAAATAACCTGAATTTATACTAACACATGTCACGTATTGTACTTTCATAACTTTCTACGATTAATCTCTTAACTTCATTTTATATAACAACTTTTTAAAAAAAGCAACTGCTTTATTTTTACCAATTGTCCAATATAAAATTTCAATAATCTAACCTTTTTGTAAGATCGCTCTCAATGATAATTATAAAGGTTTCCTTGCATAAAATGTAAGAAAAAAAAAGCCGTATTACATTATTAAATTCATCAAGTTTTATACCAATTTGTATCCACCAACAAACGACCCAATCATTCCCAAACTTCCCAGCCTCTCTTTTTCTATATATGCCCCTTCCCCGCCCCCAATTTCTTCTGCATACTTCCATTTCCATCTTCATCTTCCCCACTTTTCATCTGCAAATCACCAGATCCACAATTCCACAAATCATAAAACCTAAAGCAGTTCTTCTTATCATTATATGATCCACTATGAGTTGCAATGGCTGCCGAGTTCTTCGAAAAGGCTGCAACGATAATTGCATTCTCAGACACAGTCTCCACGGGATCTCTACTCCTCAAGCTCAGGCCAACGCCACCGTCTTCGTCGCCAAATTCTTCGGCCGTGCTGGCCTCATGTCGTTCCTCTCCTCCGTCGCAGAGTCTCAACGACCTGGTAAAATCACGTCATCTGTTAGTTAATTACTTAGTTATCACTTCTAATTTCTCGATCGATCGATCGATCAGAGTGTAGTTAATCAGTTAATCGTCGTCTTCAACTGATTCATTGACTGATTTCTGGTAAATTCACATCATCCGTGAGCTATGGCTTCTGATTTCTTCGATCGATTGATCGATAGATCGATCACAGTGTAGTTAATCAGTTAATCGTCGGGTTCAGCTGATTCGTTCATTGATTTCTGTTTGATTAGTTTTGAAATTGATCGCATCGTGCTCAAACAGTGTAGTTAATCGCCGTTTTCAACTGATTCATTGAACGATTGATTGATTTCTGTTAGATTAGTTTGAAACTGATCGCAACGTAATCGTCGTGCTCAAACTGTGTAGTTAATCGTCGTTTTCAACTGATTTATTGATTGATTTCTGTTGAAATTAGTATGAAACTAATCTCAGCGTAATCGTTTTGTTCAACTGATTGATTGATTTCTGTTAAAATTAGTATGAAACTGATCGCATCGTAATCGTCGTGTTTAACCGATTGATTGATTTCTGTTAAATTAGTTTGAATCTGAATATCTGATCGTTTTTGTTTGATTTACGTTTACTCAGCTTTATTCCAGTCGCTACTGTTCGAAGCGTGTGGCCGGACGGTGAATCCGGTGAACGGAGCGGTCGGACTGCTATGGACCGGGAACTGGCACGTGTGCCAGTCCGCCGTCGAGGCGGTGCTTCGCGGCGGAACCATACGCGCGATGCCGGAGCTTTTTTCCGTCGGATCTACGCATGTGACGACGGAGAACGACGGTTCGTCGGAAGCGGTTAACTGTAACTTCGACGTGACGAATCTAAGGCCGGAAGATCTTAGCCTGGGGCTGACGTCATCGGATAGTGGGAGGAATAGTGACCGGAGGTTGACGGAGAAGCGGAGAGCAGTGACGCCGTCGGATGCATCTGAAACGACGACGTTGGAGTCTAGTTGTAGTGAAACAAAGCTTCTGAGACTCTTTTTATGAAAAAAAAATGGTCTAGTAGTTACTAGTTTCATTTCCATAAATTTTTATTTTCTTTTTGTGTTTTTTCATCGGCAAAATATGAGATGAAATATGAGATGTTGCAGGAAAAGAAAATATTTAAAAAAGAATTAGTATTGGCTCAAAATATTGTTTGGTTAAGGTAATATTGTTTATAATTAATAATAATAAAAATTATAAATAAAGGAAATGAAAAAGAAATGAATGGGGGCAAAATGTGAAATGGCCAGAAAGGGAGGAGCTCATTTGATTGGCTCTTGCATCCTGCGAGGGGGCATGGTTAATTTGATTGGCTCCCAAATATTGTAATATCCATTGATGTGAAAGGGGGATAAATATTATCATATCCATCGAAGAATGCTTTAGATATAAAAGTAAAATTAAATAATTGTTTTTAGAGTAAATTACAGGAAACATCCTTGTATTTTGTTCAAATTTCTAAATTTCATCCATAGGTTTTAAAAGTTATATTTTTGTCGTTTAAATTTTTACGTTTTTGCAACTCCAATTAGATATTAAATTAAAAAAATAACCGATACGTGTTGTGACTAACGCATTACGACGGAAAACACAATGCATTAACATGAACCCTGATAAAACATTTGAACAATTAATTAGTAAAATATCATAGAGTTTTGAAGGTTTAGTAAAAGTTTATTAAATAAAATAAAATAAACATATAAGTATATAAAATAAAATGATTTTGAAAGTTTAGTTAAACTAAAATTTGCATTCTCAGACACAGTCTCCACGGGATCTCTACTCCTCAAGCTCAAGCCAACGCCACCGTCTTCGTCGCTAAATTCTTCGGCCGTGCTGGCCTCATGTCGTTCCTCTCCTCCGTTGCAGAGTCTCAACGATCTGGTAAATTCACGTCATCGATTCGTTAATTAGTTAGGTCTCGCATCTAATTTCTCGATCGATCGATCGATCAGAGTGTAGCTAATCAGTTTGTCAGTTGATCGGCGTTTTCAACTGATTTGTTCGTTGATTTTTGTTCAATTAGTTTTGAAACTGTGTTCAGCTGATTTATTGATTGATTTCTGTAAAATTAGTTTGAAAATTGAAACTGATCGCAGCGTAATCGTCGTGCTCAAACAGTGTAGTTAATCGTCGTCTTCAACTGATTCGTTCATTGATTTCTGTTAAATTAGTTTTTGAATCTGATCGCAGCGTAATCGTCGTGCTCAAACAGTGTAGATAATCGTCGTGTTCAACTGATTCGTTCATTGATTTCTGTTTAATTAGTTTTTGAATCTGATCGCAGAGTGTAATCGTCGTGCTCAAACAGTGTAGTTAATCGTCGTCTTCAACTGATTCGTTCATTGATTTCTGTTAAATTAGTTTTTGAATCTGATCGCAGCGTAATCGTCGTGCTCAAACAGTGTAGATAATCGTCGTGTTTAGCTAATTTATTGATTGATATTTGTTAAATTAGTTTTGAATCTGATCGCTGCGTAACCGTCGTGCTCAAACAGTGTAGTTAATCGTCGCCTTCAACTGATTCGTTCATTGATTTATGTTAAATTAATTTTTAAATCTGATCGCAGCGTAATCGTCATGCTCAAACAGTGAAGATAATCGTCGTGAGAAAGAGGATGTTAAATGCAGTGAGTTACTGAGTTCGCATATTAATAATATACACGTGGTTTTGTTGAATTACACTAAACGACGTCGTCTTCTGGTTTGTGAACAATCGTATCAGATCAGAATAGAAATAGTTATTTTTTTAAACTAAATTAATGCTGTATTAATTTAAAACTAAATTACATGGACCGTATATTTGTTTTCCCTTAAAATTAAAAATTACGGTAACAAAAATATAAATAATAAAAAGAAAAATCATTTTATTCAACGTTGATATGTGTCTCTATATAAAATAGGTAGCGTTATATAATATAGGTGGCGTGTCGTTTCAAACGTCTGATACGAAAGTTAAAGTAGTGCAAAGAGAGAAATTGTGGCAAGGATAAATTAAAAGAAGACCGATGAAGACTTTTATTTGCTCAATCGATTGACCGAATCACGACCGATAGAGTTGTGGGAGTTCAATGATCGACAGAATGATCAGATGAGATCATGAGAATGACAGAACTACGGGGTACCGAGACAACACAGTCAATAATCCCGAAAAGTTTTCGAGTAGGAAAACAAGAGTCAGTGTTGTCCTTTACATATAAGTATGAGGATCGTATAGAATTGGTTTTTGACAAGTGGTCTAAAAACATGAGTTTAAATTTTTTGAATAAGGATGAAGAACTTGAAAGGATGGCATTATAAAATTAGGATAGATTATTGGCTAACTTGTAATTATAGATAAGTGTTAATTGGTAGAGTTTTGTCAATTATTATTGAGTTAGGTTTGTTAGCTTTAGTTTGGTAGCATAAATAGGAATTCATAAAGTCATTGCAATTTATCCCGATTTTATTAAATATAAGAGTTGTGGAAATCCAAAATCGTTTATTGTTTTTGTTCCTCTTATTACTTTGAACAGAAGTTGGTATTTACAAAATAAATCAGTTTTAACAAGTGACTTGTTCACATGCCGTTTTCATAGAAAAGTTTTATAATCTAACATCAAAATATACCGTTTTCATGGTGACACTCTTTTAGGAGAAAAAGTTGTCTTAAAATCATGTGCCCATGAAGATAAAAAGATGGAATTTTGGCTACGGAGGGTTGCTTTCCATTTTAGAAGAGTATCAATCTCTAGAACCTATAACATGAGAAAACAACAATACTCCATCTATTTATATAAATTACCAGGATTGGAACATCTATAAGATGCTTGGGAAGTTATATGGTTATAACTTTATACTATGAATTATATAGAACTTTGGGTCTCGTATAGATCCAGTTCGAAAGGCTAGTCGGCCTTATATGAGCAGTCAAGCTCATGTGACAAAAATCCGAATTTGTTGCGCTCATAACCGACTCTGAAATAATCATTTAGAAAACTATATATATTACGTACTCAGAAGCAGTAATTTTCATACATTCCTTTTACACATCAGTGACCAATTCAGCAAATAACATATTTGCTCATCGGCATGAAAATGAGAGACGGGATCCACAAGAACTAATGTAAAACATGGAGCCACCTGATCTGCACATAAATTGTAAGCTTGGTCATGTTTGGCGTGCACGATGAGAGCAAAATGTGAAGGAAACAAACCCAAGCGAAAAAGAAAGTTGATACCTTTGATTTCCAGCTGAGTAAATAACTAGCATAGGCAGCCTATTGGCCCTGTAGCCTTCGAGGCAGGAGAACTGCGAACACGTTATCATAAACCATGGCTATTAGAATTCAGAACATCAATCAACGCTAAATAAAAATAATTCAATATTCCCTATGAAAATATATTAAAGAAAAAGAAAGAAACTGGATATATACCTTCATCTATACCGCAAAAGCTATCTATAAAGATTATGTCAGGGTTGAGTTTCTGTTGCCATGGTAGAACCATGGCCACACGGGTTTTACTGCAAAAAGCAAGCGAAACAGAATATTTACTTACAATTTCATTCAATGATCATAGAAGATAGGTTAAGTTTTTCACCTGGCCCATGAAGGGATAAACTTCTTGGTGGGTAGGTCGTCCTCTTCATCTTCGTCATCAGAACAATATGGAGAAATATCGTATGAACTTTCTTGATTGGTCAACTTTGCTTGTCCAACTTTTACAGGTGAATTTTCATGCATGCTTGTTGCCTATGCAAAAGAAAAAAGTTCCTCGTCAATGTAGGAAAGTTAGGCATTCTAGTAAACAGTAAGGAAACATTATAAGCAAAAAGAAGCATATGTGGGCTAACGGGCCATCCTTGGTATGCAAATTACTAGAGGTCGTAAAATGGCAGGTTAGATAACAGGTCACTCTGGGTATATTTATGTGGGCCGGGTCACACGGACCCACCTACACTTATTTCCACTTTTATTAAATCTATAAATTTGTAAAATAATTTATGTATAGATATGATTAGAAAAAATATTAGTAAAGCAGTTAGGACGTTGTAAGCTTTTAAATATGCATTAGACAAAATCTAACTAGTTTTGTTTATTATATTTTTTTCATGTTTACACGAATTAGCCTGTTATAAAACAAATATAATCCGAGGCCACAATAATGTATGTTTAAAAATCATGGAGACAATAAAGATATACCTTTTCTTTCTCGCCAGAATCTTTGGAAGCATCACAGTTTTCAAAATAGCGTGTAAATTCCTGGATGATATTTTCTGAAGTTTTGTCCGTCCATTCAGTGTCTCGTTTCTGAACACTATTTTCATATGCACTCTTATTTTGTCTCAGATTTTCAGATTTCTTCTTGTTTCCAGCAATTGTAGCCTGTGACAATATCAATATGGTAAGTCTTGAGACAATGAACACAAAGAACTACAAAGGATTGAAATAAAACCAACGTTTTTTACATGTTTTTACATCTCCACTTTCCCAGTACGTAATTTTACAGATTTTATTTTTTTATTTTTTTGTGCTTCTGCATCGATCTTTCTTTTCTTAGCCAATTGCTTCATCACTTTTTCCTCCCTTAGCCTTTTCTTTGCTGCTATATCTGCTTCGTTTTTCTTCTTTAATTCCTTTTCAAGATTCAATGCTTCTTTCTTTTTTCTTCTCTCATTTTCCTTGTCTTGTTGTTGGCGTCTGGTAGCCTCTGCAGTCTTTAGAGACTTCACTTCTATTTTTCTCTTCCCTTCAAAAAGAAAGAAAAGATTAAAAGAACATGAGAACGTGTTAATTTATCCAGAGTAAAAGTACATTTAGAAAAAACATAAATTTTCATGCTATAATCCTTGGTTGAATGTAGAGATGGCAAGATGTGCAGGTCAGGTTGGTTGAGTAACAAGTTAAACAGGGTCGAGCAAGGTTGACCACATGCATTTTCTATCCGCTTTTTATATTTTATAAACAACTAAAAATCTATTTTTTTATCACAAAACCAGTATTATAGCAATAATAGTCTAACTTATATATAAAAAACTATTTAAGAGCTTCTATGAGTTGAAATTAGTTGAGCAACTTTCAATCCGTTTTACTCTTTCAGGCCAATTCGCCCATTTAAGATAAAAAACAACCTAATCAACCCGTGTATAAGTAACAGGGTCAACTTTTCCACCTCTACTTCTGAGACCTTTTTGGTATTTGACGCTTGGGAATAGAAATGCAACACAAAAAGATGAAAACAGGTAAAGAAATAAATGTACCCGTGCAAACTGCAGCTGCCTGATTTTGTTGAACTATTGGAAGATATGATGTCATATTTGATAAAATATTGTTACGTTTACCCTCCTTTTGTTATACCCTTGCTATTCCACTTCTCATACTGCTCTTATTTTTACTGATTTCAGATAAATTCCCCCAGCTACTAGCATGTGTAATCATTGATGAATTACGGTTCTGATCTTCATACGTATTTATCTTAAGCCCGTGATGAATTTTAGGCTTATGTTTGAGCTTATCACGAGTCCTATGGACACTAGCCTCTGTAATGACAGAATTCGAACTACATCTATCTGGATACTTCATGGATGTGGTGGTCACAAGATTTGCCTGTTGAGACCTTAATTCAGTAGATTCAAGGGGTGGTTCTTGAATTTCAACTGCCGCCTTATAGTCATTCTCAGTTCTTTCAGTTTTCATTTTGGGAGAAACCCTAACTGAATTTTCATTTTCTACTTTTGAAATTATGTTTTCATAAAGATCATCACTCACATCCTCTGCATTCTCACTTTCTTCATTACTGCTAGGATCTTCTTCAATTGGGAAGCAAGTAAGGTCAGGATGTGAACTCAATTGCTTCTCTGAACTGCTTGAACTTGATGTTGATCTTTCCCATAGCTTTCCAGTAGGTGATGAATAATGGTTTTTTGATTGCCAGGAAAATGGAGTATCATAACTAAATTTTTGATGTTGTGGAAAAACAGAATCAGTTTCAGTTATAGAACTACCACTTGTTTGTAGATGCTTTGTAGAATCTTCATCAAGAGATAATGTAGTTCCAACCACGTGGTCAAGAATCCCATGATTTCCATCTGCCACAAATCCATATAAGTCTTGAATTTGATGTTGCTTAAATGTAGATGAAAATTGAGACAATGGTGTCTGCATGCTTGCAGATTTACAAATTTGCTCTATGATGCTAGCTCTTGCAATTGTGGTGCTTGAAATTTCCAGTATGTCAATATCTATTCTACTTTCATTATTCTCCAAATTTAAATTTCTAATTTCCTCATCTATGATAAAATCCTCATTGACGTGTGTAATTTCATCAGAGAAGGCCATAACTCTGTCATCATTTTGTGAAGGCTGAACTAAATCATATGAAGACACCCATTCAGAAAGGTTTGTAAATAAGTTCAATTCAGTGTAGCATATGATATTTATGTCGGAAATTTACTCAGTAAGAACTACCTTACCGTTTGGGTTACCATCCTTACCGGATGCAACCACCTGCGCGTTATCGTCCCTAATTGGACATAACAATATAAGGAGTGACCTCACCTGAGGGTGCACTGGTACTCAGCACTTGGTTCCACTGGTTGGTCAAAATTAACCTATTCGGGTAGAATATGGCCTAATCAAATTAGTAGGTGTCGCTAGGACG
>JBCNJP010000011.1:3018423-3043646 GCA_039602395.1 Deinandra increscens subsp. villosa
CTCTGTCCTTGCAGCTTCCGGGCTGATTGACGAAACATTTTCCTTTGGTGATTGCTGCTCAAAGAAATTGCTACTAGATTTATGATCTACTGGCGGTGCAGACCCCTTTGAAGGATAGCATTCATGTCCCAACAATCCATCCAGATTTCTCTTCTTAGAAAGTGGACTACAGACTTCATTTAGATCACATTCACTGATTTCATCAAAGTTCAGTTGCTTTGGTTTAACTTTCATACAACAGTCATCTGTGACCGGATCCAACTTAATACCAGAATTTACAGGCTGCATTACAGCTGGTGCATCTATTGGCCTGTTTCCCATGACAATTTCAGCATTTTCTTGGTGGCTGCCACCAAGTGAAGATTCTTTCATATCCATATTGGAGGAGACTGGCTTCAGTACACCTCTGTTGCTGCAAATAGCTTGTATATCCCCAATTCTATCACAAAGCACCTGAGAAGTTTCGACTGCATCTAATAACTTATTGGAGGCGTTAACTCCGTGCACCAGATCATCAACAGAATGAGAAAATGCACCTTCACCTTCTTTTGGATTGCAAGGAACAGATGTGCCTATATTCGAAAACTTGTTTATTCCACTAGTTTGTTGGCTTGAACTTCTAGACCTTGTAATTCTACCACAAAAAGGCTTGGTTTGGCTTTGTGTAACCTGTCCCTTCCCAGTTCTTGATTTTTTGCTAGCAAAGCTTCCCAGGGATAAATCAGGAAGATTGACCCCTTCCGTAACACCATTACCATGACCATATTGTTGTAATGAATCACCTGTTGGCTGCGCCATGATACCACCATCTAAATTTTCCTTATCAGAACATGGCCCTTTTATAGTAAGACCATTCTCTAAACTTGGTTTTTCATAAGAGCTACTAGATTTTGCAAGTGTACTTCCATGACTGGTTCTAATATTTGCTTTGTCACCCTTCTCTTCTGCTGTCACAGAAATTTCTGCACTGATATCATTGCATTTTTCCACTTCAGAAGGGCATTCATCTTGAGTGACATGATAGATATCCTTTTTGGAATTTGAGTCGCCGCTAAAAGAAATATGGGTTCTATTTTCATTGCTTAAACAACTTTTGGCAGTGGTTTTCCCACTAGTTCGAAGCTCCCGAGCTTTTTGCCTAGACTTGGATCTCTGAATTCTAGCAAGTGACATATCTGGTGCAGCATAAATGCTTGTTATTCTAGCATTTGTCTCATTCCGAGGAGATTTCACACCATCACCATGCTTAGCGGAATGATTTGGGCTACATCCTATGTCATTATTATGACACTCAAGTGTCATATCTGGTGCAACATATACGCTTGATATTCTAGCACCCATCTCATTTAGAGGGGATTTAACATTGTCATCTACTTCAGGAACACGATTTAAGCATACTTTTCCATTACTACCAAGCGCTGACATTGGTTCATTGCTTACATTGAGAGTTTTGTTAGGATCATGGTTTTTCATACACGTTACATCGGATAAGTGTTCATTGCCCCCAACAGCAACTGGTTGGTAATACATAGAGTAGCCGCCAGTTGAAAATCGAGTGGGGTCTCGTGGAGGCCGAAGTAAGAGCTTAGAGATGATCTTCTCTTTTTCCAACTCTGCAAAATAGCACCAATATTTTATAACTAACCATCATAAAACTGTTCCATATATAATTCACAGAAGAATGATGGTACTCAGGTCACCAGTCAGTTTGATTTCTACTTTCACAATATATCTTGTCAATTAGATATTGTTAGAACACAGAGTTAGTTGAAGTAGTTGCATATAGTTGGTTAAGTGGTTCTTTAGGTAGTTGGTCTTCTAAGTCCTAACTAGTATTATAATATCATAGCTGGGATCACCAAAACCAGTCAAGTTTTATAAAACTTATAAAAATCAAACACGCCCTGGTAGCTAACTAGCGGCATTATCCAGAAAATCTTCCAGAAACCCCCTTTCACCCCCATACAAACTCTAAAAAGATTAAAGATCGTCTTGTGATCCACGTCGATTAAACTTAAGAGTGACTATTAGCTCCTTCCAAAAAATAGCCTATCGAAATGACACAAAAACATTTCAAATAACAAAATTAGTGATATTAGAACTTCATACTTCACAAGATAAAGATAAGCAAGCATATACTTGAGTGTTTCTTCTATGAAATTCCATGAGAAAAAAACAACAATATGAACGCCAAATACATTATAAAGGGGGAAACTGAAAATGTAATATAACCTAATTTTGTAACACGATAACTACTGTAATCCCTAGTTCAATCAATGTACAGGCGATGTATACTCAAAATCGAAAATTCGGATACTTACCATTGGGATCCGATGAATGAGAGTTAAAACTAGGGCTCAAAAGCCAGGGAGGAGGTGTGATTCCATCGATAAGGAGTCCGGATGCGAGTTGCTGCTGCGTTTTTTCAATAATCGAGTCCTTGAGCTCGAAGATGTGAGCAAACAACTTCTCCAACGTCGTCATGTTTACCGGCGGTGAACCAAATCCGTCACCGGAGCACCGCTGTTTTCTGAAGCGCGAACGTGAATTCAAATATCGGGATCCGTTGTGACGGTTCCATCATCCATCTCTTTTGTGTCCAACCGTGCGTTTTCTTTTTTTTTTGTATACGGGAAAATATCAAAACTGCCATTCACCCATTTAAGTCAATAAAATAGCCTTTTGACTCATTAATTTTCTAAAATAGTGTTTGACTACAAAGATAGAAAATAGCGAATGAGTCCGACGAGTTAAGATGAATTTGGCGGATGTAATTTAACGAGGTGTCAACCGCGCGTTGCAGCGGTTGATGGGCGTGTTCGGAAGAAGTTAACTTTTTTACATATAAACAGGATGAGGCCGATGTACATACAAAATGTAGGGCATTCTAATGTATATGTAAGCCTTCGATGGTTACAAAACAAACGAAGATGTAGCTGATGATGTTGTTAAACGATTGTCACTGGAAAGGAGGTATCTCTGTCTAAGCTTGTGGTGAATCGTCATGCGAAGGTGGACCTGAGAAAGTAGAAGTCTGAGATATATATACATGAATTATTTCCTGATTTATAATATGGAGTGTCGATTATATTAGAGTGGTGATAAAATTTCTTTGAGGTCCTATGCCTATTCCTTAAGCATTGGGTGGCTGAAAAGTTAAGAAAAAAGAAGTGGAGAAACGAAGGATTTCCAGATCAACAATGAAGGTAGGCAAGACAATTTTGGTTGTTTTAAATCTGGCCAAGTTTATGAGGAGATAAAAAGCAAAGCATACACATAGTGGGTCAAACCTGATGAGATATTATTCGTTTAGTTATGAAATAAGTGAATTTTCAGGTTTGTGGGCATGTTTGGGCCAGAAAACAGTTGGGCAAGGCCGACAATAGTGAAGCCGAAGGGGTAAAAGTAAGTACAATGGCCTGGCGTAAATGGTGTATCTAAATTGTGGGGCCTACAAACGAACCCCTTTCTTTTAATCATTAATGGAAAAAACCTTTGGTGTTTTAACCGATAGTTCTGTTGAATAGTAGTATCCGTCTAGATGAACAGCTGAAACTTGAATGGCGGGATCTCTGTGATGAATCGGGAAATTTAAAACACACCATGCATCTTCATGAGGACATATAAAACGGCCGTCAACAAAATTTCTGATTTCATCAACACAGGTCTTTTTGATGTTTCAGCGGTACCGTTTGTTGTTAAGTTCTTTGTAATAGCAAAACGAATCATGGCTGAGCCCTTTGAAATGTACTTAAACAAATATTTAATGATCATGTCCCAACCACAGTACTCAACATTGATATGGGCATAAAAATGCAGGCGCAAACTTTTGTTATAAGGAACAACGAATTTATTTTTTAACGGAGCTCCACCTCTAAGAGAAAGGAAGTGCTTTGAGGTTCTTTTGTAATGAACATACCTTTATCATCAAATCGTGATGACGCCTCATAATCCTTTGAGAAGTTCTTACAACGGAGCCGTTTTCATACACTGTGAATTTGGTGCAACAGAACCACAAAGGCCATGCATCATTGATTCATTAGTAATTCTATAAAGGTCGGGCTATTCAGAGATATCCAGGATTTCAGCAGATATAAAAGGGTCGATGTCTTTTGGGTCAACAATTTGATCTTTTTTTGAAACCCAAGTAAGTGTATGACAATGAGAAAGGCTTCTTTTCTGAAATTCAATAGTGTATAAATCTGCATATATTTGTACATTGTATATAAGAAATATTGAATATAATAAAATAAGAAAGTATAGGAAAAATATGGTTGAAATAAAAAATACATGTTGTAACGGTTCCAAAAGGCCGCTTTGATCTTACAAAGTTCAAAACCTCTGAACATTTAACTGGAAAACTCCTGCGATAACATCAGGGCAGATCTTACCAACAAAAGGGACAACCGGAATAGAGGTTGGGTAATTTGTAATTTCCGGCCACCCTCCATTGCAAGTGAAGGTGATAAAAAACTGAGGGTTACCATGAACACGACATATGGCCATAGCGTCTTGATAATGCTTATACATATAGCGCGGGCCACCAGTGAACGATGATGGAAGAACTATTCTTTTTCCTACTGATTTTCCTGATGTGTCACCTCGTGAAATAGCATCATACAAACCATGCAAAAAGTCCGTCCGAAAGCCGATTGGTTTCTATGTATGTATTCTAACCTATTTTGTTCTATGAAAACGCATGCATCCACCAGGTACTTGAAACAAACGACCAACGTTTAGCACCAAGGCATACATAGATCATAGATGTTGAGTTGTTAACATCTAAGGCATTTGTAACTTGAGTGTAGTGTCGGGAACCTACCTTTTACTTTGAAGGAGGACCCCTCTTGCGTGAAATATGTTGTTGCTGCATAAACTAAACGTAAGTTTTAAACAATTTATAGTCTATATCAAGTAGAGGTTGCACAAGAAGGACATTTGTTGGTGAATATTAAGAATTAAAATAAGATATAAAAACTACAATAAACTGAAAGATGTGGGTGTTTGTAAATTTAAACACAGCATAAGAATTTATACTCACGATTACTGTTTAGAAGCATAAAAAATTTGATATCGTAGTCACTAAAGGTAGTAAGTTTAGGTTCTTTGCATTTACATATACTTAATAGGTTTGTACAAATTCTTCATACATTACATCCAACAGAGAAGTTTCTACTTTTTGAAACTTACAACAACACCTAATAAAAACAACATATGACTATTGTTTTCATTTTATGAAAATGTTAGATGTGTTTTTTTAAAATACTTCTTCTGTACAGAGGTGTTTAATTATAGTATTAAAACTTATCTATGGTTATATTGCACTCTTATTATATGTATTGACATTCATAAAATTACTAATAACTCTATCTCATTGTAAAAATAATAAAAAACAGAAATGAAGAAAAAAGGAAGAAATTCCTTTGTCATAGAGAGATGAAATTCTACTGTAAATAAGATAAGAAATGGATATATCAGATGTTCACCTGTAATCTATTTCTGGAAACAAACACTTCAAAAAAGAAGGCTTCTCAACTCCTTTAAACGTTCTTACAATTTCTTCTTACAAAACAGTAGCTGCCTTCACGTCAATTGTAGGTGTAGCCTAATGGCAAGAACCTAATACCCAACTTTTGGTGACCTTAATATCTGGAAGGTACAAATTTTCATCTTTAGAATATATAATCCAAACCTTTTACACCATCTCATACAAAACCTCATACTTTAGATTATCCTAAAACTCAATCTCCCTTACACGTGTTGTATGTCTGTACAATTAAATTTGTATCTCATTCAGATTCATAAAGCATTATTTATAAGTGGACACAAAAGATTTTGCAGCATAAAAAAGGCTTCACTTTTAAATAAAAACCTAACATCTACAGCGGTCAATATTACTTCATAAGAGAATTTCAAATGTATAAGAACTATTGACATAACTGTAAGTTAAAGGAAAATTGGCCTATATTAATCCCAGTTATCACCTATTGGCCGATAATAATCCCAGTTATGATTTTGGCCTACAATAATCCTAGTTAATAACATGTTGGCCTATATTGAACCGCCGTTAAGTTGTGACTAACGGTGTTAGTTTCTTGCTGACTGGGCATCCCAGTAGGATCCTAGGTGGCATTTGAATTAAAAAAAAATTTCCTAGGTGGCATTATATTAAAGAAAAACTTTTAATTAAAAAAGGAACTGAAAGATAAAGTTAAGCAATCATAGATTGAAGGCGTTACCTTTATAAGATAATAAGGAACTGAAATATAACAAAACTACAAAAGATCAGAAAGAAATATCGTAAACACCGGAATCGCAAATATAAAGAAGAACGTAAAAGGCTACGAGCCAATTTTACGTAGGACAAAATACCAAAGAAATTGGATTCAAATAAGGGTAAGAAAGAATCGTTTACCTGGAATACAAAGCAGATTACTGAAGGTCGAAAACAGGTGAAAAATCCCAATGAAGGAGCAGGACGGAGAAGTTATCAGAGAAGCGGTTAAGTATTGATGAAGATAGAGTCCGACAGCCCGTGTAGCGATGACAATAAGAAAAAAGGGGGTAATTCAACGCGTGGTGTATACGTGTGATTTAGTGTATGAGTCAGTGTATGGGTCAACAAATGTATAGGCCTTTAAAAAAAAAGAGGGTTTGCCGTGGTCTGTATGTTTCGAACCAATGCAGCAGAGGGTGGATATAAAAGAGTTAACCATCAGAGCAAATCAGAGGATATTTACTTTTTCACAAACAATATATATATATATTTAATCTGTGTAGTCAATAAAAGTCAAATAAAGTTGTCAATTGTATTAATATATGGTAATACTTTTAATATTTTAGTTTTTAATATTTTAATTAATTTTTTTAACAGTAGAGATAATTTTATTAAAGAGGCTAGAACCCCGGAAACGTCCGTCCAAAATAAAATACACAATCAACACTACATCACATGGAAAATATCTCAACCAACATCAATAGAACACCATTGAATCCAATCGATGTTCCGTCTCTTCTTTCTTGTCTTTATCCATAAGAAGGAGAGGGACGTTATCTCATCCACCCCCGCCCCCGCCTCCCCCCCCCCCACCCCATATGCAGGAAACCGCATATGTGTTTTAATTTTGGATGTTCAAAAAAATATGTTTTTACTTAATAGTTCATATTTGATAACCTTTTAAAAGAATCTAAATACACAATACTTTACAAAACTTTTTCCTGACATTTTAACCTAAGTTTTATTAAAAATGGAGTTATTTTTTTTAAAGCAATAAAGTCTCGTAAGAGACTTTCTATAACTCTTAAAAAAATAACAAAAGTTGAAAATAATATGTATAGTGACTGGTTAAAAATATTTAAAAAGACGAGTTCAAATAAATAAAGTTTTCTAGTTGGAGGGAATGTGCAAGTAATTATATAAGTTTTTAAAGAGTTTAAGTTCAAAAAAAATTACTTTTTCATGTGAAACTTTTGTAGAACATTTTTAACTTTCTCTCATTTCGCCTATGACTTGTAAAAATATAATCATTGTATCCCGTCTCCTCATTATCTATCAATTTTAACCAATACTCGTCAACCGTTTCTTTAACTCGAATCCAATAATCATCACCGATAGTTGAAGTATTATGGATATTCTGAAACCCCATTTCCCCCGCAATGCCGTTCATAAGCATGATCAACTCTTCCGCATCCTTATCGCTCCACCACTGTGTTTTAATGGGGTCCTAAATCAAATATAAAGACACTATCAATAGTACGAACATTTTTATTGATAGAAATTTGCAAACACACTAAAAACACAATAAAACAAAACTAAACAGTACTTAAAACTCTTACACCACACTTAAACATACTTAAGACATAAACATATTATTCCAAACACCCTAAAGATACTTATTTCAAACACCTAAACATACTTAAAAATAAACTTAAAAACTTCAACGTATCATGCAGTAGCGAGTTAAATGCATACGCAAAGTGGTATTCGAACATGCCCTGAATAAATTACCACATTTTTTACAACGTGGTCTATTACTACCATCCGACATCTCACACAAATCAAAGTGATTCCAAACCTCAGGCGCCCTATTTGTTTGAATGACTCTCACAAACGTTTGTTCTTGTTGTCGTTGTGGGTCAACAACTATGTTTTCGTAGTTGGGGTTGTTGTTGTCGTTGTTATTGTCCGTCATCGTGAGCTTAGTGGACGTTTTTGCGTGTGCATATTGATTTTGAAGTGTGGTAAATACACTAACACCACCACCACCTATTTATATGAGTTTGAGGGTGTTAAAAGTGAAAAAAAATTTGCTCCCCAACGGCTGGAACGGTCATATGACCGTTCATTAACGTTCAAAATCATTTTTAGCGTTAATAAATTTGTTAATAATAATCAGTTAACCGGTTATTAACTTACTAAAAAAAACCGGTTCAGGTTAAACGGTTCTCGCTCCAAACCCCCAAACCAGTTCAAAACCGGCAGTTAATCGGTTTGAAACCGATTTCTACAATACCGGTTATTAACTGCTTCGGTTTCGGGTTAAAAAATTAGTCCGGTTCGATTAACCGGCTTTTTTGCACCTCTACCCTAACACTTATCATTGAGCCAACTCTACAAATGTTAACTAACGAGATGGTGACCCGCCCGCGCGTTGCGGCGGGCCACCATCTTTGTTTATCTTAGCAAGTAGTTAAAAACTTTGCACACTGCCTGTAATATTGACGTACATCTATAGACAAAGATGCATTCATTATCTACACAACAATCAACCGATAGCAAGGCAACCCAAGCACTTTGTGATTGCATGTTACATGTCACATAAAAGGAACACATATCAGGGTTGTTTCTTGAGCAAACAACAATAACAATAAGTTGATACATACGTTTGTACTTTTCATCCATACATATATGTAAATAAATTGATGCTCAAACAGTCAAACCACATAAAAATGACACTTATTGAATATCTATCCTTCAGCTTCTAACACATCAGAAACTAAGAATTGATTACACCTAAAAAAATAAAGGTTTATGTTCACAGGGAAACTAACCTTCAAAATGCTAATATCGTCTCTTAAGTGATAAAGCTGCATATACAAAGCAAAGGAAACGGTATCAGCAACCGTAAAGAAAAAAAATGACACAAAATATACTATTACATACATCAAGCAAACATATGTGTTACAACATCTTTTTGGCAATATGAGTTTTGTAGTCTAATCCTAGAAAGGCAGAAACATGTGAACTATTACCCAAGACCAATCAATAAATAACAAAATATAAGTTGTAATGACGAATAATTTTTTTACGCGAACTGTAGCTATTTTCATGAACTCACTCAGACCCTAATGAAATACTAAATGCAACTAAACATACATGTAGGAGATAGACAAAAACATAAAGACATTTACACAAACAGTAACTAACGTTGTCAACTTGTCATGTCCTCATAAGTACCAATTTATTTAAAAGAATCATTTTTACACTCTCATCAATGATGATTGCATTTACATAGTACCTGCGTTCATATGTGACAATTTTAGTATACTTTTTTATGTATAACTATTATGTTGAAAAGAAATGGAGCTGAGTGTTGTGTATAATGTATTTTGACTATTAAATGCACTTGACATTGGTGTCATTTTTCATATCATATCATTTTACTATTTAGTTGCATAGGGCTTGCCCTAAGCAAATTCGGAAATGAATCTTAAAACATTAATTGAAGTATTAAAAGTACCAAAAGAAACAATTCAATATAACCTTGAAAATGTAATAAGATTACCTCAAACAGTTCCAAATCAATTGGAAAGTATAAAAACACATCATGTGCACATGTCTACACACCATAACTGACCGATCAGTAATATAAGTACAACAAAATATGATAAAAATAAAAGGTGTGGAAGTCAAATAAAAATGGCTAAATGGAACATACCAAGCAAGCATCAATATCCTTACATTTGTATGTTCAACTTCCAAGCCAGAACAAAGATGCTTAATTCCTTCGTAGCTGTTCACAAAAAACGATAGTATATTAATAAAATGATAATTAGAAAAAATTAAGGAAGCGACAAATATTCTACTGCCACATACAATTTCCAAAACAAATAGATCGCACTTACTCAATCATGCTAGAAGACCCGTTTGAATATGAATAGAATAACTGATCAATACGTTCCAACTCCTTGGTTGCAGCTTCTCCTGAATCTGTAGAAGATGATAAACCGTAGATGTGAAACTCAATAAGGTCTGAACATTACTTTGGATCATATATATGTTGTGTTTAACAACAATTGTGGTGGCTTTGTATTAGGCCTTGAAGAGTTTTCCTTGAAGACAATCTTAATAAACATATATGACTCATAAATTATCAATTGGACAGCTTCCTGTCAACTGGTAATAACCAAGGACCGTGAGCATTACTTCATAGCATCCTTTGGCTATGCTTTAGGCCATAAAACCTCAGTGAACTGTCTAAAAGGAATTTTAATTAACAGTAACCTCTGAAACATATGAGATCATTTGAAATTAAATATGTTCAGTTGCAAATTGCACTTTTTAATCTTCTTATTAAACAAATTTTCAAAGTAAAAGTGCATATTTTCCAATTTGCGAAGAGATGACCAACCCAGGGTTCAACTGGTTTACTGGTTCGAAGAGATTTATAACAAATTCGATTGTAGTTGAGTTTAAATCATTCGAATGAAGACAACATACGTTACCATAAACTTGTGTCCTTCTAGCCAGCCTTCATCACAAAATGGTGCCTTATTTTCTTTTGGTATTCCTTGTAGTACTCCACCACTTTCCATAGAGGTATCACTGACTGTAAATAGAACATATCAATGTTATTAATATTTTGTACAATCGTAATAAGTAATTTAAAACCTAAGAGACTAATTTTGATTCATGCCGAATGTAGTCTCAAAGAAACAAATAGATAAGCAAACAGATAGGCTTAGAAATATGTCATCATTGCCTTATACAAACCGTCAAAACAATGAAATATTTAGTGGCGGCGACACACCGGAGATCGGTGGCCACCAAAACCACAATCAACAATCTTCTAACCATCACAGAACACACATAGTGAACCGAAGCACACACATGTTCAAGCACACATATAATGAAACAGAGGCAAATGGATAGGCTCAGAAAAATATCATCATTGCCTTATACAACCCACCAAAAACAGCGAGATATTTAGTGGCAGCGACATACCAGAAATCAGTGGCCACCAAAACCACAATGAACTATCTTCTAACCATCATGGAACACAAATAATGTACCAAAGCACACATATGTTGAAGCACATAGATCATAATGACATAGAAACAAAGGCTTATATCATCTGTGCTACTTGAAGGGTCGGGTGCAACATAGCGACATTGAAACTTTCAAGAACAGTTAGCAGCAACATAGGCTTAAAAGTAATTAATCGCAGCCTCAAAGAAACACCAACACCCAAGTAAACAACCACAACTTTCAAGTATAGTAGTAAAACCGAAATTCCACCAACCAAATGCCAAATCAGAAAGTCAAGTAGCATGAAAAGCCCAATTTTTATGCACAGGAAAGCAATTCTGCTTTGCTCACATCCAGAGAGCGAAGTTATAGATTCGTTACAATCTAGAGAGCAAAAAAGAAAACATTACCAGACAGAGATGCAACTGAGAAAGCAAAATACCAGATACCCAGGCCATAAAAACCTTAGACAGCCATAGAAACGCTGTGCAAGAAGGCTAAAGAATGACTTATCAGAAACGTCAACGGCCGAATAAAATCCGGCCGCCACCATGAACAGTTCTCCACCTTCACACACTACAGAAACCCAGCCGATGACGACACACCGGAGAGCAGCAACATGCAGAGGATGGCTGACACCGGCAGCTACAAAGTCGGTGGATTGTAATCGTAACACATATCAACAGCTCAGACTCCGGCGACGGTTGCGCTATGCGCCGTCTCGTCGCCGAATGCATCATCGCAAAAAATAACTCAGATCCCGGCGACGGTTGCGCTATGCGCCGTCTCACCGCCGGATCTGCAATCGCAACCCTAGCCAAGTGATTTCATTGCATAACGATCGGAAAAGTCACCGGCGAGTAAGCCGCCGTTGAGAAACAGCGGCAGTGCCGCTAGTATTCGTGATGAAGGAACCAAGAGCGCTTGGAAGGTTCTGAGAGAGAGAGAATGTAAATACCGATGATGGGTTCCTTGTACAGCCCATAGTAAAGAAAGGGGGTAAAGTGTGAAAAAGAAAAAAGACTTGTGGTGAGGGACTGAAAGTGCTATTCACAGATAATACTGTGGTCAATCTCTAACAAACAAAAACATAACTATTCAACTTACAAATTATATTGTATAATATATAAATTTATTAAACACATTATCTAGAAAAAAGAAAAAAAAAGTTAACAACAAGCTAGCATGTTCCTTTTGACCTCGTGCTTAAATCTTAAATCTTAAATCTATAGATAATTCATGTTCCTTTGCTTCGTGAGATTTACGCAGGGTTTAAAATCCATATGAACTGATCAGGAGGATTAGGGATTTCAATTCCAACATCTCCAATTGGATTGTCCGCTCTTGATTCTCGCGTATGTGCTTCCGTCGCTACTAACTTTGCTATTCGATCGTGTATTCGATTGCTTCCACAAGTCACATATAACAGGCTTCCATAATTGCGATTTGTTTGTTAAATTTTGATATCTATTTCTTCACTTCAACTGTGCCTCTTTTTTTTTTTTTTCCTATCAGGCTTTCCTATCGAAACAGGTTTCCACGATTCTCATTGATATTTTGTATGCGTTTTGAAAATTTTTAAAGGAACGAACTCACTTGTTACGGTTAATCATATTTCAGGATTCAAAAGGTTTTTCAGGTTCGGTTTCACAGCCAGATTGAAGATACATTTATATCAACCCTAACTTTTTATTTTGCCTCAAATCTGTTCTGTTGTTGCCATATGATAATAATGGATAAGCTCAGAGCATGGTGTGTGTATGTGTGTGATTTAGGAGATGACTTGAGAGTTGAGACTGAGAATTGGAGGACTTTTGTTAGCAGAGGATTAGATATAAAGATATTACGAAATTTGTTCATCAGCTTAGAGTAAGGGGGTGTTTGGTTGGAGCTATATAGCTTCTTAATGGAGAAAATATATTTTTAAAAAATGTCTTAATCGGAAAGACTGTTTGGTTGAGGCAAAAATGTCTTAATCGGAAAGACAATTTTAACTTAATGCTTCAGCCAATAATATCCTCCTTAATCGTTCAGAATAGGAAATAAAAAGAAAAAAAAACAGAACGGGAGAAACCCTCCTCTTCTCCTCACGTTGTCCAGACCCACCTCCGCCTCCAGGCCGCTGCTCCGCCTCCGCCTCCTCCGTCGGTTCCTCCTTCTTCTATGACGGTCCTTCCTCCTTTGTCGCATCCTCCTCCTCTGTCGCATCCTCCTTCGCGCCGCCCCCTTCTCAAAAGATAAACCCTAATTTTTTCTTTTACTTAAATTTCGTTTGATTATCTATGTGTTTGATTATATCATTGCTTTTGTATGGATTATATCACTGATTTTCTACACATGAATGTGTTTAGTTTGAATAGCAGCACCATCCTCTTTGTAGTTCATGAGTGAGAAATTAATTTGCCCTGCCCCTCTTTTGGTTGCTGAAACTGGCTATGGATATCTTGTCTTTTTAGTTTTCATTTTTCTTTTGAAGAAATTTAGAAATATAGATGGATACCTGATTTGATGTTCATTTTAATGTTTATCAGTTAGTTCTAGATTCGATTGCCATTACAAGGGTTACTTGTAGGTTATTTGGATCTTGTTTTCTTTTCACTAGTTGATCAACAAAAGAGGAATCATTGTAGTTTAAAAGATTGAATTTGTGTAGTTTAATTTGGGTTTTCGTATGTGTTTGAATCTGTGTTGTTATATGGATGAATAGATTATATATCTTTGATGTTCAATATTCTTTTTGGTTGATGATAGATGCTTAATTCTTCTACAGATGGTTTGAGTATATGGCTATTTTGCGTGACAATATAACTTCTCAAATGATGCCAAATGAATAAGCTGTATTTGTATTTTTTTACTATGTTTTCATGAATCGTTAAGCATATTTGTTTTATTTGGATACTATATGATGGTTTGAGTTTAATTTTTTTTCTTTAATAATAATTTATCATTTATTAGTCTGCTTAAATAGATAATTAAACAATAGTTATTTTATACAGTCATTCAGATGTCCAAACAAACAGCACATAATGATTCAGCACCTTATTGATTCAGCACTTCTTTACAATACAGACAGCTTATTCATTCAGTACCAAATGAAACAGACGAACCAAACAGCCCCTAAGAGGTTGTTTGTTTTTTCTTAAAACATATTCAGGAGTGATTATGTCTGTGGGCGCACAGACATAAATATTACATACCGTTTGTTTTTTCCTCTCTCTCAAACAGATCTTATTTGGGCTTAAAACATCTTAAAAAATAAGCTCCTTCCACTGCTTATTTCTTCTTCTCCAACCCTAAAACAAAAACAAAGGTACGCTACCAAATCAGCGCCCTCTTCTCTCTCGCCATTCCACGGTTCCGACTCTCCGCCCCCGTGCTCCGCCGTCTGACCTCCGTCTGACCTCCACCTCCGCCGTCCGCCGTCCACCCCGTGCTCCGCCGTCTGACCTCCACTGTATCTCCCTCCTGCAATCCGTAAGTTTCTTTCTTTCTTTTATTCTTTTACAGCTTCAATAATGTTTAAATTAGATGTGATAGTGAGAAATCAGAAAGTGAACATATAAAGAAAGCATTTACACAGAATGATATTACCCTGTTGTGATTACCAATATTACCTTCCTGTGATATGCTCAGAAATTTGATAGAATTGAGGGATATAAATGTGTTGTTTGGTGAATGTTGATTGGAGTTTATGTTGAGTGATACTTGATTGAAGTTCTAAATTCAATAAGATTTATGTTCAATGAAACTTGATAGAAGTTGTTTAGTGAATCTTATATGCAAGTAACAATAATGATTGTTTAGTGAATCGTATATAAAAACAATAATAGAATCTTATAGATGTGTTTTATGTTGTTTGTGATTTCAATTCTAGATGGAAATGGTAAATCTTATAGATGTTGTGTCGTATGTTGCTTGTTATTTTAATTTTAGATGGAAAATGATGATAGTCGACAGCAAGAGACGGATGAGTCTATCAAATGCCTGTTAGAAACATTTTTGCAGACAATATAAGTTTATAAAACAAACAGTCTTATATTTTCAGATTACAGACTTGGTAACTGACTTGCTAACAAGAACATCTGTATATATGATAAAGAGTAAATTACACTTTTCGTCCCTGAACTTTGCACGGATTTCACATATAGTCCCTAGCTTTCGTTTATTACAGTTTTAGTCCCCAACTTTTGCAAAATCGTATCACTTTTGGTCCTTCCGTCCACCAGCCGTTTAAAATGGCCGTTAACCCTGTCACGTGCATAAATCGTGATGGGCATTTATGTCTTTTCGTAATGCCTTCCACCCCCTTTATAGCCGTTACTCCCCTCCCTCGTCTTTCTCCCATCCCTTTTGTCTCCGTTACTCCCCTCGTCGATTTAAGAAGCATGTCGACATCTTCTTCCTCATCTAGTTCAAGTCGAACTAAGTTGTTTCAACTTGGAGACGATGGGAATGTCTACTGCAAACACCAGTTGGTTGCAATCAAGAAGACGGCTGGAAATCATACCTCAAGACCAGGTGATGAATTTTATGGTTGTTCCCTATGGCCGGTAAGTGATTAAGTCTGGAATTAACGCTCTTTTTTCTCATTTTGATCAATTGATGATGTTCTATTGCTGAAATTAACGCCCTTTCTTCATGTTAGGAAACCAACTGTGGGTTTTTTGTTTGGAAGGAAGTTGTGGACTATGCTGTGTCGAATCAGGATGTGTACAAGAAGGTGGAAGCTAAAAACTTGGAATTGCGTCGTGTGATTGCTGATTTGAAAGTGCAGAAGACAAACCTAGAAGAAGAGAAGAAAAAGTTTGAGGAAAAGTGGTCAACTGCAAAATTGAAGATCAAGAAGCTTTTTTTCTTTGCACTTTGTGCTGTGATGGCAAAGTACTTTTATTTAGGGACAATATGAAGCTTTTTTTAATGAATTCCAGTTTGTGATGCTAACTTGTGATTGCAGTTTTAATGAATTCCATTTTGTAATCTAACGTTTGTTGTACTTCTACCATTTCAGTTTGAACCAATAAGTTAACCAAACCATATGTGTTAGTTAACGTTTGTTGTACTTCTACCATTTCAGTTTGAACCATATGTGTTATTGCTGCAGATGCTGAAAATTTGCAGTAACAATGTACTGCATATATTAAACACAAACCATATGTGTTACAAAATATTACAAACCAGATGTGTTGTTCAAACCATAAACTAAATATCACAACCCAAAGTTAGATACCAAAAAAATACCAAATTTTTAACAGCATAACTTAAAACATCTAAACACCACCTTCAATCCCTTTCCCCTTATCAGCTGCACCTATCCCATTTCCCCTACCTGATGCACCTTTTCCTCTTGAACCAACCCCTGGTGCCCCTCTTCCTCTTGGACCTCTACCTGCTGCCCCTCTTCCTCTTCCAACACCCACTGCTGCACCTTTACCACCTGATCCACCTCTACCTGCTGCCCCTCTTCCCCTTCCAACACCCACTGCTGCACCTCTACCACCTGATCCACCTCTACCTGCTGCCCCTCTTCCCCTTCCAACACCTACTGATGCTTCTCTACCACCTGCACTAGTTCCAGCTTCACCAACTGATGCACCTGTACCTGTTGTTTCCATGTAAGTCAATCAAATTCAAAACCAATTATTAGTCAAACACAAACAAATTACCAGTTATTGTCTACCTGTTGGACCCCCTTGACCCTTGCATGTTTTTTTGTTGTGGCCTGGGTTTTTGCAGTAAGAACAGTAAACTGTCTTTCCGGCCCTGGATAACTTGTTACCCTGCACCATAGTTTGCTCATCAATCTCCACTTGGCTCCTTCTTCTCTTCTTTTTAGGTCTACCCACTGGTGTGTGATGTAATGGTGGTATCAGTGTTGTTGGGCATTGATCTTTAACCCACATCTTTCTTCCATTAATTGGGTTAATTTTGAATGAGTAAACTTGTTTCCATGTGTCCAACCAATGACAAGGATGTACCCATGCTTCAGGTCCTCCTTTAATCTGCTGGTTCAGCTGATCCATCTCCCAATTAGCTGCAATTGCATGCTTGCAAGGTAAACCAGTCAATTGCCATTTTCTGCAACTACATGTCAGTTGATCAACATCAACTACCACCTGATCCGCCCAAGGCCCAGAAACTTGAAATTTGTTTCCACCATTCCATTGTGCCTTATATGCATATGCCTTTTGTTTCCTCTCCTCAAACATCTTAGCAGATGTAGGTGTTAATGGGCCTTGTGCCTTTGAAATTAACTGCAAAACAGAGACATGTCTCTTCATCAAGTACTCCCTTACATACTCCAAGGCTGCAATAATAGGTTTCTCCCTTCCGTCTACCAACTTTGAATTGAAAACTTCACATAGGTTGTTCAGCAATAGGTCACTGTGTGCCCTCTCTGTGAATTGATATCTTGACCAGTGCTTAGCAGGTATTTCAGACAACCATGTGTGTGCAGCCTCATTCAACCTCTTTAGCTTTTCCATCTTCTCCTCAAACCATGGTTGAGTCCTAGCAGTAGCTGCACCCCAAATCAGATCCTTGTAGGCTGAAATAGATAAAACTATCATGGGCCTGACTTTGTCCACTAGGCCCAGCCTCAGTTTTTTTAGGCCCAATAACTATCCCATCTTGCCCACCTTTGAATATATTGACAACTCCTTTGCAAACAGCCCTGACCCTATCATTGTCATTTTTTTTAAAGACAATGTTCCTCTTGGTCTCCACAGCATGCTTATTAACAAGGTCCTTGATTTCTTCCCTACTAGAAAATACCTGCCCAACAAAGAAAGCAGCCCCAGCCTCCTCTTTGGTCATCCTTTTCCTCAATTTTTTCAATGATCTGTCCCTATCCACTTCTAACCCATCATCTGATTCAGCACTTGTAAATGAGTCTTCATTCAAACTCAATTCAGCACCACAGTCATCCCCTACCTCAACTGAACCCTTACTTTCCTCATACTCCCCCTCCTGATCAGCATCTTCAACCTCATGCTCCCCCTCATGATCATCATCTTCAACCTCATACTCCCCCTCATGCTCTCCCTCCTGATCAGCATCTTCAACCTCATGCTCCCCCTCCTGCTCTCCCTCCTGATCAGCATCTTCAACCTCATGCTCCCCCTCATGATCAGCCTCTTCTTGCTCATTATCCCCCTGATCAGGCTCATGATTCCACTCATTACCCTTTACCTCACATTCATCAATTGGAAAGTCCTTATCAAATTGTTCAAAATCATAATCAAAGGGGTCAATAAAAGGTTCAAGTACTGGATCATTCACATTAACCTCCATTCCCTCATTAACCTGCTCCTTTCCATCATAAACCTGTGCCTCATTGACATGTTCCATTATATGATCAGTCTTTTTTTGCTCATCTATTTCCTTCTCCTTAAACAACTCCGAAGCTAATTGATCACCCCCCTCATGATCCTTCCATTCCAATAACAGTTTCTTTTTTGATCTCCTAACTGGTAGCTTCTTTAAGGGCATGTCAACTTGGTCATCCTCCAACTCCTCTATCATCACTTTTGATGATCTAGGAGATTCAAATGGGGATGCAAAGTAAGTCCTCAATTTGGTCTCCCCATGTTCTACATAAACCCTAATCAACCTGTTTTCTGTAACATACTTAGCAAGTTCAAGCACATCTTGATCACAACCTAGTGCTTGAAGGCCAAAATCTAAATCACTTCCTGGTACCATAAAATGGTAATAAACAGGTCCCCTATCATCCTTAACTAGCCCTAGTTTTGTTAACATCTCATCCAGTTCATGAACTGAGAACTCATCTATATCTACATAATCAATATAACCAATCTTACCTCCAACATACCTTCTTCCTGGAAATTTTGAATTAAAACAACCATCATGATGTACTTGGAAGGTGAATAGGGTTGTTGAACCTTCTGCTCAATAAAAAACAACAAAAAATCAGCATTTTCGGCAATTAATGACATAAATTAGGGTTTGTGTGTAAAAGATGAACAATGCACTTACTGTAACACTCATCAGGCTTCCTTACAGTCGAACGCCCCCTAATCTCCCAACCCATGATGTAATATGGACCACCAGATGAACCGAGAAACTTGAGTAATTCGATTGTACTCAAGAAATCGAGTGGAATTCAACTTTTTGCAGGGTTTAATGGTTGAGAACCGATGGAGAAGACGACGGGTCGTTTGTATAAGGGTGGGAAAAAATGAGACTTACCGGTGATGGATGTTTCATAATTAAAGGGGGTGGAAGGCATTACGAAAAGACATAAATGCCCATCACGATTTATGCACGTGACAGGGTTAACGGCCATTTTAAACGGCTGGTGGACGGAAGGACCAAAAGTGATACGATTTTGCAAAAGTTGGGGACTAAAACTGTAATAAACGAAAGCTAGGGACTATATATGAAATCCGTGCAAAGTTCAGGGACGAAAAGTGTAATTTACTCTATGATAAATAAAAGCTCCATTAAACTTGGTAACTGTTTGCTTATTAAATGAAAAAATAATTTAGTCTAAGGGCATTTGATTATTTAGTGTGTGCTTTTAGGTAGAGGTGCACAAATCGGTTAACCTACCGGTTAACCGGTCCTTTAAAACCTATAACCGGTTAAAAAACCCGGGTTTTTAACCCCTAAAACAATAACCGGTGAAACGGTTCATAGGTTATTTTCACCCGTTAGTTTACCAACAAGTAGTTCTCTTTGTGTGTCCATTTTGTCTACCAACCTAAGTAAAGATTTGTATAGAGTAAATAAAAAAGTTCGCTAAGCGTTTAGCCGAGCTTATGTTGTTGGTCTTCTTAGGGCCCCAGATTTTTAGTCCGCTTGGGGCCCCCAAAAAGATTGAGCCGCCCTTGACTTGACGCCAACCTAATTCACTGTCTAATGCTACATATTCAGGTTGGTTTGTGTTTTTTGTTTGTTTGGTAAGGTTTACAATTTCATATTTGATTCCAATCTTAGTTGAATATTTCCTATCTTTCAGTTATATTTCCTGACATGTTTCTTTTAATTTTTAACTATAGAAGGAAAAATAAAACCCCATAGGAAGTTATCAATTTGGAATGTTGGACCATGGGGTGTTTGGGTGTGCGTCTAGTTGATGAAATTTGAGTGCTTGCAAATTTTGTATGACTCGTTATCCAAGGTTGAAATAGTTCAACTTGAAGAACACTGGAAGTTGGTCAGTGAGATAAAATTTAAAGTCACGTTGAAAGTTAGTGATTACCTAATTACCCGATTCCAGTTATAATGATCAACTCAAAGTGCATGATTTTTTGTGAGTCTGATATCAGGAAATAGGAATCAGACTTTGTGTAAATGGATGTTTCTTTGCCGCGCGATAAGTTATCGTTGGAGTCCACGAATGAAGATGGCTCATTTGATTCCAAAACAAAGTAAGTTTCATGAGCTCATGTTCACAAAGAGGTGAACCGTAGATACAACTTTCAATAAATAACTAAGCTATAGTCAAATTTCAATATTAGATTGCGAACCATCCTTTTCTGAATAAAGGCAGTGCATGAATAATTCTTCATATTCTCTCACTCTTGCAGGGGAAAAGTTAATGTAGTATTGGTATCAACCGGAAGCTTCAATCCTCCTACATTCATGCATTTACGCCTTTTTGGTATGTGTTCCTGAATCCTGGCTGCTGTTATTTGTCATCTTTTTGTTGTCATGTTTGAGAAATGATTCTAGATTTCCAGGTAACATCCAAACAGCTGCACTGTTATTTGCTAGTTTTTTAGTTTTACAGTGAGTGAATAATCTAATGTGATTTGAAGTTCTAGGAATTTGGAATAACATGTTTACAGCTCCAGAAGTGCAATCTAATATTTCTTAGATATATACCAAGCTTCTAACCTTATATATTTTTTGCATGCATAGAATTGGCAAGGGATGCACTTAACTCAAAAGGGTATCATGTTGTTGGTGGTTATATGTCACCTGTAAATGATGCATACAAGAAAAAGGTATTTGATATCCTGTAGCATTACTTTCTTCGCACCAGAAAGAAACATTAAAGACATTTAAAAGAGAAGGAAACTATATGTTGCTCCTTATGGAATTCAACGCAGGTCCTAACAAAGTTAGATTTAGTTTTTTGTCTTTGTCAAAGTGACACTTTAGTACAAGTATTAGTTGGGCTTACATGTGTTTGCTCATTGCAGTGGGGTTGTGGGTTCTTTATGCTATAATTTCTCCTCGTTCTTCATATCATTTTATTTTCTACAAAATCATAATTTTGCCGCATTTTGCAATATCTGTGAACCTGAATATCTCATATTTAGATGTATTTGTGGTTGTAATAAGACGTAACCAATAACCCTCATAATTAATTTGTTCATAGCTATCCTATTATCAGATTTTATATATTTGGAGTGCAATAACCCAAAATTTATATTTGCACAGGGTCTCTTACCAGCTGAACACCGTATCTCAATGTGCCAACTAGCTTGCAAAAGTTCTGAGTTCATAATGGTGGATACATGGGAGGTCTCTCTCTTTCTCTCTCCCTCACTCTCTCTCCCTCACTCTCTCACACATACACACCAGACATTGGTAAAAAAAAATTGAAAAAATGTGGAGAAGGTTATAAAATTTGACGTGGTGTCATGGTCACCATGATTATAGTAAAGATGAAGTGGCAATGGTATGTGGACAAACAAGTTGTTCTACCATGTAGTCATTGGTTTTAGGATCAAGCGTTGAATGCATCCTTTTTTTACTTAACACGTGTAGTTTTGATTCTTGTTTCTTTGAAAGGGGCAACTTTATTGTATTAAACCTTCGCTTATGTTTTTCTATGTTTATTGATGCAAAAATATTTATTTGTTTTAGGCAAAACAAAGTTCATTTCAACGATCACTGACAGTGTTGTCAAGAATCAGGAGCTTCTTTTGTGATAGCGGGCTGATACCTAATGGTATGCTGGTTTTGCTTGCTCCTTAAGTTGCCAAAATACTTAATGCTATGATCTTTGTGTTATCTAGAGTTACATTTGTGTTGTTTCTTGTATTACTTCTTAAACCAGTTTCTCTTCTTTAGTCTATCTGGATATTTACTTTGCAAACCATCTCATAGTCCTAAAAAAAGAGACGTCATTGTAAATAATAGTTTTTAAAGAATATAATGTTCGATTTAGGAGTAAGGTTAGTTAGATTAAAGGAGAAATTGATGGTATTTTATGTAGGTGGTAAACTGGGCAAGGCGATCTAACGGGTCAAAGGTAAAATATGTAAAATTTAAAGGCGGGTCAAAATGGGTCAGCCGGTCATTGCGACTGACTTTTTCTCTTTGAAATTCCTAAATCATTACTATATCAAATACGATTTGGAAACTTAGAGAAAGAATGACTGCTTTTAATACTGCAGTTTAGGAGGTTGTAACAGTTAATGATGGCATGATGCCATGTACAGCTTTTAATCTGTTTGACAATTTGACTTGTTTTGTTTTTAGCCACTTTTATCATTTTAACTCATTAGCAATGAAATATAATCCAAATAGGACCCATTTCCACACAAATGAGCTGAAATAGAAGTTATATTTCTTGTAGAGGGGCAAACTGAGAACAGAAGTACCCCTTCTGTATTTTGTTACCTTTTTTTTTCTTCTAGAAATTGAAGTATGTCTCTTTTTACAGCCCATGGTCTCAATGTATTGATTCTGTTTTGATAAAATTACCCTTTCCCAAACTATTATATTTTTTGGTTCTGAACCAATGTAGTGGAATATGAGTAGAAGGTTGAAGTTTGAAATATGTCTTGTTACAAACACTAATTTTGTCTATGCAACTGTAGCACTTTTAAAGGTTATGCTTGTTTGTGGCTCTGATCTAGTTGAATCTTTTGGCATACCCGGAGCTTGGATACCTGAACAGGTAAAGCTTTGCTTGATTATCTTTCTTTCTCTTTTGTGGTGATGGCGCAAAATACTAGTTGGATGATCAGTTATCAGTTAATAAAATCTGGGGATGGTTGGATCACTTCGAATGATCTGATTCAGTTTTCTTACAGTTACAACTGTTTTCTTAAATCTGTTTATTTTGACTCAAAACAGTCAGAAAATCATAATCAGAATCACCTTTCACCAAACACTGTTTCAATGATAGACATCTATCCAAACAAAACAAGCGAAATAAACCACATAAGATCACAGATTCACTTTTTTGTATGACTGTCTTTTTGTTTTAGGTCAGGACTATAATCAGAGATTATGGTGTGGTTTGCATCCGCAGAGAAGGTCGAGACATCGAGAAAATAATCGCAAATGATGAAATCTTGACAGAATACAAGGTAAACCTACTAGCATTCTGTTATTACTCTTTTAGACAGCTTTTGTATGATGAATTTGATCATATTAAGATATAAAGGGAGGTTTCAATAAAAATTAGATAATGAGGAAACAAATGAACCACTTTTTGGCCATTTTACGATATTTCAATTAATGATTGAGACCTCTCTATATTATCTCTTCCACTCTATGAGTTGGGACTGTCCCTAGGCGTGTAAACAAACCGAGCCAGAGCTCGGCTTGTTTAGAGCTTTATTTCTAAAGTTAGAGCTCGGCTCGTTTATTATTTATTACTTTATTTATATGCATTCATAACTATTTTATATATTCACAAGAATAGTTTTTGTATATAACTCTTGAGAACCATTTTGAACGCTTTTAGTCTAAACTCTAAACTCGCCCCTTAAGATACTAGTGTTCTTGTACGAATCTTGCAGAGTAACATCGAAGTGGTGAACGAAATAGTACCAAACCATATCAGCTCAACTCTCGTAAGGTAGCCATCAAATTGCTATAAATTCATTAACATTTCACCCTAACAGGAGTCTCAAGTATATTTGTTTATGTATTAACAGAGATTGCATTTCACGGGGCATGTCGGTTAAATATTTAACATCAGATGAAGTTATCGACTACGTTAAACGAAACCGACTTTATACCAACCCTGCAACTTGAGTATTTGGCTGGAATGAAGCTTGCTAGGTGGTTATGGTCCTTTGAATGATCCAAATATTGCAGAGTTAAATAAATAAGCCATGGTCCTTGTGAATGATCCTGAAATAGTGATCGCAGGGCAGTTAAACTTATAATGAAGCCACTTGTAAGTTCTTAGTATCGCTAGGAGCCCTCGTAGTAATGAACAAGAGTTGACGAGGGGGTGAAATGGAAACAAACTTTACCTTTGTTTTATAGGATAAAGAATTTTTTTATAGATCCATGCTTTAGAAGAATCTTTATTAATTAAGAGAAAAAAAACATATAACAATAAACATTTATCATATGTATGACATGTTGTGGGTTTCTCACTTATGATGAGTTTCTTCCTGATGAAAAATAAATATGAACGGATGGTGTCATTGATCCGTTAGTGTTCTAAATTTGTTGTTAAAGATTAAATATCTATGACACGTATACGATTAGACAGCAAAGGTCTAAAAACAATTTCTAACATTTAAAACTAAAGACGCGTATATGATTAAAGATAATCTTACATAAGTAAATTTTTTATTTAAACTAACATCAAAATTTTCTAGGGTAAATTAACTGTATTTCTATTTTATAGGGTTTTAAATGAAAGAAGATAATAATAGTTTTTAAGGTGTTATTTTTCATTGTTCTGTACTTCTGGAGAAGGATCAATATTTCCACTATAGTCGTGGAACCAGATTCAATCTGAAAGAAAGATTGTTAGTTTCATGTATATAAATGGATCGTTGTTAATTGGCCGAAGGCAACCAACCTAAGACAGAGAAACCTTTGTTAATCTAGAACGCTCATCTAAGGTTATTTCTATTTTTTAATTTCCTTCTAAATGGCTTTTAAATCGTTTTTAGTAACTTTGCCCCATTTATAGCTTGCTATGTGTGTTCCATTCTAGTTTGCTACGTTACATGTTATGATTATTTTTTTTTAAATCGTGCTTTTTCTTTAAATTGTTTTTTAATTTGATTATTAAATATGTTTT
>JBCNJP010000011.1:3044146-3284826 GCA_039602395.1 Deinandra increscens subsp. villosa
AAAAGCTCCATTAAACTTGGTAACTGTTTGCTTATTAAATGAAAAAATAATTTAGTCTAAGGGCATTTGATTATTTAGTGTGTGCTTTTAGGTAGAGGTGCACAAATCGGTTAACCTACCGGTCCTTTAAAACCTATAACCGGTTAAAAAACCCGGGTTTTTAACCCCTAAAACAATAACCGGTGAAACGGTTCATAGGTTATTTTCACCCGTTAGTTTACCAACAAGTAGTTCTCTTTGTGTGTCCATTTTGTCTACCAACCTAAGTAAAGATTTGTATAGAGTAAATAAAAAAGTTCGCGCTAAGCGTTTAGCCGAGCTTATGTTGTTGGTCTTCTTAGGGCCCCAGATTTTTAGTCCGCTTGGGGCCCCCAAAAAGATTGAGCCGCCCTTGACGAGTTGACGCCAACCTAATTCACTGTCTAATGCTACATATTCAGGTTGGTTTGTGTTTTTTGTTTGTTTGGTAAGGTTTACAATTTCATATTTGATTCCAATCTTAGTTGAATATTTCCTATCTTTCAGTTATATTTCCTGACATGTTTCTTTTAATTTTTAACTATAGAAGGAAAAATAAAACCCCATAGGAAGTTATCAATTTGGAATGTTGGACCATGGGGTGTTTGGGTGTGCGTCTAGTTGATGAAATTTGAGTGCTTGCAAATTTTGTATGACTCGTTATCCAAGGTTGAAATAGTTCAACTTGAAGAACACTGGAAGTTGGTCAGTGAGATAAAATTTAAAGTCACGTTGAAAGTTAGTGATTACCTAATTACCCGATTCCAGTTATAATGATCAACTCAAAGTGCATGATTTTTTGTGAGTCTGATATCAGGAAATAGGAATCAGACTTTGTGTAAATGGATGTTTCTTTGCCGCGCGATAAGTTATCGTTGGAGTCCACGAATGAAGATGGCTCATTTGATTCCAAAACAAAGTAAGTTTCATGAGCTCATGTTCACAAAGAGGTGAACCGTAGATACAACTTTCAATAAATAACTAAGCTATAGTCAAATTTCAATATTAGATTGCGAACCATCCTTTTCTGAATAAAGGCAGTGCATGAATAATTCTTCATATTCTCTCACTCTTGCAGGGGAAAAGTTAATGTAGTATTGGTATCAACCGGAAGCTTCAATCCTCCTACATTCATGCATTTACGCCTTTTTGGTATGTGTTCCTGAATCCTGGCTGCTGTTATTTGTCATCTTTTTGTTGTCATGTTTGAGAAATGATTCTAGATTTCCAGGTAACATCCAAACAGCTGCACTGTTATTTGCTAGTTTTTTAGTTTTACAGTGAGTGAATAATCTAATGTGATTTGAAGTTCTAGGAATTTGGAATAACATGTTTACAGCTCCAGAAGTGCAATCTAATATTTCTTAGATATATACCAAGCTTCTAACCTTATATATTTTTTGCATGCATAGAATTGGCAAGGGATGCACTTAACTCAAAAGGGTATCATGTTGTTGGTGGTTATATGTCACCTGTAAATGATGCATACAAGAAAAAGGTATTTGATATCCTGTAGCATTACTTTCTTCGCACCAGAAAGAAACATTAAAGACATTTAAAAGAGAAGGAAACTATATGTTGCTCCTTATGGAATTCAACGCAGGTCCTAACAAAGTTAGATTTAGTTTTTTGTCTTTGTCAAAGTGACACTTTAGTACAAGTATTAGTTGGGCTTACATGTGTTTGCTCATTGCAGTGGGGTTGTGGGTTCTTTATGCTATAATTTCTCCTCGTTCTTCATATCATTTTATTTTCTACAAAATCATAATTTTGCCGCATTTTGCAATATCTGTGAACCTGAATATCTCATATTTAGATGTATTTGTGGTTGTAATAAGACGTAACCAATAACCCTCATAATTAATTTGTTCATAGCTATCCTATTATCAGATTTTATATATTTGGAGTGCAATAACCCAAAATTTATATTTGCACAGGGTCTCTTACCAGCTGAACACCGTATCTCAATGTGCCAACTAGCTTGCAAAAGTTCTGAGTTCATAATGGTGGATACATGGGAGGTCTCTCTCTTTCTCTCTCCCTCACTCTCTCTCCCTCACTCTCTCACACATACACACCAGACATTGGTAAAAAAAAATTGAAAAAATGTGGAGAAGGTTATAAAATTTGACGTGGTGTCATGGTCACCATGATTATAGTAAAGATGAAGTGGCAATGGTATGTGGACAAACAAGTTGTTCTACCATGTAGTCATTGGTTTTAGGATCAAGCGTTGAATGCATCCTTTTTTTACTTAACACGTGTAGTTTTGATTCTTGTTTCTTTGAAAGGGGCAACTTTATTGTATTAAACCTTCGCTTATGTTTTTCTATGTTTATTGATGCAAAAATATTTATTTGTTTTAGGCAAAACAAAGTTCATTTCAACGATCACTGACAGTGTTGTCAAGAATCAGGAGCTTCTTTTGTGATAGCGGGCTGATACCTAATGGTATGCTGGTTTTGCTTGCTCCTTAAGTTGCCAAAATACTTAATGCTATGATCTTTGTGTTATCTAGAGTTACATTTGTGTTGTTTCTTGTATTACTTCTTAAACCAGTTTCTCTTCTTTAGTCTATCTGGATATTTACTTTGCAAACCATCTCATAGTCCTAAAAAAAGAGACGTCATTGTAAATAATAGTTTTTAAAGAATATAATGTTCGATTTAGGAGTAAGGTTAGTTAGATTAAAGGAGAAATTGATGGTATTTTATGTAGGTGGTAAACTGGGCAAGGCGATCTAACGGGTCAAAGGTAAAATATGTAAAATTTAAAGGCGGGTCAAAATGGGTCAGCCGGTCATTGCGACTGACTTTTTCTCTTTGAAATTCCTAAATCATTACTATATCAAATACGATTTGGAAACTTAGAGAAAGAATGACTGCTTTTAATACTGCAGTTTAGGAGGTTGTAACAGTTAATGATGGCATGATGCCATGTACAGCTTTTAATCTGTTTGACAATTTGACTTGTTTTGTTTTTAGCCACTTTTATCATTTTAACTCATTAGCAATGAAATATAATCCAAATAGGACCCATTTCCACACAAATGAGCTGAAATAGAAGTTATATTTCTTGTAGAGGGGCGCAAACTGAGAACAGAAGTACCCCTTCTGTATTTTGTTACCTTTTTTTCTTCTTCTAGAAATTGAAGTATGTCTCTTTTTACAGCCCATGGTCTCAATGTATTGATTCTGTTTTGATAAAATTACCCTTTCCCAAACTATTATATTTTTTGGTTCTGAACCAATGTAGTGGAATATGAGTAGAAGGTTGAAGTTTGAAATATGTCTTGTTACAAACACTAATTTTGTCTATGCAACTGTAGCACTTTTAAAGGTTATGCTTGTTTGTGGCTCTGATCTAGTTGAATCTTTTGGCATACCCGGAGCTTGGATACCTGAACAGGTAAAGCTTTGCTTGATTATCTTTCTTTCTCTTTTGTGGTGATGGCGCAAAATACTAGTTGGATGATCAGTTATCAGTTAATAAAATCTGGGGATGGTTGGATCACTTCGAATGATCTGATTCAGTTTTCTTACAGTTACAACTGTTTTCTTAAATCTGTTTATTTTGACTCAAAACAGTCAGAAAATCATAATCAGAATCACCTTTCACCAAACACTGTTTCAATGATAGACATCTATCCAAACAAAACAAGCGAAATAAACCACATAAGATCACAGATTCACTTTTTTGTATGACTGTCTTTTTGTTTTAGGTCAGGACTATAATCAGAGATTATGGTGTGGTTTGCATCCGCAGAGAAGGTCGAGACATCGAGAAAATAATCGCAAATGATGAAATCTTGACAGAATACAAGGTAAACCTACTAGCATTCTGTTATTACTCTTTTAGACAGCTTTTGTATGATGAATTTGATCATATTAAGATATAAAGGGAGGTTTCAATAAAAATTAGATAATGAGGAAACAAATGAACCACTTTTTGGCCATTTTACGATATTTCAATTAATGATTGAGACCTCTCTATATTATCTCTTCCACTCTATGAGTTGGGACTGTCCCTAGGCGTGTAAACAAACCGAGCCAGAGCTCGGCTTGTTTAGAGCTTTATTTCTAAAGTTAGAGCTCGGCTCGTTTATTATTTATTACTTTATTTATATGCATTCATAACTATTTTATATATTCACAAGAATAGTTTTTGTATATAACTCTTGAGAACCATTTTGAACGCTTTTAGTCTAAACTCTAAACTCGCCCCTTAAGATACTAGTGTTCTTGTACGAATCTTGCAGAGTAACATCGAAGTGGTGAACGAAATAGTACCAAACCATATCAGCTCAACTCTCGTAAGGTAGCCATCAAATTGCTATAAATTCATTAACATTTCACCCTAACAGGAGTCTCAAGTATATTTGTTTATGTATTAACAGAGATTGCATTTCACGGGGCATGTCGGTTAAATATTTAACATCAGATGAAGTTATCGACTACGTTAAACGAAACCGACTTTATACCAACCCTGCAACTTGAGTATTTGGCTGGAATGAAGCTTGCTAGGTGGTTATGGTCCTTTGAATGATCCAAATATTGCAGAGTTAAATAAATAAGCCATGGTCCTTTGAATGATCCAAATATTGCAGTTAAAGCAGCAGAGAGTCTGACGAGGGGGTGAAATGGAAACAAACTTTACCTTTGTTTTATAGGATAAAGAATTTTTTTATAGATCCATGCTTTAGAAGAATCTTTATTAATTAAGAGAAAAAAAACATATAACAATAAACATTTATCATATGTATGACATGTTGTGGGTTTCTCACTTATGGTGAGTTTCTTCCTGATGAAAAATAAATATGAACGGATGGTGTCATTGATCCGTTAGTGTTCTAAATTTGTTGTTAAAGATTAAATATCTATGACACGTATACGATTAGACAGCAAAGGTCTAAAAACAATTTCTAACATTTAAAACTAAAGACGCGTATATGATTAAAGATAATCTTACATAAGTAAATTTTTTATTTAAACTAACATCAAAATTTTCTAGGATAAATTAACTGTATTTCTATTTTATAGGGTTTTAAATGAAAGAAGATAATAATAGTTTTTAAGGTGTTATTTTTCATTGTTCTGTACTTCTGGAGAAGGATCAATATTTCCACTATAGTCGTGGAACCAGATTCAATCTGAAAGAAAGATTGTTAGTTTCATGTATATAAATGGATCGTTGTTAATTGGCCGAAGGCAACCAACCTAAGGCAGAGAAACCTTTGTTAATCTAGAACGCTCATCTAAGGTTATTTCTATTTTTTAATTTCCTTCTAAATGGCTTTTAAATCGTTTTTAGTAACTTTGCCCCATTCATAGCTTGCTATGTGTGTTCCATTCTAGTTTGCTACGTTACATGTTATGATTATTTTTTTTAAATCGTGCTTTTTCTTTAAATTGTTTTTTAATTTGATTATTAAATATGTTTTCTGATGTTACCAAACAACCTTTAGTGTGTATGCATATTTTATATATGATATACGCCCAAATATATATCAAAAGGATAATTTCAGATATTATTCAAAATCAATTTTATAAAAAAAGAAATTTGACCGAACTTTATTTGGCTACTTTCCAAATGCCATCCAACTGTTGTGTGTTGCTGCATATGCGCAACTAGCTATGGTGGGTCCCATTTCTGAACTCCTAATTAATTAATTTGATAAATAGAATATTTATTAGATTGTTTGGATTTTCTTTTTGGTAAAAGGAAAAGAAAATCATATTTAATAATAAACCACTGAACTAATAATATCCATGTAAGTGGTAACATGATTAACGTCCGTCCGTTTGGGAAGTCATGACGTTTGACGCACTAAATAAATAACTTTTCAATTGATACATTATATATCAATTAAATATGGCTCCCACTACAGATACCTGCTACTTGTAGAGTTTGAACAAAAACTTTAAAAGATTTGAACTCGGTATATAAACTTTTCTAAAGGAATAATATAAAAATTAACACTAAAAAGCGAAAAAACATAGGGACACCACCGGACCAGAGTCCTCATGGCCCTAATAAAGTTTCACCCTTGACACCACCAATATTCATTACTTGTCAGAGCATATATGGGTATATGTATGGATATGAACGTATGCATTATCATGGTTGTAAAAGTCGCTAGGCGCTCCCAAGTCGGTCGATTATGGAGTTGAGAGTACTCGCTCAAGTCGAGGGAGTACTCGGGGATGACTAAGCGTAGACGGGGAGTACTCGAGGAGTTTTCCAACAATGTGCGTCACTTCCGTTCCCTTAAATCAGACAGCCAGGCATTCACATACGACTATATGTGCATGTATGACCGTATACGTCAAATCATGCACATACGGTCAAATTTTGTTCAGCATATAAGGTCATATGTTCATATACGACCGTCTGTTTTTATATTATGTAATATGTTTCTTTTAGGCTCATAACACATACTCAACTTTTTTACAGATAGGGGCGGCTTAAACGATTTGAGGGTCCTAAGTGAACTGACGTTTTAGGGTGTTTCAGTATTTTAAAAAGTTATGTTTCAAATCATTATCTTTTATTCGGTCTCGGTCTGGTAATAATAAAATATATTGTCATAATTAGTAGAGTGGATCGTTTTTTATTTTTATTGCATATGGACAAATATGATTAGAAAGTAATACCACCATTGATAACTCTCTCAAATGATATTATCTTCGACTGAGTTGACCAAGACACATCTTTTTATTTGTTTTAACTAAACAAAGGAGATTACAAATACAAGTAAAGAATCACCCCGACATGCAACGGAGACGGACAACAAGGACAACAAGTTGCGTCGCCAAACCTTTTTGAATAGCAAAACTAAGCCGTGTGAAAACTACATCCCTAGATCCAAGCATGCATGTCCCCCCCCCCCCCCCCCCTTCCACCCAAAGACCAAGATACCTGCCTGTCTAAGAGTCGATCGCCCATCAGCCGGGTCCGTCAGGAAATTGACCGGGGCCTCCTTCTTTTTTTTTTCTAGCCTTATTCAATGCAAATTGTTTACTAATCACCAACTTTTTTGTCGAATATACATATTTTGTAAAGTTTTTTTCTTTCCTATACTCACAACCACTCACAACCAAACCTTAAATTATACAGATTTACACTCACATATTTTTTAAGGAACCTACCGTGAATGCTTAGCCTTAATAACTTTCTGTTGTTTTTGTTGACCAACACAAATTTATGTTATAATTCTTTTTTATATTACTGCCTCGGGTATATACCGGGTCACTGACTAGCATTCATTATTTAGAGCATGTTTAAATGTTCATTTAGAAATAACTTATTGACTTATTTGATTTAAAAAAGTCAATAAGTTAAAATATTATTTGGGTACTCCAAAAGCAGTCTTTAGTTTTGGTTTTTTGAGTAGAGGAGAAAATTGGCTTTTGAAGGTGGTTTTGACTTTTTAAAAACCAAATTACTATCATACAATTGTTTCACCGGTATAATGCCTTTTAAATATATAACGAATGTCATTTCTTGTAGTTTTACGTATAAAATAAACAATCTCACCATAAAAACCAATTCAAACACTTTTTTAAAAACTTATTTTCAAAAAGTAACAAGTGAATAAAGAATTTACCTATAACCACTTTTTCACTAAAATAACCACTCCCAAATACCCTTAACATTTATGGCATTATCAATAGATATTGATTCAGAGGCCCATTTGTAAATCAGAAGCCCAAATTAGCTTGCATTCATGTTCATGGGTCAAAAAGTCGTCATCTTCCATGTGAAAAACTTTCCTCCCAAATCGCCTTTACCAAAACCGTTTTCTGCAATCAGATTCAATCCACTATTCATCACGCGATCTTCAAATTCTTCACACTTACAACTTCAAATTCACATGATTTCACATCTAATTCCACAACAATTGCTGCAAATCTGGTTCTAATCTCGCAGCGATAGATAGATAGATAGATACTATTGAATGTCGAAGCTATTTCACTCCAGGAGGATACGTTTTGGTGCTCGCAACGACGGTGTAGACGGTGCAGAGTTAGACTCCTACCGCCGCACCGCCACCACCGGCCGTCGCCATCACCACCGCAACAATCGACTGGATCTCGGTGGCTGTAACCCTCCCCCACGGCGTATCCACCGCCATCACCTCTCGGTACGGTACTTCTCGGATTTGATATGTGATTTACAGTAAATCTCTATCGTCAATTCTGCTACTGAGAAGTAATTGTAGAAAACAGTATCGGTGTTAGGTAGGTTCTGTTAATTCCGTTAATTCTGATTAGGTTTTGTTTTTCTAGGGCTGATGTTAGGGTTTTTGATGTATTTTGTTGTAATTAGGTAGAATTTTATGAATCAATGGGGAAATAGAAAGTAGGGAGAAAACCAGAAGAAATTTCAAGAGAAAGTAGAGATAATCTGATAAACTTTTTCAAACCCCATACTTTTTAAAAGACAAGTATAACTAACAACTACCAGGACTAGACATGGTGATCATGGAAGGAACTAACTACCAACTCTCCCATAATTGAATTAAACCTCTAAATAGTAAATAGACATCAAAATAACATAAATGAAAAAAACGCAATTCCACCCGCTCAAATTCACCTTGTCCACACGGTCGATGCAATAGAACCTTGTTGTGGCACTTGAAGAACTCATGACATGGCGTAGTTTATGGACCGGCTGTTGGTTTTAAAGTAGTATCGTTTATTATTGCACACAGTGGTTCTAATTTCTTTTGAAAGTAACAGTCTTGTGAAATCTTCTTGATCCTTTTCCACCTGTTCACGTGGATTGACATGTAGAGATGTTTCCATGGCCAAAATTTCATCATCACTAGCATTCTCCACTCTCTATTTGCAGCATTCTTCAAACAATTTGGTTCTTGCTTTTCGGGGACAAGGTTACATTCATTTTTCTATGCCATTTGTCCTCAATGGTTCTAGTCGAGGGTGTGGGTTTGTGGAAGAGTGTTGGTGCTATTTATGGCGCCAACAAGACTGTGTGGGCAACTGTTTTTGGTCTGGTTTGTGGTATAAATTAATGCTGGTGTCACTGGCCAGATTGGCTGCAGTTGTTGGTGTGAGTTGCAGTGATGGCGGTGGTTCATTTTTTGGGGCTAATTTCAGGTGATAAACGGGAAGAGAGGAAGATGTGATGTATTGGTGGGTCGAGGAGTCACCGATGAAGGTAGACATCAACGCGGTAGTAGAACTAGACCTGCCGACAACTTGAAATTGAAAGGCTTTAACATCCGCTTGTAGTTCCCGCATAGGGCTAAAGTGTCCCGGGTTTCCCGTTGGAACTTCGCTTCAGACTTGAGACGGGTATCCATGGATCACGACCGCTCTGATACCACTTTTGTGGGTCCTTCAGTTAATCGATGGCCAAATAGAAAGTAGAGAGAAAACTAGAAGAAATTCAGAGAGAAACTCAAGATAATCTGATAAACTTTTTCGATGCCCCATTTCAAAGTAGAAACAATACTTCTAAAAGAGAAGTACAACTAATTACTACCACTACCAGACATGGTGATCATGGAAAGAACTAACTACTCACTTTCCCATAATTGAATTAAACTTAAACAGAAAATAGACATTAAAATAACATAAATGAAAAACACAACTCACTGCATGTATTCGTGCACGTGAGCAACCTTGGACGTGGGTATGAGACTATGAGGCACATATCAATTTACTACTTTATTGGTAATGATTCATTGATTGTTTGATCCATAGGAACATGAAGAAGGTGTTGGTCAATCTCAATCCGGTAGCATCATCAATTCAGAAGATTTCAGAAGCATACGCCGATGGGGGGCGATTGGTAACGATAGACTTCCTGGAGTTGTATTACTTGCAAGGGAAAGACTTGTTGAAAGATTGAGAGGTGTTCATGTTTCGCAGAACAGGTATTCAAACTCATCTCTCCCGATCATATACATGGTTTTAAAATGCCCACATCAAACACGCATTGCGGTATCGTATCGATGCACTTGATGCGATGCAGTTCCATGATGCGTGTTTGATGCGACTATGCAGCGCGATATGCGTTCTCAGAATATGCGACTGATGGGACGCGATATGTAAAATGTAACGGGTCAGATTTCTAGTTATATATTTTTTAGTTTCTATCGATTCACATATCTCTTCTTAGGTTCATATTTTTGATATTCTACTGTTTGATAACCTGCTGTTACATATTTTAGTTTCGGTCGGTTTACATATTTCCTCTTAAGATCTCATTTTGATATCCTGTTGTTTCATAATCAGTTGTTTATATGACCTATTAAAGTGTGTGTGTGTTTTTTTTTTGTCTATATAATCTATAATTGATTAGACTACTATTTTAAATTTATTTTGTGTTTAAACTATGTTTACGTTTTAAGTTTGTTACAATATAAGTGTGTTATAAGCATGTTTTTACAAAAATTGTTATGTATATCTAGTTTTTTAGTATTTTCTTTTAACCACAAACACCATCGCATACATGATGTGTGTCCATTGCACATCACACATTGGATTTTGGGACTAAAATGCATTCACACATCTTAAAACCAAGATCACATATATTTCTAAATCTTTGTTTACAGTTCATTTGAATCTGGTTTTTACTTGCAGGCAGAGCAGCAGGTCTTCATCCAGCATCCATCAAGAGGATTTCTCATATAACAATCTGCCAATGTCATCAATGACAAAAATGCTTCCTCCTGGGCTTTCTAAACATGAATTAACCGGTTTACAAATGACGGTTTTTAACAATAGTATGGAAGGGAATAACGAAACGGCGAGTTCATCAAGGGAGTGTAGTATTTGTCTTGAAGGTTTTGAGGATGGTGATGAGCTTATAAACCTGGATTGCATGCACAGATTTCACTCATGCTGCTTGTTTCCATGGATTGAGGTATGTGGGGCCTGCCCAAACTGTAGAAAAGACATAGTTGTAACTAGTGATAAACCTGTTTCCTGATTATAAACCTAAATACAGAGTTGTTTGTATGAGTGTGTTTAACATTAATTTAGTTTTGTTTATTGAGATATGAGTGAATCAAACAGAGATTTTGGTCTTGTTTGTAATACTAATACCTGGTGAAGGAATAGTTGTAATAGTATGTTATTTGTACTATATTAACTGGCTATCGACTTGTATTTTATAAAGTTATTAATTTGATAGTTACAAATGATTATGCCAATCTAACATGTCAATGTGCTATTTATTGGTTGCCAGTTTAATCTGGCTAATTTTTATGAAAGCCTGTTCAAATAATAGTTGATAATAAATAATCAAAGTTCAAAACCCAAACTTGAAACATAAAACCTTAACGCTAGCCCAATCCTAAAGTAACAACCGAATATCAAAGACGGCTCCAAGGGATTCATGAAAATAAACCATTTCCCAAAATTTGATTAAAATTCAAAACAACCCTAAACAACTTAACAGTAGATTTTAGATATTATGTCTGGCAAAACAAGCCTATATGTTGAAATTTGGGCCAATCTGGGCAATGTTTTACATTATGGGTTATTTTGGACCTAAAGAACATGCGTGGGTCAATATGGACTTAATAGGTGGAAGATGAAATACAAGCTGGGTTAGAATGGGTGGATTAATAAAAAAACCAGTCAGAATGGACGTTTTTTTTTTCTTTTCCTAATTGCCGTTTCATCCTCCAAGTCCTTTCAAGTTTCGATCCTCAACTCCTCATCGCAATTTCGATCAGCGTTTTCAGTTTTGAGTTTCGGTGCTGTTTGGTTCGGATCTTTTAGCAATTCTCAGTCTTGATCAGTGCTGCCATTAAAACCCCACGGATTACCTCAGAATTCCAAACCGCAAAGACCTATTCCCGAAGCAAGGTGCTGCCATTAAGACCTATTCCAAACCGCAAAGACTCAAATAGCTCAGAAGTGTTCATAATTCTTACCGTCTTCAATTTGTGTGCATGCTTTTCAATTTCAGCTTGGACTCTTGGAGCGTGTTTAATGGTTACATGAGTGAATTGTACTATGTAATTTCTATTTTAAGAATGGATTTATCAAGAACTCAGAATACATGTATAGATTCTCCTAAAGCTATTGATATATTTTTCTTTTGGGCCACTTTTTAGGATGGGTGTTTTGTGCTTTGTCCAAGTCATGCATCTGAAAAGTTTCCAAAAGTGAAAACAAGGTAAAACTAGGAAGCAAGACACTGAGAAAATGTATTCCAACAAAAATGATCTTTTTTAATATGACCCGTTTAATCCGAACCTGTTTTAACCCGAACCAAAATGATCTTATTTTTAAATGGGCCCGTCTTGACCCGAGTCATCATAACCCCGAGCCGTTTTGACCCACCACCTCGTCGGACCCGACCTACCCGTTTTACCATGTCTAATTTTAATCGGATTTGTTTCATTGTTTGAATCGACCTATGAGAGCAATGTGAAACCTTCTAGCTTCCAATGGTCCAACGCAAAGTCAACAACATAAAAAAACAGAAAAAGAAAAAGAAATTGTGCTTATCTTTCTTTTCCGTAGAAATATCACAGCCACACACAAAATTCTTGTTTTGAAACTCTGACGGGAAGAATGAGAAAAGGAGTAGCGTATGACGGCTGCTCCTTCTTCTTCTTCTTCTAGAGGGTTGGCGACTTCATAAAGAAACAAACTTGCAACTTCCAAAGGTGCTCTTAGCCTCTTCTTCAACCCTAATCGCAAACAATAAACAAGAAATTACGACCCGCTCTCGTCTCAGTTTATCCGTGTGTGACAAAACGTGACTCGGATGTCCCGTTTTTATGGTTCGTGGCTAGCAGAAGCGACAACACATAAACGATGCAGAAAATAGACGATACGGGAATTTCAACGTGGTTCGGTTAATGTGACCTACATACGGACTGCATAAAACTCGTGTATTACACGGGTTGAATCATTAAAAAATTACAATTAATAATTTATTTGTATTTTTATTATTACTGAATTACGTGTTAAATTACACTAAATAATTAAATAACTTTTGTTTGGGACGATGTTTTTTTTATTGTTGATTAAATGATATATATAAATGAAGTAGTGAAAATTAAATCTTTAAAATTATATATGGTTTTTAAAAATAGTTAATGAATTGAAGTGAAATGGTTTAGGTGAAAAAAAAATTGTAAGGGGAATTGTGGTGGTGACAAATATCCAATATTGTAATCATTTATTAGGTAAAAATATTGTAATCAATTATTAGTAGAAGATAGTGCACAAAACTACAATTACATGACATGGTTCCTTACATGACATGTATATATATAAAGGCTAAGCTTTAAAAAAAAAGAATATATATAAAGGCTAAAGATTTGTATAATTAACTTAGGGACCAAGTAATGAGCCTCTAAATAATAACCGGTCCAAAAGGCCTTTACACCCAACACAAGCAAGAAAAAAATAATTTAATTTTGAGATTGACTCATTAACCAGACATTTTACTATTATCAAATAACCTCATTACATATGAACGCCCCTCCAAATTTTAAGCTGGTGGATGGTTATGTTCATCACATACCTTCGTAACATCCGACCTTCATACTTTTGAAGTACTATTTCTCGACCAATTAAAACATGTAGTTAGTTCTTTTCATACTCGAGCTTCTAAGTGTTGTACATTACTTATTTGTTTCTTCCACCATAATCATATTTGAGGAAGACTCGGTCACATGATCACTAAAATTTACTACAACCTTTGGGTGACTACGATGGCGCCATTCTCAAGTCTCATGTTTTGCACCCAAATTCATCAAGTACTCCACAATCATCAACACCATAAAAGAAACATATCTGGTTAACAAAATTACGGTTAGATAACGAAAAACACTATGTTGCAAGAAAATTCACCATCTTCAAAAACCTACATCACTAACTACTTTTTTCATTGAAACTTATGATATGTGTTATGAAATGAATTAGATGTTGATAGAATTGAATGATGACTAAACTAAATATATGGTCGTTTATATACTAGTTCTTTGCATGCAGGGGTGAAGAATATTGTATCGAAAGTCGGTTGGGACTGAAAGTCATGGGGCAAAAAAGGATGGGACTAAACTATGTAAATAAATTTTTTTTTGACTGAACATGTATACATGTACACTATCGAACGAAAAATGAATGGAGCCCGGGCCCCTCTGGCCCGGGAGAAGCTTTGCCCTTGCTTGCATGAATATCGAGAAATCTTATGTCGTTCAAATAAGTTGTTGAATGTTATGTTTTTAAATAAGTTGTTGAATGTTATGTTTTGTTAAATAATTGTGTCGTGCCAATAATTATCGCAAATCATGTCATGTCAAACAATTGCACTCATTCCAAGGAAAATAATATTGTTGTGAGAGTCAGGGGCGCAACATAGTGGAGAACCGGGGGGCGACGCCCCTCCGGTTTTTTCATCCAGAAGTACTAATTTTCATGATTTTTTTCAAAAAAAAAAAATTATATATATATATATTGACAATCGTCTCCTGGATTATCGCCCCGTGATTTATCGCCTTTTTAATTTTTTTTTATTAAGCTTCGCCACTAGTAAGAGTACAAGACAATTATGTACGGGTGATATAATTGTAAGGCTATAAAGCCCGTATAGAAAAACGAGTCGTATGTTAGTACATCTAACTGAGGTAACTAAGGTATCGTATCTTACCAATAGCAAGACTCATGTTCAAAACTTACAAAATATTATATATAACTAAAAATTAAAACCATCTAATCCAACATTACGTACTCTTCAATAAATTTGAGTTTTAAGTAACATTTTTTTTTCAAAATTAAATATAAACATCTAGTGAGTCAAACCCGTGCGACCCATGTTGTATGCTGACTTCTTGATTTTGAATGAAATTTACATCGAAAATCTTATAAAATAAAGGGTTATTGGATTTTAATAATATGAATGAAGCTCTATTTGGCGGATAATAATACGAATTCAGGAATTTCCTTACAATAATACGAATTCGTCACTTAGGTGTAAAAAATGATACACCGTTAGTTTTTCACTAACGGTGTTAATTTTTGCTGACTGGACTGATGACGTGGCATGCCACGTGGCATGTTTAACCAATTTTTTAAAGGGTTATTGGATTTTAATAATATGAATTAAGCTCTATTGGCGGATAATAATACGAATTCAGGAATTTCCCTACAATAATACGAATTCGTCACTTAGGTGTCAAAAATAATACACCGTTAGTTTTTCACTAACGGTGTTAAGTTTTGCTGACGTGGCATGTTTAACTAGGTTTTTAAAATGAGGGACTATTTCTGTAATACCTTCAAAAATGTGGGGTTAATATAAAAAAAAGAAAAAAAAAACCTAAAAATCTAATCATCGTCTTCCTCATCCTTGCCACCACCGAGGTTTCAGTAAATATCCTTCTGGATAATGACATGCTTTTTGGTGGCGGCGAACAGGTTATGGTGGTGACAGACGATGATTAGATTTTTAGGGTTTTTTTTTTCTTTTTTTTATATTAACCCCACATTTATGAAGGTATTACAGAAATAGTCCCTCATTTTAAAAACCTAGTTAAACATGCCACGTCATCAGTCCACGTCAGCAAAACTTAACACCGTTAGTGAAAAACTAACGGTGTATCATTTTTGACACCTAAGTGACGAATTCGTATTATTGTAGGGAAATTCCTGAATTCGTATTATTATCCGCCAATAGAGCTTAATTCATATTATTAAAATCCAATAACCCTTTAAAAAATTGGTTAAACATGTCACGTGGCATGCCACGTCATCAGTCCAGTCAGCAAAAATTAACACTGTTAGTGAAAAACTAACGGTGTATCATTTTTTACACCTAAGTGACGAATTCGTATTATTGTAAGGAAATTCCTGAATTCATATTATTATCCGCCAATAGAGCTTAATTCATATTATTAAAATCCTATAACCCTAAAATAAACACTAGCAATGGTATATTCAGAGCTTTTTAAAACAACATACTTTAAAAGATACAAAAGATAGAAGAATAAAATAAAAAAATATGAGTGTGGCATATGACCTAATGCAATTGGGTAGAGAAAAGAAAAATAACCACTCTAAGACAAACTATAAATTCGATTTAGTTCAATAAAACGCGACATACAAATATACAATGTTTGTGTAATTGTGTCTTATATCAACATGTTTTTGTGCCGTATGTCTATTATATAATATATATAATAATTTTATATATAATAATAACGAGACCTGCGACCCGCGCGTTGCGGCGGGCGAGGCCTCGTTTTTCAGGTGTAATTCTCTTAAGTCTGATAATCTGGAAACACGAAAGTGAACATAAACCAAAAGTGGTAGCAAGTAAGAAAACATATTAAAAAACTAACCTCCAAAGAGAAGACAGAAGAAACATGCAAACAAATAGGATAGGGTGGAAAAAGGCCTAACTATAAAACTAAGAAACACCTTAGAATGCAACACTTTGATTATCTACCACCAAAACATTCTAAACATGTCAATGATCTTTAACGGCTTATGACCCATGTGTACCCCCTGCGCATTGCGGCATTGTACCATTTCGATTATCTACCACCAATATATCTAATATTTTTTATTACTTACATGTTTGTCTATTAGCAGGTAGGTCCAAATCTTTATGTTCTTGTAAATAAGCCATTTACAGATCACTTGTATAAATCTTAAGTTTTTCTTCGACGTTTTACTATGATTCGTATTTTTTTCACCGGAATTTCGTTATACATGTGTTTTTAATCTTTTGTTTTTCAATAGTAAAGTTAGAGTTGTTCCTATAAATTATTTAATTTATCAAGACAATTTTCACTTTTCAGCTGTGAACGAAAAAAAACCATTTCTCCTCCATTTTTCTTAAAAATCTTATTTATTATTATCAAATTTCGATGCTTACCTGTACACTAATATGACACTGTGTAACACAACCAATATCTCATTCTACTCAAATTTTCTACACCAAAAAATGAACCTAAATATGAACCTGAGCCCCAACAATCTTGACTCAAACCTTTGGAAGAGAGAGAATGTGTCTTTTAAGTGGACGAAGTGGCTTAATTTAAAGAAAGAGAAAGAATGCATGGTAGAAAAGACTGAAGAGAGGATACGTAGTCTAGCCGGTAATATTGAAGCACCGTTGGAGAAGACCAATTAGGAAATTAAAATAGAAAAAAAACGTTTTAGATGTTTTCAAGATTGTTCTTGCAAAATTACAAATTTAAGTAGCTTCTCAACCATCACTTTTGCCCGTCTTGGGCGTCCAAGGGGTCACCTGTTTGCATATATAATTTGTAGTGTTAGTTTAGTTGTCTACATAGTGATTAAAAAAATAACAGAGAGAACTCAGAAGAGAACATATAAGAAAGATGCAAACAGATTCTATTACAAATAACTCAAATCATACATACCAATGTACCTATCTTTCGATTCAAAATAAAGAGTGGAATACCGTTCTTAGATGCTGATATAGAAAAGGGATGTACCTAAACAACCGGTAACGTCTGCACTCCTTAGCAAGACTGCAAACTAAAACCTGTAATAAAACAACAACAAAAATCACATAGAGGCTTAACATCAAATAGCAAAACAAACACTATACCGTAATATGTAAAACCATTTAGTAACATTCTAGACATACTTTTATTACTACATGCCCTTCCTTTACATTGCACTAAGAGTACAATAAAGCTTATATGCAAATAGTCTTTAAAAAATTTAAGGAAAAAAGACGGTTTTAATAAACACAAACTAAACATACTTTTATACAAACCATCCTAACAAAATATATGCAAACAACATTCAAATGATACATCAGCAAGCAGTAACTTGACTCTAAACTTTTATTCATCTTCATAAGGAGTTCATACATGCCTAATACATCAACAATAACTTCACTCTAAACTTTTATGTATTAACACATTCTCAAAACTAATAACATCTACACATAAAGTGAGGGACTTAAGTTTACATTTGTGGAGATACTTTAACCTCTTAAAAACCATAAACCGTAACATAAAAGATAAAAAGAATTCAAATGATAGAAACATTTCTATTTGTAGCTGATTTATAGGAAAAACAAACAACAAAATTCTTCAAGAAGGAAAAATAAAAGGAATTAGTAGGCAGTTTTAAAAAAAAAAGAGTTTCAAACCATTTAACCAACACTTCATCAAATTTACAAACAAACTAAATTAACCATTATATATAAAGAAAACCATTTAACAAACTAATACATACATACACTGCAAAATACTTTTATAAGTAGGTTACTTCTTTTTTTAACAATGACTACATACCTTGCTTCAGAAAGATCGTGTAAAAGAGGCTGATTGTGCGTCCTTCGTTGCATTGGGCATGGAATTTCTTCATAAATTTGGAATAGAGCACGAACAACCATGAAAAGTTAAAGATCCTCCTGCTATTACCGATAGAAGAACACACAATCAATTTCAACAAATAAAACATCTTTAAAAGATAATCCTCCTAACAATTAGGTGTCATTTTAATGAATTTACAAATGATGAACACCTTAATATTAGGCCTGAGTATGTTTAGCTCAAGATGATTTTGACATTTTTCTCTACATTGTCTTCCCATCTGTCCCAACATTTATGAATTGTATGACCATTCCCTATAAGCATCCATCACATCCATCTTATATCACAAATACAAAAAATTAATAGAAACAAACTTACAACGTAATCTGGTTCTACACCTCTCTCCGGAAGGTAACCTCCAAGCTGTTGATTATTACTCTATAAAAGTTTGTAAACGGATGCGAACAAAATAGCAGCACATAAAAAAAAACAGAAAAGTTGGGGTGTAATGAAATATGAAAGAAAGGCTTATGTTTGTTTCTTGTTTATATAAGGCTCAGTTTATATGCCAATCATCACTGCGGTAAACGCTCAGATCGTATACGGGACTTAAGTGGGGTCACGACAAAAATCTGAAGATAGTGTCGTTGCCAAAACCACTTAGTCTAAAACCGTAAAGGAAAAACTCATCATAGCCTTACCATGACACGTAAATGTGAAACCATTTATATTCAATCAGTTGGACATATCTTAAATCAGTAAGGCATAGCCAATCATTTTTTACTGAGGTCCGATTAACCATCTCTGCCCAAATTGGCATATCTAAACCGGCTAAAGCCGAGATCGTCATTGCCTTCACGGCTCCGATCAGATGCTAGGCTCATATCCAATTTAAATTTTCATCATAACCAACATAAATATCCAAGGACATTCGAAACAGTTAACATCATAGCAAAAGGAGAAAACACCGGCATGGGCTCATGTAAATCTGAATAGAGCAAACCCGAAATGTTAGCATGAACTGCAGAACAACAAACAACATCTATAAACAATAACAAACCAAATATTTGTAAAGCAAATCTTCCGCACGAATTAGCCAGTTTCTAAGCAATCGACCATCAAACACAACCAAAGAAAGCAACATTGAGTGAAATCGGAGATAAAGCAACATCAAATCAGCGGCACCCGGAACATGCGCCAAGCTCTAAACCTTAGACGTTGCACCGGCGCCACCAAGCCGCTGTTAACAACAGCGGCGGCGACATAGACAGGCTAATCTATAAGAAACTTTAAAAGATTGAAACAGTAGCCAAAAACCCCCAATTTTAGTTCTAGATCTGAGATTACCCAACGTTGTTACCGGAGGAGAAATGCATGATGGATGAAGAAGACCTACAGAGAGAATCCACCACCAATTTAGCAGCGAAGACACTAAATGCTGCCGACCACCGTAAGAAATACCGGCGGCAGCAACGACATTCGTCATCGGAATTGCGCCGTCAGATCCATCGCAGCAACCCTAACCAAAGACGGATATGACGGCGACAGCCGATAAGAATCCGCCAACCCGGTTATCTGAAACAGAAGGTCGTCGCCGCCACCGCATCAACGCCACAAAAAAACCGGCGGCCACCATCGACGAAACACTCGAGGCGTCACACCGGCGGCGACAACGTCACAGAGACGGTCACCAATTCAGAAGATTAATAAGAATCCGCCAACCCGGTTATCTGAAACAGAAGGTCGTCACCGCCGCCGCATCAACGCCACAAAAAAACCGGCGGCCACCATCGACGAAACACTCGAGGCGTCACACCGGCGGCGACAACGTCACAGAGACGGTCACCAATTCAGAAGATTAATCTGAGGCAGAGCGTCGGCATGACCAGAGAGAGAAAGCACAGCGAAAACCACCGCCTTTCTCAACAAAAATGACAGAGAGAGAACAAAAGAAGAGAAGAGAGGCGGTGCTCTTCAAAACCAAGAGCAGTCAACTGTGGGAGCACACAGGTTTGCACCGCCCAAGCGGCCCAATCAGAAAAAGAAATCTGATATGAATAGTGCTTTGGCAGTGTACACCTCACCAATCTCAAATGATATATATATAATATCATTAATGGAAAAAAAAACAAAAGTTATATTCGGTGGTAGGTTTGTTAAGACTTTGAACCGGTCTTCGTCGTTGGTCGGTCGTTGCAACTTGCAAGTCGCTTAGTCGCATGTATTTTAATGTTTAAATAAATAAACCGTTTTGTCATAATATCTCATGTGGCATTATTATCGTTTCCTATATAGGAATCATCGAAGATTTCTCAAGTAGTTGGTGTCATATTATAATTTCTTAAAGCAAATTTAATAACTTGACCACGTTTGATGACAAAACATCATACAAAAATAAATATTACTATTTTAAGTTAGATATTTATTGGATATAACAAAGAATATTTTATTGGGGGTGGCAATCTCAATCCCTTAAATAAATTTGGGTTAGAATGGGTCATTTTTAAAATTTGATGAGTTGAATTGGATCACCTAATAATATTGGAGGGTCAGAATGGGTTAGATTATAAAATTAATAAGTGAAGTGTAGGTCATGCGGGTCAAACACAACGTCTTTCTCATCCAAAGTTCACTCATCATGCTTATCAGCACAACGTCTTTCTGTGCTTCTCTCTCGATTTTCACATTCTCTACTTCTTTCTCGATTCCACTACGAGTCATGTGAGTCAAGTCATCAACAAACGATTCAGTGATTCTCAATCGATTTCAGGAGCAGTTCAAGTTTTTTGAGCTCTAAACCCTAACGGATCCAATCCGGCTTTACAACTTGTGAAATCTACCGAATCTGAAATTGAAAATGTGTATTTCTTCTTTTGTTAGGGTTTCAGTCGATCTGAGGAAGTATGGTGTTTTATCCGGTGCTAGTAGCTTAATTTTTTATAATAAATGTATCCTAATTTACTCTTCCTTTGATTCATGTTCCGTTGTTGAGCAGGTTATATTTGACTTTAATTTTTGACACCTCATGATTTCATCAACGCCCTGTTATGCTTCCTAGATGTAAGTCTCCTCAATCTCACTTGTTTAATTTTGCTTCAAATTAGATATCTAAAATTACAAATTAGGCTGACATTAACAATCTTCTTACCTGTAAAACTGCAAATTAGGAACTTGTGATTTGGCCAAAATCTTTTGGGGGTTGTTGGGTTGTTTAGTAAAATGTGATTTTACTATTCGCGTGTTGTCACGACCAACGAGTATACAAAACTAACAGTTGCATTGCTAAAACGACACGTAAAAAAATTAAAATACAAAAAATTGCACAACGACGTTAAAATTAAAAGATAAACATTCAAAGCATCAAATCTAAGACCTAAATATTATGTGTAACCTGATATTAATTCATATTGCAATAATTAAATATAACACTATACAAAATTAGATACTTAAAGACAACGTTGTAAAATAAAAACAAAAACAAAAACAAAAAACAAATACAAAAACAAAAATAAAGGAAACGATTTAAATAGAAATAAAAAAAATAAAAAAAAATAATCATAGCATGCCACATGGCGGACCATGAATGGTTCGGGTTACTATTTCTAACAATCTTGACTTGGTATGTAGTTAAATTACATGAGGCTAAGAACCATGAAGTTTATGTAATGCATCATTATATGACAACGGGACGGCAAATGGTGTTACCACGTGACATGAATAACATAATATAATTTTTGTTTTTCTATCCAATTGCAATAAATCTATCACATAATTTGGTGGACTAGTAGGTATTGTCGTGTAACTTTAGGAAATGAGTTGGTGTTGAGTTGATGGTGTAATATGTAAAGTCGTGTAACATAGATTTTCTTATTTTTTTAATTGAATCTCAAAGAATCTAGCATATGAGTTTGTAATAAATAGACACAATTTATAGCAATACAACTGTTTTGTGTGTTTGTGTTATCCCCGTGATAACACATGTTATGAAATCTAGTTTTCAACATGTTTGAAATGTTAGATCACCATATTAACTCTTTGACAAGTGGTGATAGGTAAATCCATTTAGTTAAACAGCATTTAAGTTTAAAATAATTCTATTTTTTAATAAAAACTCATAACCCTTTTACAATGATTAATTGATTTTAACATATTAATTCATTATTAAATGTTTACAAATTACAACCCACAAACCCCTCAATCTAAGGTGTTTACAATTTGATTACGACTCATTCAGAACCTGTCAACCTGTTTACAACCGTGAACTTGTTTAGCTCGTTTAGTAAAATTGGCTAGATGTGTACTCTCGCGTTACGCGATTATCATTTTCGCTAAGTTAGGGCTTTAGGCATTTAACAAAACAGATTCGCATGTCCCGTTGGAGTTTATCATTCAACTAGTCAACTTAAAACTCATCAAACTAACATGATTAACGTCTTAGCTTTTAACCACGTGTGGAAACTAGATGTCAATCTTAAGTTTCTTCAAGATATCAGGATTTATTTATCATCTAATTCGCTAATATAAAATGAATTTGCTTAGCATTATATATAATTTAAAAAGACAAACTTTTGATATGAGGAGAAAACACTATACACATGCAACAATCAGTTTGTACGAAACTACAAGTCTTTGCTGCATGTGACACTCACTTTCTGAAGGTTAATTATTTATTTATTTAATCTTTGTAGATGTTTTTGGTTTTATAGAAATCTTTATTATACAAAGGGCATTTTCAATGCGAAGTGTATGATTTAACCGGGTCGCATTACTTATACTTTAAGAAAAGGGTAAGATCGTTCGCCCGTGCATAAGGTAAATAATCACGTAAGATATATTGATAATCACGTAACCTATATGTTTATTGTTACACCCATATAATAATGCAATACTACACAAGTTATAAGGATAATCACATAAGTCATTTGAAAACACATAGACTAGTATTTAAAAAAAAACAGTTTTTTTTTAAAGTATATCAATATTGTACTAAATTACAGATAATAAAAGGCTCTATTTTATGGGGTATTTTTTTTTATAAAAATAATAGTCTCATATAAAAATGTTATAGATATTCAAAAAAGTTGAAGGAACTTACAAAAATCAACAATTGTATGTTATATCAATTTAACCCCACCAACCTTTTTTCACAGTTAAAAAAGTTCATTCTTTAGATCTAAATTATATTTGAACCATTAATTTCTAAATTCAATGATCCTAAGTTCTTCTTGCCCTTTCTACGCAAAATTCTCTTGTAGATTTGAATTTTCACCTATATATATGTATAGCTATCAAACAAAAGCAATTAACAACAAATGCACCGCCATGGTGTTCTATGTTCGAATGTTTACTCTCACCTAGAGATGTTTGACCCATCACTTCCTTGACAAACATTTGTAACTCACTAATTATTACTTACTATACGCGTAAAATCAATAAACATAGTCGATCACTATCTACTTACAATACACTTATTAAAACATCCCGTACAACTTAACATAAACGCGTTCAACGGCTCAAGCCACAACTTTATGATTTAGGGTGGGCGGTGTGGGGGATAAATTTTTTAGGATGAGTAAAATGGGATAAGTTGATGGACCAATAGGAGAGTGACAAATGAGAGAGAAAAAAGTATATGTCTTTTTTGTTTTTTGGAATGGTATGGGTGGGATAAGTTAGGTGGGATAAGTTGGATAGTTGGGTGGGAAAAAGTATATGTAAAACTCTCGGCAACTTTCGGCATTTAGTTGCAGTTTTGTGGATTTTTTTTTCCGAAAACCCACTTGCCAAAAACAATGGTATACTACTTATCCACTTTGCCGAAAATCCCACTTGCCGAAACCCCACTTGCCGATTTTTTTAACCCCCCATACCGCCTACGCTTATAAAAGTGAACTTCATGATTAAATCAAAATCTAATTCTAAAAATAAGTAAAAAGTTAATGGGAACATGAATATAAAACAACTTTTGTATAACCAAGTATATATATTGGGGAATATAAATATAAATATATAAATAAATAATATAAATATAATATATATATATATATATATATATAATATATGATATGATATTATGATTATTAAAAAGTCAAAAGTATGTAACACGGTTTGAACGTCTAGATGTGGTGGTAGCGTATCAACCCTCCTTCTCCTCCTCCTCGTCATTCTCATCGTCTTCTTCCTTCCCTTTCCTTTATCTAAACACGCTTTTTCTCACTTTTCCTCCATTTTCTCTCTCTCTCTAAATTCGCAATCTCAATTCCCCCAAAATCTCTCAACAAACATCCACATTCGTCCTCGATTTCGCAAAATCGAGACCTCTACACATCAGATTTCAATCGATTGATTCAGGATGCTACGGATGTGTGTCAAGCCGTTGGAACGGTGTTTAGGTCGCCGGAGCGGCGACGTGTTGCTATGGCATAACGACTTGAAGCCTCATTCCTCCGGCGACTTCTCCATCGCCGTTGTTCAGGCCAATTCTAACCTCGAAGACCAGAGCCAGGTGTATACTTCTCCTTCCGCTACGTATGTCGGCGTTTACGACGGCCATGGTGGACCTGAAGCTTCACGTTTCGTTAACACGAACCTCTTCCCTTTCATTCATAGTAAGCTGCTTTATGTTACCTTGATTTCAAACCCTAGCTGTTTGTTTCGTCGTGAAATTTGAATTGAAAGTTGAATTTCGCAGTTAGCTGTTTAGATTCGAAGTTTTATGGATCAGTTGAGTGGTTAATCCCTAATCTACTGTGGATTCTGTGATTATGTGTGCATATGTGTTCATTTATGGTACTTTTGTGTGTATTGTGAGCTCAGAGTAAGCAGATTCAAAGTTTTAATGATCAATTGACTGGTTAATAATCTGTTTACACTTCTATTTGTGAATCTGTGATTATGAATGTGTACATATGTATTAATTTGTGGTACTTTTGTGTGTATGTGTGGAACTGTATACTCAGAGTATGCAGATTCAAAGTTTTAATGATTAATTGAGTGGTTAATAATCTGTCTATACTTCTATTTGTGAATATGTGATTATGTATGTGCACATATGTGTGTGTGTTTTTCAGAGTATACAGATTCAAAGTTTTAAGGATTAATTGAGTGGTTAATAATCTGTATACACTTCTATTTGTGAATCTGTGATTATGTATGTATATGTATACATATATATGTATTAATTTCTGGTACTTTTGTGTGTGTGTGTGTTTTTCAGAGTATGCAGATTCAAAGTTCTAATGATCAATTGAGTGGTTAATAATCTGTACACTTCTATTTGTGAATCTGTGATTATGTATGTATACATATGTATTAATTTCTGGTACTTTTGTGTGTGTGTGTGTGTGTGTGTGTGTTTTTCAGAGTATGCAGCTTCAAAGTTTTAATGAGCAATTGAATGGTTATTAATCTGTCTACACTTCAATTTGTGAATCTGTGATTATGTATGTATATGTATACATATATATGTATTAGTTTCTGGTACTTTTGTGTGTGTGTGTGTGTGTGTGTTTCAGAGTATGCATATTCAAAGTTTTAATGATCAATTGAGTGGTTAATAATCTGTCTACACATAGTGTGATTATGTATGTATATGTATACATATAAATGTATTAATCTCTGGTACTTTTGTGTGTGTGTTTTTCAGAGTATGCAAGTGAACAAGGAGGTATATCTGCAGATGTTATAAAGAAGGCATTCAACGCTACTGAGGAGAAGTTCTTTCAGTTTGTGAAGCATCAAATGCCTGTAAAACCTCAGATTGCATCAGTAGGGTCATGTTGTCTTGTGGGTGCTATATCTGATGGTGAGTTGCATGTTGCTAACCTCGGGGACTCACGAGTGGTTCTCGGCCAGAGAGTTTCAGTTGGAGGAAAGCCTAGAGTGGTTGCAGAGCGTTTGTCTAGAGATCATAATGTTTCGTATGAGGAGGTGAGGAAGGAGGTAGAAGCTCAACATCCTGATGATTCGCCTGTTGTTGTATATATTAGGGGAGTTTGGAGAATCAAGGGTATAATTCAGGTATTACAAACTCAGTTGACTGTTATCTTATAAACGCGATATTGCACACAATATTTGAGTTATCATAATCAGAGCTCAATTTTCGTATAGTCGAAGCTAAAATCTATTATCTGGAGTTATGATAGGATAGTTTCTTGAATGATGTTCACTGCTAAAATTAAGCTAGTGATAGAAGGAAATCAAATTATCGGCCTGAGTTTGTCATGTTTGATTTTGACATAAAACCTGCATTAGTTAGCATATTCCTTTCCTCCTGCAAGGGTGAAGTTAAAACAATGCTATCTTGTGTTACATTTCTAGAAATTAGGTGCACTAGTCATCAATTCGCGCACATGTTAGTACGTTACTAAACTAGCTGTCTGTGTATAACATTATCAGGAATCTTTATATGCCCAACTAACAAAGCATCAAAAAAGAAAAAAGAAAAAAATCGGCAGACACATTTCCGTTTCCAGTCACTTCTGATCTTAACCTAATTTTTCGATCTTTATCGCCTTTACTTTCTGTAAAGATAGTTATTCGGCACACTCTGGAGCCAAGTTTTATGCAAATTCTTTATTTGGATGCGGCATCTAATTCTCAATTATTTTTGTCCAGTTTCTCTTACTTTTCTTTTTGAGAATCATCATGGCACCTTGATCTAAATCTTCTAAAAGGAATTATGCCTTCCTACTTTTTCAAGAATCACATGTTCCACTCTGGACTGGACCATCATCTCATACAGTTGAAGAAGTTATTGAAACCAAGTATTCCATGCATGAGAGATACATAAAGATATCAATCCTCTACATACATGTCACTTTTAGGATAGAGGCTTGTAGTTTTGCTAAATACTTGAGATTTCCATTTGAAACAAATGGGATTGATGCCCACTAGCTGCTTCTTTTTTTCTTGCTTTCTGTTTAACATGACAGTTGCCTTTTCTTTTTCAGGTATCAAGATCTATAGGTGACTTCTATCTGAAGAAACCCGAATTTCATAGGGACCCACGTCTTTTGCAATACGGACACCAAATTCCTTTGAAAAAACCCGTGTTGACCGCAGAACCTTCCATCATATCTAGAAAACTTAAATCCCAAGACTTGTTTTTGATATTTGCTTCTGATGGGCTTTGGGAGCATTTGAGTGATGAAACAGTAGTGGATATTGTTTACAAAAACCCAAGAGCTGTAAGTAGCCTTTTTATCTCATAATTTACGGGTCAATATCAAATAATCATTTTACTTTCATAAAAATCACAAAACTCACAAAATGACATTTGTCTGTCGGTCGTCGTTTCAGGGAATAGCAAAAAGATTGGTGGGTGCAGCGATTCGTGAGGCGACAAAGAAACGGGAGTTGAGATACAAGGATATAATGAAAATAGAACGGGGCATCCGACGGCATTTCCATGACGATATATCTGTGATAGTAATATATCTTGATCATGAAAAAGCTTCCAAAAATGGGAAGTTAGGGTTCACAACTGCACCTATTGATATCTTTTCTCATAATGAAGATAAAGTTGTGGAAGATCCTCTTTTGGTGAAGAACTAAAAAAGGGCAAGAAGATGATGATAAACTTATGGGGTAATAGTGTAAATAGTTTTTATCAGAGTGCTGATATGATACATTAAACCAGTTTTTTGTTTTGAGTTCTAACAACATATTCCTTTGTTTTTTGGTCTTGTTTAATACAAGGTTTGATTGATAAGTGATAATCAATCAACATTATCATATTATTATTTGCTGATTGCTGATGGCTATACAAATAACTTTTAATTATTCATAATAGGGCTTATAGACCAACTTTTTACAATTATATATTTTATAGTTTATACACAAGTTATATTGACCGTCTATTTTATCTTTAGTTACTTATTTTATTTTCATGTATCTTACTCATGTTCTTGAAACGAATATAAAATAGATGTGAAATTTGTTTGCTTAATATAATATGTTTAATCATTTTAAAATTACGTTTTCATGGTTTTTTAAAAAGGATCATTTAAGAATACTAGTTTCATATCAGACAGCACGAGGTATATTTTACATGAGTTGGACATTTGAGTTTTAAAAATCGACTTGACTTTCAAAAAAAAAAAAAAAAATTAATAAAAAAAAAAAAAAATTTTAGTTAAATAAATAAAAAGTTAAATGCAATGTTGGCACATACTTATTGGGTAGTAACGGAATGCATTGATCTTACTTTCTCATTTCTATGTTGTGAGTTTTGTCATGCCCAACACTCGCACCCACAATTCACGTCTAGACAAGGCGGTGTTTCACAGTATGAGTTGGAACACGTGATCACTAACGTATGGTATACCGCATAGCCTAATATGTGATGAAACATTCTCGTTGCTTTTCTACTCACAATTGTTATATCATATTCTACTCATTTAAAAGTAAATTGACACATAGCGTTAGATCATCACTATTTTTTGCAGCATCCTTTAAATGTTTAACAAAGCGACATACCTGATTTAAAGTGTCTCATTCCATTAGTTGAATTGAAATGGATCCCTGAATTTCCCTATAGTTCGTTCTAATTTGAGTTCTCGTGAGATAGATTATATACGTGTGCCACATCATCCACCATTTCTGCCACATGGGATTTTTTTTCCATTTTATGTTTTGAAATCATATTTATCATGTCACCTAATCTTTGCATGATGTTAAAGCCAAAGGGGAAGGTGTGTTGAGTTCTTTTGTTTACTTTTGATAAACACATAAACCTAACAGAAATTACTAACCAAATAACTATACTGCTGATATATATATTTTTTTTGTTTGTGAAAAAATATAAAAATTTGAAGTTAAAAATAAATAATATGAAATTTTAAAGTTTAAAAAAATAAGGATAAAATGTCATTTCTCAATATATTTTTATTTCATTGGTAGATACCATATTGTTAGTATTTTCTAAATGTATATATAATATTTTTTATGTTGATTAGATATATGTAATATTTTCCAAGTTTCTAATTCTAAGTTCTTACATAAAATTCTTGCTACTTTAGTTGGCTGAATACAACCATACAAGTGACACGGGCCAATATTTATTGGGCCAACGTCTTCAAAGCCCAAAACCCATTTTCAAAATCGAAAGTTTTTATGCTTCATTTTTCGTTTAATACACTTTATCTTGGTCCAAACCTATTATCTACTCATTCTAAATTTCTCACCTTCATCCCTAATCAGCCTTGTAATAGTTAGTGCGTTAGTTTTTGCTACTTGAAGTCACAACTCGATTTTAATCTAATCCTATTGAACCCTCACTAGATTGTGAGTGAAATCCATCATTTTTTTTTGAACGACAATTTGGCTCAGCGAAATCCATCATTGATCATCCATCTCTCAAGAAACTTGTTCGTAGCTCTACAATATCCATCTAACATTAACAAATACTATGAATTACTATTACTATTGACAACTAAAGTATTAGGATACAAGGATGAGGTACACGAGAATTTCTTTGGTATATTCTCTTTTTGTTCCAAATAAAAATGAGAATCCACAATGAATTCTGGATTTGACCATTGACTCATGGAGAGATACAGGCACACACGTGCACATTAATGTCCTTGGGGGGAAGAAATTACATCTATCCAAGACACTTGTTCCCATGTATCTTCGAAGATTGTTCTTTTTTTTTTATTTGTTGCAAATGCTTTTAAAAATATTGATTTATATTTTAAGAAGGCTTTTCAGTTGGAAGAAGGCTGGAACGCATCGATACATTCTCTCTGGCTCGTACACTTGGAAGAAGGCTTTTCAGTTAGTCATTCTCATTGCGATTTAGGTGATCTGGAGGTACCGTAATCTGAAGATCTTCCAAAGCTTCCCGGTGTCCAAAGCTCAGATCTTGGAAGACATAAAAGCCCTTGGATTTCTTTGGCTCAGGAATCAGTCTAAGAAAACCATCATCTGGGTTCATTGGTGCACTTTTCATTTCGATGAAGTAACGTAAATGTTTGTTTTTTGTTTTTTCTGTTTTTGTTTTGTTCTCCCGTGTTTGGGGCCCTTCCCTGGAACTTTTTCTGGTGTGTTAATATATTTTTCGTTGGCCATTAAAAAAAAAACATAAAGAAAAATGTATGAGTTTATAACGTATTGTTTTTAGATAACGAAACCTTGTTTAAAAACACGTCATAAGAGTATAATGTCGTATGTAAAAGTTATAAAAAGTTAAAAAAATATGTGGAATTTGATAAAAAGTCACAGAAAAATTTAGAGTCATAGATCTTCATTTAATTGGAAATCTAATGGTTGAAATTACTTCTTAGCCTTCTTCTCTTAATGATACTTCTTAGTTCTTACAATAACATCTCTCTTGTTCTCAAATATCCTCTTTAAAGCCCTTTTCTTAGTGATGATCTACTATTTTAGTTGAGTTTCTTACTATGCGTGTTTAGGCTGCATTACTTTTACACCTGTCTTTATTTGAACTGTTTTCATTGATCCAAGTTTTTTCTTAGTTGCTGCATATTTGGTCAGTTTTGTCTCAATCAATTTTTGCCCCCGCTCGCAAAAAATCTTCGATCTGTCACTACTAAAGACGATTCCATATCATCGTACATATCCGCTTACAAGAACTTGAACGCTAGGTCTCGAACCAGTGACCTCCCGTAAAGGAGGCTTCCGGGATACCGTTAAATTGGCCGATGTCATAATCTACCCATTCTAATACGACTTTCAACTACCTAATTAAATAAATGTAGTTGGATTTAACGTCTGTGATTGAGCGACAGCGATTGTACGCAAAGTTGCAAAACACTGAATCATTGAGGTTGAATTCATGCTGCAAATATTCCCTGTTTGTGAGGGCGCTTTAAATTTTATGGGCCTGCTTCTTCATAACAGATTTGGGTAGTTATCTTTTATGTCAAAATTAATTTCAATAATCACCTTTCAAAATAATTACAACTAGTATTCTTGGCACTGCGTTACTTCGTGTTTTTATATTTTGTTTTGGAAAATTGGATTTAAATAATCCCAAGTTTTGAGGGGTTGGTCGGTAATAATCCCACTTTTAATAATAACCCTCAGTGGTCCCAAGTTTCAACCTATTTACTGATAGTGGTCCTGCCGTTAAAAAAACTTAACACCGTCAAGTTTTTGATGACGTAGCAGCTGATGTGGATATTTATCTAATTTTCTTTTCTTAACCTCTTGCCACATCACTATCTTCTTCCTCACATAATTTTCCACTCACCACCACCACCTACAAATCTCCTCCACCGTTGAACCAAAGAGCCGTCGAGCCTAAGTATGACCCATACACCTTCATATCAAATGAAAAAGAATGAAACAAGAAAATAAAGGACAAATGAAAAAAAGAAAAAGAGAGAGCGATGAAGGCGGTTTCCCCCATCTTTCTCCGGCCAACGCTCTGGTTCTCCGGTGACCTTCGCCATCCGACTTCCATCGACCATCCGACGTCCGGCGACCCAGCCGTGTTCCCCTTTCTCCCTTTGTTTTTGTTTTCTGGTTCCGACAGCTTCACGGAGGGGCTGTGACGACTCGAGCAATGGTGGTGGTTCCCGATTCAGGCGGCGGCGCTGCTATTTCTTCCTTCTCGGTGGTGGTAACGATGGGTCTAAGGGCTGGAACCACTGAGCGGCAGCGGTGACGGGCAAACGAACTGTAGTCGCGATTCCGGCGATAACAATGGCGGCGGTGACGGGTAAACCAACCGGAAGTTGCGATTCCGGCGATAACAGTGGCGGCTAGTGGTGGTGGCTCACGAAACAGTCACGACTCCGACGACCTTCCTCAATCACGGTTCTAGTGGTTTCAGTTTCCATTCAGTAGGTGGGTTCCGACTTCCGGTCGTCCATCACCTTTTCCGTCCATCCATGGAAGGCAACTTTGAATCTCTTTTTGATTTTATCATTTGTGAACTAATTTGTGAGGAAGAAAATTCGTATGTGTACCACTGATTTGTGAGGAAGAAGATTGTGACGTGGCAAAGAGTTAAAAAAAAGAAAATTAAATAATTATCTACATCAGCTGCCACGTCATTAAAAACTTAACGGTGTTAAGTTTTTTAACGGCAGGACCACTATCAGTAAATAGGTTGAAACTTGGGACCACTGAGGGTTATTATTAAAAGTGGGATTATTACCTGCCAACCCTCAAAACTTGGGATTATTTAAATCCAATTTTCCTTTTGTTTTTGACGGATATCAAGTTTGCAATAATTTCATACAGTTTTTAATGGTGAATTGTCTTTTTGGCTAATGGTATATTGTTTACCAAAACATTTAGAAACTACAAATTGTATATATATGTTAAACTTGTGATTGTTCTACTCTGCAACTCACAATAGAATATTAACTTGTAAGTTGTAACTGTTAATAAATAGAAAAGTCATATAATTTTCATAAGAATGAAATAGAAAATAAGATTAATTTATAAAAAATTAATCCTAAAAAACATTAGCATATTACTACAATTGTCACCCACATTGGATGGTCTTTAGTAACACGCCAAACCTCGAGATGATGAGAATTTATTATCATCGATAGATCAATATTGTTCTTGAGCCATCATTAAAACGTCGAGATATCATTCAATGCTACTTTATGGTTGTTGTAGCACATACCGACGAACTTTGAAGCTTTCCTTCTCAAGTCACACCATTTGGAGATGAGTTAATGATGGGTAGGGTATTGGCCGCTTTTAAGTACCAAATGAAAGTGTGTGGTAACCCGCTCCCAAAATCTAGACATGTTGTTATGTTTGTAAGATAATGGAATACCTCATAATATTATCAAATAACTGGGTTACAATATATAGAGAACTGATGTAAACCCCAGATACCTGATGGACCCATGGGTAGATACTAATAACCTTAATAACATATTATATTACTCTCCTACAGTCAGAACGGAAGAAAATCGAACGCTAAAGACTAGTAAACAAAAAACATAAAGATAATGATAAAAACTATATATATAAAAAAACTATCTTTAGTTTCGGTTCAAGACTCCAAATCCCAATCTTTTATCCACCGATCCATAGTGAGCTTCAATGTGCTAAATTATATATTCTTTAATGTGAGTAAACTAGTTTTTTTTTTATTAATAACCGGCCGGTTTATATATAATTGGTTAACCCCTCTTGTGTCAGTTGCCATGGTAGCTATCAATTAGTTTTCATATGAAGAAAGGTTGTGTCAAAATCTTAACATATGTTTACATGAGCAATTAAGAATTTACAACTCATTCCCTATCCCTATACTTTATTATTATATTTGAAGTAAAAGAAAACTGTTTCATGTGCTTATGAATTACTATTCAACTCTAAATTCATTATTTTATGTTTATTGTGAGTTGATGTAAATGGTATAAATAGAAAAAAAATAATTTATAATACATAGTATTTGATATAAAACTAAACATTTTATGATTTAAACCCTTAACCATCTAAAATGATGTATTATACCAATAATAGATTTTACAACTTGATTGTAACATCACTATAGTATAAGATACCAATGTTAAGTACATTGTACAAGCTTTATATGTTTGGTGTGGATTTGTAACTTAAACTATCCCTTGATTTAGTGGGGTATGTGTTACTAATTTAAGTGGGTAATATGGAATTGTAATTTTGTTTGTTTCTTTATCCTTTCTAAAACGATATCTTGGTTTTAATTTAGTTTAACATTGTTGCTTTTATATATCTAATTTTTTATAGTTTGTGTGACAATCCATTATTTTAATTTTTATATCGTTTTCTTAATTGTTCTCTTATTCATTTTAAATCGCTTCATTAGTTTTAATTTTGCACCCTTTATCTAAACTTTTTTAGTGTCATATTTAATTAACCCTCTTATTCTAACGTCGTTACGTACTCTTTTTATATTTTTATTTTCTACATTGCATTTTAGTAATGTTCGTTGTTTTATATACCCGTGTTATCCACATAACAATGCACGAACAGTAAAATCTAGTTTTTTATAAATAACGCGGGGCCAAATCACATTTTGTTTAATTTATTTAAAAAGTAGTTATGCATGTGATTGTGGGTTGTGTAACTGGTAAGTGGTGTCCTTCCAAAATCCTTAAACCAAGACTATGACTTTGAACAATATGAAGACCTCCTTTACAGCTAAGCTATTCATCACTCCCATTACTCAGGGACCTCATTATATCATAAACTATTCCCCCACCTCCCCTGCTACCTTACATTTTTTATTTCTTATTTTAATATTTTACTTTTGTTTAATATATTTATATTTTGAAACATCATTCAACATTTTCAGACCCTGTCTCCACTTGTACACTAAAAATATTTAAAAAGTTAAACAAACATCAGTGTTTATAATAGGTTATATAATCCTCTAAAAGATATATTCAAACAAATAAAAAAAAGTACTACTATATATTATATATACTGGAGTAAACTGTACATATGCTCTGTGAGATTTACCCATATTGTAGTTTTAATCTTTGGGTTTAAAAAGTGTTAATGCCCACATCGAACGTGCATTAAGTTTCTCTGTTAAGTAAAGAGTAAAATGACAAAAATACCCCTTAAGTTAAAAAAAAACATAAAGAAAAAATCATCTCTACCATCTCCAAGTCTCCGAACCCTCATCCGGGATCACCGAGCAAATCACATGGGCATTAGAGACGATGAAGATGATGAGTGATCTCTCTCCAAATCAGTGTAGGGGCAAAAAAAAAGATTTGGAAAACATAATACAGTTTGTCTTGGAATCTCACAAGTCAGCTTCAAGAATTGAATTGGTTAGTAACGAGCCCACATGACTAAAGTTTCCAAGGTCACATGGTTGGTACCTTTGCTCATTTCCAATGTAGGTTAGCCTGTTCCAGAAGCCTCAAACACCTTTTTTTTTATTTAAGGGCAAACACACTTCAACAAATTAAACCTAGGACCTTCACTCTAACAGTTTTTTTTTAATTATTATTTCACATCACTTAAACACTCAACCACTAAAAGAGTGACACCTTACCTTAAACAACATTAAGATACCATTAGCCTATAAACCATTTAAAAGTTTGACACGAGCTTAACAACTATCCTTTGAATCTTCGTATCTTATTCTAAGACCATTTGTACTCATAACTCCCCTTCAAGGGCATTATGCGCCACGTGACAGTTTAGTAAATCCAAATATATATTACCCAATTAACATATTTTTAAAAAAATTTCAAAGAATCTAAGACCAACCAGGTTTGAGAAACGATTGAAGGGAAGGCGCTATGAGAAAAACGCCCCTTACATTTTTTATTTTAGTTTTTTGCCCATGACGCCCTTATGGGTGGTTTTTGAGCACTATAGGGGTTATGTGATGGTAATAACGCTCACTACACGTAGTCTAATAAAAATAAAAATCTTTTTATTTAAAGGAAATTGTATATTTCCTCTGCTCTAAGAAAAATATATACTTATCATATCTTTAATACATATCATAATTAATTAATTAAATTCTTTATTTCTTTTATAAGCACATATATTGTTTAACTTTAAAGCTACAAGTTGAAAAAGACATCATCATCCTAGTGGCAATTACAGCTGTGACCGAATAAAACCACTTTAACCCCGTGGCCACGTACTCATCATATTTCACAAACACGCTTTGCTTCAAACGATGAGAACCCACTCACTTGCCAAAAAGCCAAACCATAAAGTTTTTCACAATCTTGACTTTCTATCCAAACATCCCAAATCTTTAAGGGTACCCCCATGCAACTTTTTCTAAAGTAAAAGGACCAAAAACAATATATTCCTCTAACCGTTAGATAATAAAAAAAGAATCTTACTCACAATAAATCCAAATATATATTTTCTATAGTAAAAGGTAAAAGGTAAAAACCTACATCAGTAACATCTTGGTTACAGTAGGGTAAATACATAAAACAAGATCAAAAGAACCATCATCTTTGATCTTTGACAACTTCATCACCAAATATTGCAAATGAAAAAAAGAAAAAAAAAATCCTAAGTAACAAACCACCAAAGTAAAACAATCCTAGGATTATGGAAGGTGATCTAAAATTAAACCTCCATTTGATCTAACAGGGAGAAAAAAACCGAGCTTCCGAGCCCTCCGGTGGCCGGAATCGGTGAGTGATTACCCTCGGCGAAAACCCCGGTTGTGAAATTACTAAAATACCCTTAGTTATGGCTTCTACTTGCAACTTCTATGGTGTTAAAAGTCAATCAGAAACTAGTACCCTTGGATTAGTACCCTTGACCCAGTATGGACAGTTGGGTTTACACCAGGGCTGCAACCTTTGCTCGATGGTTCGAGACCATAAGGCCCGATTTCGCTCTTTCATCGTCTGGGAGCTCGGGGGTTTCGGGGAAAGAGGTGGGTTTTAGATCCGCGGGAGGGATAAAACAGTCAATTGACAAGCCTGGGACATTGAAGGCAACCTCTTCAATGGACCAGGCTTCTTCCATTCGGGTCTTCGTGTGGCTCATCGCCATTTCACCGAAACGGAAAAGCGTGACCACCGAATGACCCGAATGGGCGATCATTATCCCTTCCACGGGACGATAATCGTCCATACTTGAGTTGATCGTGGTCTCCCAGTAGACCGCATCACCACCCGTGGTTTGAATCCGGGTGAGATGCGAGTCCTCCATGTGAATTATGAGCCCGGTTTTCTGGCTAAAATAGCCGAAAAGCACGTGGCGTATGATCTCCGCGGGACCCTCGCTTCGAGCCTTCAAAGTCTGAGGGTCCGCGGAGATCTTCAGAATGAAGCAATCTTCACCGTTGATCTTCTTCTCACCGACACACTTAGCGTCGGTGAACATACTCGCGGTGGTTCTAGGATCAAGACCCTGGAGCGCACGGCGCAAGGGTCGAACCGGGCCTTTGGCGGTGTGGGCACCGAGCCACGGGGTGTGTCGCCAGACGAGATTCCCGTTGCAGCCCGCGTGAACCTTGCTACCGCCAACAGCGAGCTCAACGTACCACTTATCGGGATTCATTTGCCACAAAACAAAACCGCCCGTGTCCGCAGCTCTCGCCGAGTGCTTGTTCTTCACCACTCGTGATGCGGTTTCGAACTCGGAAGCTATCATCTTCAACTTTCCCATGGCGTATGCGTTTTTGATGGAGTTTTGAAGCTTTTGGCCTCCAGATGCAGCTGTGTACTGCTGCAATATGTATTGAGCAGAAGAAGTTTCCTGAAATAAAAAATGTTTAAAGATCATACTCCTTGAGTTTAAGGTAGTCCCTAATTATCTAACAACACACAGTTTGGCCTTACATTACAGACAACCTAAGTTTCAGGTGGTCTGTAATAATAAGGCCAAAAAGTGCGGCCGAGAATTACAGACGGCCTAAGTAAAAGACCGTCTGTAATTATAAAGTTTAAAAGTACGGCCGAGAATTACAGACGGCCTAAGTTAAAAGCCGTCTGTAATTATAAGGCCGAAAAGTGTAATGGCTGCTGGCGAACATTGCGGCCACATTTACTCCGGATTGATAATTACCGATGGTCTAAGTTTAAGTTTAAGATCTTTTTATATCGAGTACCAGTACCGACCGAACAAATTGCACCGAAACCGGTACTCGTTTTTTCGTTTTTTTGTTTGGGTATTTTTCACTAGCATTTTCAGTGGTAATGGTACCACAAAATCAATATGATATTCGGTTTATACTTTTACTCGTTTTCGATTTCTACTTTTTACCACTGCTAAACATATCTCGCATCACTGATATGAAACTCTTAAATCAAATAATATAATTTTAGGAAAGTTGTGGACAAAAATGACTTGAAACAAGCTAAATTCCAAATCCAGCATTTAAATTTCTGAAAATAGAAAAGAAAAAAAAAACCCTGCAGATTTCGTTATAAAAATCAAATCATTTAATGACCAGTCGATGAAATCTATGTATGACGTCCGACATCGAAACGACAGACTTACAATCGGGGTGTCCTTGATGCTAAGGTGCGGCAGAGGGTCGGTGGCGCTAACGTGCACCGGAGCCAGCGGTGCGCCCATCACCCCAAGCAACAGCCTCAAATCCGACCGGTGTTTATACGCCACGGTGGCCGTCATTGACGGCGTCCTCGAAAGCTGCCCCTTCATCCACTGCCCGATAGCCGACCCGGCCCGTTTCGACTCCCCGAGGTCCGGCCCGTCTTGGTCCGGACCCTCGTAGAGCGGCGCCAGCGTCTCCCCCGGCCGGCCGACCAACGGGTCCCCGTTGGTCAGCTGTTTCGGCCGGCGGCGGCGGAGCAGCGCCGCCATCGGGGAGCCGGAACGCGCCGGGCTCCTGGCGCGTGACCGGACAGGGGATAATCCGCGGATCACTTCCTCTTTTAGAGCGGAGAAAAACCCTTGCTTCCTCTCCATTTAGAAAAACTGTTTGCTATAAGTTAGTAAGTAGGAAGTGATGAAGAATGAGTTAGAGAGAAGTAGGGGGAGACATGTGAGAGTGAATTGAGGGTGGTTAAAGAAAAGAAGGGAAATTGTTGGAAGTGTGAGAGTGGTGAAAGAATGTGATTTTGGTGAGTGGGAGATATGAGAGAGGAAAAGGGGGAGTGGGTGGAAATGTGACCATAGGCTAATTGCACAAAAGGGTATGTATGGGAGTGAATGGATCCAATAATATTTCGGTCTTTATATGGTCTTAAAGAGCATTAAAGGTTTAAGTTTTATTTCTTTAAATGCCCGACCACCCGGGTAACCCAATAGTTTAGTGGGAATTCATATTCGGGAGTACAGAGAGCATAACTATACATTCACAGGTGATTGGACGACCAACAAACACCATTCGAGTCAATTTCAGAAAAATTCACTTTCGTCTTTTGCGAACCGATCGAACTAGTAATATTTCAGTCAATTAGTCTTTCATAATCACCAATATCAAAGGTTTAAGTGGGTTTCGTCTAATTGATAAAGTCATTAGAATAAAGGTGTTAGCTCCTTGAGATTAAGAGTTCGACTCCTCGTAAAAAACGGGTTAAGTATAAAATTTAGTTGTTAAAAGAAAGTAATATAATTTAATGATTCAATCTCTCTGTATTGATGATCCAAAGAAATTAACATTCTTCAAGACCTTCTCATTAGTGCTTGTGAATGTAGAATTGTGAGTTTGATGAAAACGGAACTTTTAGAAAAGAAAATATATTTTGATACATATTGTTGTATTTGTCTTTTTCCAAACATTTTGATATTTTTAATAAAAACATAACTTTTAAAAAGGGGGAAATCATTTTGTAGACAGTTTTAACTTGAGTTTGAGTGACATTTAAGAAACTAGTGAGGTGTTACTATGATTATTATGATTATGATGTGACGGATAACACAACATACTAGAATATCTTGGTAAAATACTTTAGTAATTAATTTGCGAAATATTATATAGATTTAAAGGTTTAATTAAAATTTATATTTATATAAAATAATTTTTTTAAGATTTAGTTAAAAACTTGTTACATAATTGCATCTCTAAATTACCAAAGGACATTTAACCCAATGGCATGGGGGTGATGGTTAGAGTTTAGAGACATTGAGGTCTCAAGTTCAAACCTGATTCAAGGGGAGGGGGGGGGCAAACCTGGAGTGTCAAATCCAGTATTGGCGATTGCAATCCCGTCTCTGAAATGCTCATTTGGGTATTTTGAGATTTGGGGGTAGTTCTAAACGCCGTTAAAAAAAACTCGCTATAAACTACTTATTTAGTTGTTTTTCGTATTTAATAACATAATGGACAAAGACAACATTTCATGTTACGTTTGTAAGTTTCTTATTTCTGTCTAATATAAATATTTTAAGTTAATCACTACTTTTGACTCTGGATAATGCAACATACTACAGTCCATGGGAAAAACCATCTTCTTTAGAAAAGCCAACTTTAAAAGAGCTTCTACTTGACACTTATTTATCGTCATTCCAAAACATACAACGATTAAAAATTGACTTCTCTGAAATTTAACAAGAAATTTTTTTTTATTTAATATATATATTTAATAGAATTGAAAATAGATGAATTATTATTTACTATCACCATTTATTAGGAGAGAGATGTGAGATTTTTTTAAACGGGAGAGTGATGGGTGTTAGCTCATCCGATCATCTTCATTCCCCAAGTACATGACCGGAAGAACACCCACAGAAGAAGGAGACTCAACATATATAGATAGAAAACCATGGTCCAACCTAAAGATGTGAGAAAATATAGATGGGAAACATATCCTCTAAACATTTTTATTTATTAGTATAAAATTTAATATAGTTATTGGTGTGAAAAAGTGCTATTTTATAATAAAAAGGGGAAATTTGTAAAAATTCCTTTCATTTTTTAAAAATTTAAGGTATGCGAAAAGAAAAGTTTATAATCTTTTGCAATAATGACACTGTCTTTAGCTTATAAAAAGGTAACTATCAAATGATTGATAATGCAATAAAGCTTTAAATTTCACCGATTTGACGGTTAATTTGTTGCTTTTTTAGTGTTTTCATTCTTCATTTACTCTATTTTGGTATCTTCACACGTTACAACTTTTTGTTACTACTCAAACATATATTTGACCTGAATGATATCTTTGTTTTGTTTAAGATGTCACTCTCTCTTAAAAGTTAAACATAGTTTTACGATGAAGATAAGTAAATGCTCTATTACTTATTCTAGGATGAATGTAGTATATTTTTGTCTTACACTAAGATATTTGTATTATATTTACATGGTGATATCATGATGGCCTTAGATAATCGTTTTGATGGTGACTTCTTGTTTTTCATTGGTCACTCTCACTCACGGTTCTGTAGCGGGTCATATGACGGGACTCCACCGGTACCTCTGTATATTTTGTTCCCCACTCATGATTTAATCTCCTAAGGTTAATTGCAATACTCTCCCCATTTCCCCAATCCCCCACTCTATTTTTGGTGCCACCTCATCATTCCCCACCCTTCCCATTTTTCCCCATTTTGTGTGCAATGGTTTCCCCATTTCCCCAATCACTTTTTTATAATAAAATAATTAAAATAAAATACTAATTAAAACATTACAAATAATAAAAAAAACTATTTTTTTATAAATAAAAATTAAATCCTAATATTACAAATAAAAAAAACTCCTAAAATTACTTATTTAATCCTAAAATTACTTTTAATCCTAAAATTACAAATTATAAAAAAAAAACTACTTGTAACACCCGAAGAGTTTTGCTCGAATTGTTGCTCGGAAGGGTTGAAGTTGGAGAAGAAATTGTTGAAGTTCGACATGGTGTAGGAGGGTTGAGATTTTATAAAATTAAAAGGAAGTTGGAGATTATATAAAATTGAAAGGAAGTTGGAAGTGGGAGATAATATAAAGTTTAGAGAGAAATGGAGAAGTGTGTGTGAAAATGGGTTGAATGGGGTGGTTTAAATAGGTAGAAATGGTAAAAAGTAAAAAAAAAATTAAGGGGCTGTTTGGTAGAAACTGAAGCATAAGTGCTGAATTATTAAGAATAAGAGATTCTGAATCAGTTAAGAATAAGGGATTCTGAATCAGTTAAGTGCTGTTTGGTTTGATCTCTGAATGAAATATATCTGTTTGGTCAGAATCCTAAATAATTAGCAGTTATTAAAGAAAAAAAATACAAACCATCATAGAAAATCCAAATTACACATAAATCCTTACAAATCCAAAAAAGCATAATAATCCAAATACAAATTAATTGTTTGACATTAGTTGAGTCGCTATCTCGTCACGTAAAATAGCCATATCCTCAATGCTTTGTGAACCCCATTCCATGTCGTGAACCGATTGAGTATGATTTTCCTCGTCTTGTGAATTTGCAAACAAAGTATCCTCGTCACATTCCATAAATAACTGATCATGAATATTCCATTTCCTTATAAAGTTATGGATTGCAAAACAAGCAATCACTATGTCTCTTTGTATGACCAGTCAATGCCGAATTGAGATCTCTTACACCTTCATTCATTGTTGACAATAATACTAGCCAATGCCAACAAAGAAAAAGGAAAGTTACAATATCCTCGTCATCGGAATCCATAGCTACCTGTCATCCAATAACATATGACTTGCTGTTAACTTGAAAACTGTGGCATTCGAGAGCAATCATACTAAAAGATATACAATGAACAATAGAATTAAACAAACATTTAAAAAAAAAAACCCTAGATTTTGAGAAAAACAAATAAAATTTAGGGAAAACTATATTCAAGCATGGATACAAGTACAAATAACTGATTTAGAGCATAAAACAACAACAATTTGTAGAAAATATATAGATTTTGACCAAAACCCTAAAAAAAACTTACTTGGAGAATGGAGAGGAGGGCCGCCGGACCTAGGGGAGCGGCGCTGGGTGGCGGCAGGGAGGTCGCCGGAGCGATCGATGGCGGCAGGGAGGTCGCCGGAGCTCTGGCCGCCGGACGGAGGGGAGCGGCGTTGGTTTTTCTTTTGTCGGCGTAGGAGAGCAGGGGGGAGGGTCGCGCGACTGTTTTTTTTTGTTTCTGAATGTTTAAGCAAACTTGTAAACCCTTATTCAATTTGTTAATTTTTTCAGAATAAGAGGTAACCAACCAAACACCCCTTAACAAAATATCTGACCGAAAAATACATTCCATTAAGTTTAGACCTCATTAAGAGGTAAACAAACAGCCCCTAAATTTTTTTTTAAAAAAAAGGGATTAAGCCGTTGGGAGGGGGGGGGGGGGCCACACCAACGGCTCTCTCCCCACTTTCAAATTCGTCGAGCTCGGCACCCCAATGTGCATCCCCGATCGGGGCTCCCGAACCCACCGCAGTGGTGTTCCCGATCCCACCGAAGCCACCGAACCCCCCCGAACCCCCCTTCCCCGATTGTATTGCAATTAACCTAACAGAAGGGAAAAGACGTGTGGAGAGCACTCGACCAGATATTTTGCGCAGATTAAGCGACTTCCGAACCGATCTCAACTGACGCCCACAATCATAACTCTTCACACACCAAACAAGTTCTTTAAATATCATAGTTGAGAAGTAGTGTTGATTAAAAGTACAAGTAAAAAAGAGTGTTAATTTGACCTATACTATCTGAACAAGTGCTCTAAATTTTCTACTGTCTCATAATTGTACATTTACTCGTTTCAAAATTAAAATTACTTATCAACTTTACATACCTTGATTTATTTTACTAAAAATAAATTATATAATTACTATTTACCTTTGTTTTTACAAAAAAGATCAAATTCCCTACATTTTCATATTTAACCATTTTTAACTAGTTCTTTTTTTCATTTTACATTTTTTTAAGAATTTATTGCGTTTTGCTATTGAGTTTTTTTTTGTCTATGTTTATCCTACATTTCTTTATCACTACCTTTTGGAGTAACAAACCTAAAAAAATACAAGTCACAACCATCGCAATGAAAAACAAATATAAAACAATTGCATTGCATTGCTATAACGCTATGTAAAGAAAATATAAATAAAAAAACACTGAGTAACAACGTTAAAATTAGAATCTGATTGCTCAAAGTATTCAACATATGACGTAAAAATTATGTCAAGCGACTGTACTCATTACAATATCAACTCCCGTGTTAAGTTCGTTATGTTTGAAAAAAATAAAATTAAAATTACAATGTCACGTAATACTCCAGTAAGGACCGTCACGTGACCTAATAAAAATGGTTTACTATATTTCTTTTCAAGTATTTAAATATTTATTGAATAACAAATCTGAATAATTGAATAAATAATATTTTACCTTTACAGAGGTGAGATTTTTATCAAATAAATATGGATATTTATCATGTTGTAAGGGTAGGCCATGTTCAAGGTATATGATTTATGACTAGAGACTAGTGACCACAATGTATCTAGAGTGAGAGTTATCTTAGAAAAAATAATTAACACTTTATGGCCCAAAGATGGTCCCAATTGGAAAAGATAAGAGCATCCAGTGGCCTACTTGCATAATTCTTTCCACACATACAAAACAAGTGCCAATAACACGCTTAATATATGTCGTCACACACTTTTAAAATTATTTTTTTATAAGTTCCCCTTTTTCTGAAAATGATGTCGTTACTGAAAAAACTTACAAGATAAGGAACCAACGGAAGCAAGGTTCGAAACTAGAACCGCTGCAAGAGAAGAGTTAGGTGAAACCAACGAAAGAAAGTAAGATTCAAACCTAAAACTGCTACAAGAGAAAGAGAATAATCTGATAGAACCAGGATTGTTTCTGAGATTTTGAATGCCTTTTGCAAGTATTAAGCCCTAGTATAAGAAAAATCAAGGATAAACGAAAATTGTGCAAATAATAAACAAAAAATTTATTATAGCAAAATGATATATTTTACAAAGTTAAACGAATCGTTACACTCTTTTATCATCCTTCGACTAAAGTTGTTGATCAACTCTTTCTAATCGACACTTTTTAATTCATATTGTAAATAATTATCAATTATCATTACCAATCATACAATTATTTCTTCGGTCATTAACGATGGTAAGTAGAACTTTAACATTTTTAATTTTTAAAAGCTACTTTCTATATATTTAATTTCATTTTTACTGAAATAGTCGATATGATATATGTAAATAATGTATTAGAAAAACAATCATCTTTGTTTCAGATATTTAAAATATCAAGGTTGAAATTTTAGTAGGTTTCCTAATAAAATCCATCTACATCAATATGTGATCTTCCTCTATGCGTCAATGCAATACAACATGTCTAATGTCATAATGGTAGTGTTAGGTAGATTCTTCAACATGTTTCTTTATTTCTTTTTGGGACCACTGATGATTAAGCTATGGTTTTAATCTTTAAATTTTTTAAAAAGTCCCGGATATATTTTCTTATTTGTATATTATTAAGAAAAGCGACCCCATAACTTTCTACATGAGTGCTCTTACTTACACAAATTTTTACACATCACATTAGGTCACAAGAGGGTCTCCCACCCACCCCCTCTCTACATGTCACCAATGGTTCAAGGACTCGTTACGTCCCTCTTAAACATGTAACTCTAACCGGTTTATAAATTTTGTTTTAAAAGTTAATCAATCTATGATACCAAAACGAGAAAAAATAATCCCCCTCTAGAATATGGTCCCCATATGATCGTTTGATCCATACACCATCTCATCATCAAAGAGACCCTGAATGAAACCAACAAAAGTAAGATTCAAATCCAAAGGCCTAAAGAGAAATCACTTAGTTACCATTATCAATACGCCACCCTCACCCCACTCCCTCTCCCCGGGTTGAATATTATACAAGAAGGAGATGATCAAATAAAACTTTATTTGGCATAAAAACACTGAAACATCTATTTATTGTAGTTTGCTTTACTAAATTTTTATGCTTAATTTAAATTACAATATAAAATAATATAAATCCAGTAGAAAAGTATATTAAAATATGTATTGTTAACATTATCATATAAACAAAATACAATTATAGGTGAATAAATTCGAATATAATATTGGTTTGTGAATAACGTTAAATATAATAGTGGTTAGTGATTAAAAATAATTATATAATATTAGTTTGGTTATTAAATTGGAATATAATATTCCATATGATTTATACTTTTGTTTTTTGATTTATACTTTTCTTTTTTTCTTTATCTATTTTCATGTTTTTTTTGTTTCTTATCCCAGCGTAACGAGCTTAGCAAATGAGTTGATTGTGTAATATGTAAATTTCTAAATGTTAGGTATGACTTATGAGTTGACTATGATTTTATAAATGGTTACATGTGTTTTCTTATTTTCATTTTTATACACAACGTTATGACAATGCAACAGTTTTGTGTGTTCGTGTTATCTCGCGATAACGAACGTGTTGCAAAATCTTGTTTTTAAATAAAACACTACTTTTTAGGGTAGTTCACCTATTATACAAAATCAAATCCAAATTATTTTTGTTTGGGCTTCATTCTTATATTATGTTTGGACTAGATTAACTAAATCTAGCCCGGCCCAATATATATAAATCCGCTAACATTAGACGTAATAGAATTTTGAATCACACTCCCTCGGTTCGTAACCCTTCTTCATCTAGATCTTCGATCCCCATTTCAATTTCAAACTTTCTGCGAAAAATCAAATCAAATCCAATGGAGAATCGAGTTCAGGAGGTTCGTAATTTCACTTTTTATGTAGAATGCTATGTAAAATATGTAGTATAATCTAATTGCGCGCTTTGTTTTCGTTACAGATCATCGAGCAACAAGTGCTTACGGTAGCCAAAGCTGTCGAGGACAAAATCGATGATGAAATCGCGGCCTTGGAGAAGCTAGATCTAGACGATATCGAGGTATTGAGAGAGCGGAGGCTGCAGCAGATGAAGAAGATGGCGGAGAAACGGAATCGGTGGATTTCGCTTGGCCACGGGGAATATTCGGAGATTTTCTCCGAGAAGGATTTTTTCACCATTGTGAAGGCTAGCGATCGTGTTGTTTGTCATTTCTATCGCGAAAATTGGCCGTGTAAGGTGAATGCCTCGTTCTGATATCTCGAAATTCAAATTTTTATCATTTTTAGGGTTTATGTGATATTGTGTAATTAGAGTGTTTTTTTAGCTATGGTGAGAGGATAAAAATGAATACTAAAACATGCATGGCTAATACAACCTCCAATAAATGCTAAATGAGTTAGGGTTTAGCTGATATAATGCTTCTCCAGTTCTGGATCTAGGTGTTTATAAAAGTGACCTTCAGTTCTGAAAGGTATCTCAGCCTCTAGGGTATGATGAGAGGGATAATTTGAAATTTGATTGTTCACAGAAAAACTAACTAGACCTATCATATTTAGAAGTTCTTAGGTTATAGAAAAGTTTATGTTTTGTAAGGTCTCTTTAGGCTCTGTTATATTAGTGAATCTGATGCTCAACCTAGCAGTTTAGTACAATATGAATTATGAATGTGTAATTTAGTAATTTGCCCTTCCAAGTTTTTATCATAGAATTTGATCATTCGAATGATGTAGATGATTAGATGCAATAAGTTGCAGAGGTAAATAAAGGTGTCTTGTTAAGCAGAATCAAAAGGGCTGTCAGTAACCAAGTTTTATTAATTGTGAGAAGAGAAATTTGATTCTCAAAACACTATTAGTTCTTTTCATATCAAGTTTTCTTAAGTAATGAACAAGTTGCATCGAATACAAATAAGAGAACATGGAATGCAACTATACAATTGAAAAGTTATTAAATCTTGAATAATTTGAATCTTGAATAATTTGCAATCAAATTACATTTAAATATTGTAAAAATCATTCATTTCTTGTTTATATTAGATATTCTCTGCAAATTGTTGCTTCCCTTATATGTAAGAATTAATATATCTGTATCCTGTTAAATTCATGATCAAGTGTAAACCAAATATGCTTATATGCCATATTTACTCACTTAAGCTATATGTTGCCAAAAGTGATTACTTGTCAATACCCAAAAGTTGTTTCATTGTTATATGCAATGGGTCATCTTAACACAATAATACTGGAAGACACAAAAATGAAATTTGCTTATCTGAAGTTCTGAAGTCTGAACCAAATCTTAACTGTTTTTTTTTTTTTAATCATTTCCTTAAAAAAACAAAATGAACATGTTACAATAAATCCAACGTACATTGTCACTTGACAAGTGAAGTTACCACTACTTTCCACCAAAGTATCACTTTGGGCCTCTTTTTGTATTGATTGCATGCAAAATGCCAAAATCTTCCTGTTAGAAAAGAAACAAGTCACCTGGTGAAATTTATAGAGCTATAAAAACGTACTGGGTCAAACAGGTTAAATGTAGAAGAAATACAACAATAAAATTGGTGAAAATACCTTTATCATGCAGGGATGTGGATCTAGATCAAGTAGATACTGGGTTTTAGAAATATCTTTAAAATTGAGGATGCAAGGGTGCACTTATATAGTTCTATGTATTATGGTGTGTACAGAGTACAAGTCTAAAAGAAACTGTCACAGTTCAGGCATAAGATGCTATGCATTAAATATGTTATATGTATAAAACTAGATGTCTACTTAACAACATATCTTGCTTTGCTTTTCTTAGTTAACCAGATATGATCATTAGTATGATAGTGGTGCATAGCATTTCGTGTTATCTCATGCTGCAATGTTCCATTATCAATTACTTCAGAATATATGATGATGGTGGCAAGTAAAAGTAGCACAATAAGCCAAATGATGAACTTTGCAGATCCAAAAAACAGAGTGAGAATAAAATATAATGAACAGAAACACACGAAATAGTAACGTTAATGAGTCTTGCACCTTGTTTTGGATTAGTGCTTCTAACAATGAACGAATACAAAAATGTTTGGGAGTGTAACCAGAAACTCTAAATCATATTTGATTATAATTTCCTTCTGAAGCATTAAACAGGTCAGCGAGTCAAATGTGTTAAATGTAAAAGAAGATATAAAAATGGAACAGGTCAAATGAGTCGAATGGGAAACACAAAAATCGAATGTAGGCTCAAGTTTCTAAGTAGCAAGCAATAAGCTTTTAGATTCAAAGCTGATTGTGCACAATTATAACTGGAAGCCCCTTAGTTACAAGATAGCATATGCACAACTAATTCTGGTAAAATATATAAGCAGGTATTGATATAGTTATACTCAATCAAGACCCAGCTCTTTGTAAGCTGGTAATGAACTTGATAGGTTTCAAAAAATTTATATCACCATCATCCAGATAAAGAAGAAACAAACAACAAATCACGAGACAATGAGCCTACAAAACAAGAGTAACTACGGATGAAAAACAGAAGCAGGAGCATACCTTGAAATAAATGAAAGTTGCACCACTAAATCATATAGTTTTTGAACATAACCACTGGTGTATATGTAGAATTCTATCTTTTTTTTTTTTTTACTATAGCCGGTAAAGATAGAAAATATGAAAAGGTTGCAACTTGAGATATTACCTTTTGCTTTAGCCTGGTTGGGTTGTCTGTTCATGGTTGGGGATTGATTGACTGTAGGTGAAGTTTGAGTGTTTGACATGTGTCATTTTTGTTATTGAAGGCTTATTCAGGGCACCTAAACCTGACTCATTATTTGGTTCAGTTTTTCCAACAAACCCAAGTCGAATAAACGCACCTAATCCAACCACAATTCAGTTCTCTATTAGCATCTTGTGCATTTTTAATATTCGTTGTTGTCTTTGCTGCTGTGTTATGACTATTGAAAACTAAGTGCAGGTAGTAGACAAACACTTGAGCATATTGGCGAAACAACATATCGAGACGCGATTTATAAAGATTCAAGCTGAGAAAAGCCCATTCTTGGCTGAGAAGCTAAAGATTGTTGTTCTTCCAACAATTGCTCTTATAAAGAATGCCAAAGTGGATGATTATGTGGTACGCGTTTGGACCTTATCATGCTGTTTTTTGTAGCTTCTTTGCATACATTAACGTTTATGTGCAGGTGGGATTTAATGAGCTTGGTGGCACTGATGACTTTAGCACAGAGGAACTTGAGGAGAGATTGGCCAGAGCCCAAGTTATCTTCTTTGAAGGTGAATCATCATCTTTTAAACAATCAAAGTCCCAAACAAGAAACGTTCGACACGGTGCCAATTCGCAAGATTCAGATTCCGAGTAAACCGTCTTTCCGTTACAATTGCTTCATGTATGAAGCGAAAAAAGGCCTCAGCCTCATCGCTATATAGATGTTATGATATATGAGTTGGTTTTGGTAAGAGATGGTTTGTTATGGCTCCTTTGTTCCATTTCTTTTTGTAATTTAAGGGAGGTTCATTAATCCAACATTGTTGGATCTTAAGATCATGTGTGATGATTTGCTTTGAATTTACATGGAATTCCCATGATAACTGTAAAAAACTAGTCATTTACTATACAGATAACAGAAAAATGTTAATCTAGAGGAACAAGTCACATTACATCAAGATTTTAAACATGACTCCATCTCAATTACATCTCTTTATTATCAACCAAAGCCGAAATCACACTACAACACTTGACATGAAACAATCACATATATATATCAGGTTACCCGAATATATGCACATTTAAAGCCCTTAATTTACAAATTAACCATCAGAACCCTCATTTTGAGATAATGCCAAAAGCTCCATAAGTTCAACTCTGTACTCCAGCCCTCTCAGGTAATGCCCCAGCAACATGCACCTAATCACAAATTGGAAATCAAATCAGATTACTAGTTACTAGTACATCACATTAACAAAAGGTAACAAAAGACACATATATGTTAATTTTTAGTATGCTAACCAAAACAGTAAACGGGCTAGATAATCCCGACTCAAAGAAATCAGGGGCTGAAACTGCATCGAAGTGTTGTTATCCACCGCATCATTACTTCCAATTCCATTACTTGTAATTCCTATTGAGGTGTTTTCGGATATCAGTGGAGCTTGTGAGTGCATTTTAGGTGACAGGGTTGCAAGCAGACCATGAACGACCGAGTTGATTGTTTCTTTCAGGTCAGCCGAAGTCGGTTCTGACAGCTCAGCAACCTGTTGACCATAATCAAAGTCAAATATTAAAAAAAAAAAACTCATAACAATGAAAATATCAATTATAACATTCTTCATTCTTGTAACCTTTTCTGGTTGTAAAGATCTTAAGTAGTCCAGAAGTTCATTCTTTTCTTCCCCGACAAACTGTTGCATATGGAGAGCCGCATTCTTCCTTTTTACTTCATGTAGCTCCTGGAATGGAATTCAATCAAGTTTATGAAATATCGAGCAAGTATATGACTATATTCTAATTATGATTTACTCATTTACCTTTTTGACAGAAAACAAGCGGGATCGCAGTTCTAAAATATATTGCTGTACTTCTGGGGTCATTTGACCGAGATCTTGAATCTCGTATGCGTTTTCACTAGACATATGCAATTCATCATCTTGACCCGCGGGTGTGTTCGTTATCATGTTGTTGTTGTTTAATAATACTTGAGATTTGGATTCTTCGATAGGCTGTTTATCTTCATCGGTATCGAAGTTCTTCTCCAGACACAGCCTATGTTCAGCATTCCTTAACGTATACCTGCAATGCAACATGATTCAACATCTTGATGGTTGTATTTCTAGCCCAATGGTTAAGATGCATGAAACGCGGATCCTTACTTCCACAGACCCGAGATCGGATCTTGCTGTTAATATCTTTTAGTTGTTTGTTTTTTTAAAATCAGACTTCATAGCAGGCCAAACCTAAAACTAATAGCCGAACTAAAAATAAGTCAAATACATTTAAAAATTAGAATTAAACAAACTACCAAAACTAAAATCTAATAGCCCAAACCTAAAACTAATAGCCTAACTAAAAATAAGTCAAATCCATTTAGAATTTAACAGACTAGCAAATCCAAATCAGTGCGAAGATTTCAAAAGATGAAAACTATAGGATGTTTTTTAATTCGTAAAGGCCATCGTATCTATATTATGTGTTTTTTTTTTATAAATTGTAATGCCGGCGTTTATTTTATTATTGTGGCGTATTTGTATTATGTGACCAACCCGAACCGACGCAGAACAAATTTTTTTAAGTATGTTTCTTTAAAACCCTAGATCTAAAAATAGTGACTCCATTGAAAAAAAAAATTCTAGGTCCGCCATTGCGTATAACCCTAAAAAATGGATACCTCATTCCTTGGCTCCTTGCCTCTCCTTGAACATCATGGTAATATTTTAAAAAAGATTCATGAACTAAAATGTTTTCTCTTTTTCCTTTCTCGTGAATACTTGCAAAGTGCGAGTTGCACCAAAAGATTCTAACTACAATTTTACCAGTCTACCTTCGATTTCCGAGATTGGCATTGAACTGTGAGAAGTGATTGCAGTTCTACTAGTCTGATCTCTGAAAGATTGTGTTTGTGTGTTCCAGCAAGAGTTGGTTTTCTGGATAAAGCAGACAAACCTTATCATGAAAGCTTGAAGAACACCGACAAACACACTTTTTCATGAGGTAGACAAGTAAAAAATGGAATTGCTTACAGTTCAATGACAAACAAATAGTTAGAAACCAAAGGTAGACTAGTAAAAACATAGTCAAACTTTTTTGGTGGAACTTACAAGTTACAACTTTGGGATTCCCAAAAGAATGGTGCTAACAAAAAAGGTCATGTGCAAATCTAGGTTGAATAATGGATTTGAGGCACAAAAGCAGACAGAGAGTAAGGTATTCAGAATCCGCAAAATTCCTGAGATTTTGGTGCCACCATCAAAGGTGTTTCAGCATTTCATGATTCAGTGATGCCACAAAATGGCATAAAACAGAATGTTTGATTCACCCGACATTTGTATCCCTAGAGTTCCTATGCAGCCTTAACTATATCTTCAAAAATGACATATCATATATTCGATTAGCGAACAAATACAATAAAAACTTCATTATAAGATAAAGAATCACATTCACATCATCTTTACTTATTCTGTTCCCGGGCGGTCTTAGCTTAAACAAACATGGATCATATTTATTTTTGGATACATCCAAGTAATGAGTATAATTGTATAAATCACAGGTTTTTACATTCATTGAAGTTGAGTCGAATATGATAGGCCAATGCTTAACATATATTCATGAAAATTTGCGGCTTTATCCGCAAAAACAAGTAAAGAATTATAAGAACCGAAGAAGGCGAGTTACCCGGTCATCAAAGAAGAAACCAACAACTTGGAAAGTGGTTTCCACAAAGCTTCAATCAAAACTTGAAACTGGTCTGAAGGTAGCAATCCCAACATTCCAGAAATAGTCCTTTTCATAGCATCTACAGTAGTAGGTGAAACATCTTTCTGAATCAAGCTCACATCCAATGGCTCAATTTCTTGAATCAGTTTCAAGAGCACTGATTTCTAACACATGAAACAAAACCCATTCCAGAAAGATTCAATTTTGATGCTAAATTTTGACCCATTTTTATTTTTACAATTTTACCCATAAATCATCTTCCCAATTATAAACTACAAACCCTAAACATGAAATTGAAACAATTAACCCCCAATTTCAACTGGAATTTGAAGCGAAGGAGTATAAAAAACATACCTTTGAGCGTGAATCGCCTTCGTAAGCTCTGATTCCATCTGATGAAGCAAAAACTAGGGTTTTCACGTTTACGAAACCTCTGGGAAGATTGGGAAAACGGACAATCGGAAACGATGGGGAACGATTGGGACGAAAAGCGAGTGATGTGGAAGAATAGAGAGAAGGGGGAGAAGAGGCGGCAAAAGCTGCCATTGATGGACACCCTTTAGCGCTCTTTCTCTCCTGTTTACTTTGCTGAAATTGGGTGTAATTTGGGCCACAATTTGATCTATAAAAAAGGCGAGTTTTGGGTGAAGTCAAAATTGGAGGTTTGACCAAGTTATCTCTCTGCAATTTTGATCTTCTCTTTCGTGTCTGTTGTTCAATTTACTCGATTAGGGTGGTAATTGATGAATCTTTGGAGTTAATTTCATGTTTCTGCCATTGATTTGTGTTTCAGTTGATTCGTTTTGTGTTTTGAGAAAAAGAAACATGACGTCATTTGGTGTTCGATTGATGATTGTGATTCGTATCAGGTGAAAATAGACTTCAACAAATTATGACTTTTGTGAAGTACAAAAGAGTAAAGAGATTTGCTTTTCCGATTCATTAGTCACGTGACATTTATGCTTTCTCATAGATAACACATTCTTCATGACGGTTAACTCGTGTATGTTTTCTGAATCAGTTTTATTCTGACAAAGTTACAGATTCTCAAATTTAAGGGTGGTCATATGAAAACCTCTATGGTGACGGTAACGACTTGCTTTTTTTCCGATTGACATTTCTAGAGGTGTCGTTTTGCGTGTGAGTGTAGAGTGGTTTAGTCGAAGTGACTAGACCGTTAAGCAATTTTACGTCTTTTGATTATCCTGGCTTCAGTTTAGGATCGTTAGAGTATTTGGGATGTGTCTATAGGTCTAGGTATTCTGATATTCCGTATTTGGGGGGTAGTGATCGTGTTAACAAGTCAATCCGAGGGCTTTAGTAAGTTTAGAGGAGTCGAGGTTAGTTGATACATTTCTCCATCTGATTTCCTGCTACTTGATATTCGTTGCTTGTTTGCTTTGTTTAATTTTAGTTAATCTAATTAGTTTTCATAATTAATTCTTCAAATCAATTTAAACGGCTAAATACTAACAAGTATTTATTATCGGGAGCCTACATATACGTCACTGGATTGATACTCGGTACTTACTAACACTGTATTAAACCCAACAGGTACACTTGTCCTACGTGTGTAACTTGGTCACTTACTGTTTATTTTTTTAAAACTAGAATGTTGTTTTCACACAGCTTAGTTTTGCTATTCAAAAAGGTTTGACGACGCAGCTTGTTGCCTGCCTTCCTTGCATGTCAGGGTGATTTGTATTTTTGTATGTTTTCCCTTTTGGGCATATTAATGAATAAGCAAAATCGAAGCAAAAAGCTAGACTGCTTGAGACTACATTTTTATAGATACAAAATCACACGTCTCTAAAGACTTTTTTTAATTTATTGGTTTTTTGAAAAGTCAATTTAATTCCAAACTCAATCTAAAACACCTTATAAAGTTATCAGTATAAAAGAAAACATATCTATAACACTAACGGATGTAATAAAAGAGGGTGCCCAAATGTCACAATTTATAATATGTAAAGGAACTCTCAACTTGTTAAAGATAAAAAGGAAATCTAGTAGTTTTAGAAATAGTGCACAATTACTATGTTTTGCAAAAGGCTTGGTGAACGGATTACAACTACAAAGAGAAAATACAAAAAAAAAATACAAAAAAAAAAACCATGAGATAAAATGTTTCAGTTAGGTCAGAAACAACAAGAGCGTTTTTTAAGGTATAATTAAATAAGAAGAGCATAGCATAACCGATATGAGAGAGATGTATAACGAATAGTATCCATTTCCTGTCTAATTATACAGTGTTGTGTCTAACAATTAATAATATCTAAATTGGATGTCACTTCATTGGTTGCTCTTGAGTCTTACGGCATATGGTATACATGATTACATGGTGTTAGTCGGGGATGTGAGTTATTCCATATAGGCGGTGACTAGACTCGGATGGAAACTCAAAAGAGAGGGATATACCCATGTGAGTTGGGTACAAGTACTTATGCACTAGGTACAAGCATGTTGGCCTTTAAACCAGTGGCGAATCCTCCAAGGACCCAGTGGGGTCCTAGGCATCCACTCAAATTGTAAAACTTAGTGGTAATTTATTGAACCGAATGACTAAGGCACCCAAGTTTTTATTTCCAAGGCACCCAAGATTTGTGAAAATGGGTTTTTTCTAGTTGTTTTTGGCACCCAAAGCACACAGTTTGTAAAAGTAACTTCATTTTAGTTGTTTTGTGCACCCAAGGTACCCAAAATTATCAAATTTGCCAATAAAAATAATGCATTTCAATGTTGTTTTTTTATTTATGTTAACTTTTACTCATTTTGTTTGACAACTAACATTTAATTGTGTATAGTTTAGCTAAAATAAGACCCACGGCTTATGAAATTTCAGAAGCCCACGGAAGAAAATCTTTGGACCAAAATATAGTGGGCTAGTAACGGGTCAGAAAAAGAATGATCAGGCCCATGGTAAAAGATTTGTGAGATGTGTCCAACGTTCTGACATATTCATGGACCTTGGATCCGTTTTGACTTGAGTGGCACAAATTTAGCGAGTCTAAAGTCTAAACGAGTCGAGCTGAGTCAGTAGACTCGGACTCGGCTTGTTACAAACCAAATGAAGTCTAGCCAGTCTGTTTATTTTAATGAGCTGAAAATGTAAAGCTCCTTGAGCCGAGCTGGTTTGTCAAAACGGCTAATTTATTTTTAAAGAATTTAAATTTTATGTTTTTACACGTATTGATATATAACAAAACTCATAATGTAGAATTTATAATTCAATATTTACTTGTTTATTTTTCAACAAAATAGATATTTTTATTAAAAAAATATCATATAGGTTTTGTGTCTTGTTTTTATTCTAATATTTTTTTTTCAAGAAAAATACCATATTATACTAACTCTCTAACTTAAACAATATAATCTAAATAACAAATTTATAGTGTTTGGGTTATATATATGTATGTACGGAAAAGATCATTCGAAAACTACTTCTTATGTTAAAAACTAAAACATAAACATTAAAACTTTTATAACTCCTTCATACGATTTTATATTTTTAAAAAAATTACACTAAAAATCTTAGAATTCTGTTATATTTAATTCTGATAAAAATTAACATTTCAAGATTTTTTTAATACTCTCACGAAATTCTTCATCTTCATCTAAACTTCTTTAAAAAAATCAAGGTAATTTCAAGTGTTATAGTGTCCTTCTAAGCTATACTATCAGCTTAGGCTACTATACTATGGGAAACAAACGTGTTCAATTCTCATGTGGAGGTCAAATCTGTTTTGAAGGACCCGAGTTTAAACTAGAATCCTTAGCCACCAGCTTTTATTTTCTTTATAATTTCATCTTTTTCTACATTTCTTGTAATAAATATGTATAATTTACATTACCATTAAGTAAAAAAAAGTAACTTTTTATTCACTTTAACTTGATTTGTTTTTACCTGATTTATTTACCCCGACTTTGATTTAAGCCTTCTTGTTTTTTTTACCTTCACTCGTAAAAAACTCTAAACCCGTCACCAATTTAAACACATTGATTATACATTCGGAGATATATCCTTTGAACATTTGTCAACTTTTTATTTGCATGACACTTGTAGAAAAAGCAATCCCGTAGTCCACTTCCAAAATGGTAGGCCAACTAAATTTTCTGTCTTTTGGCATGCAATTCAAACTTCAATTTTCCCTTTTATTATTCGTATGTCCTTCTTACACGTATTCCGTTACGTATACGAAGCATTTGTCATGCAATTTTAACATTATTTAACTACATATATTACACATAAGTAAATATATCTATATTTGTTTTCTTGTTGCAAATTACGTATATGTAACTTTTGAGTGTTGAATCGTATTCCGTGTATCTATATATCTTGGTTGAGTTTGAGCATTTAATCTGAATTACGTGTATGCAACTTTAGAACTTTATATAACATTTACATGATTTCATTTATATAACTTCTAATTTTTAAATTTGATTGACATGCATATGAAAATGTACATATATAAAGAGGAAATTTACATATTTTTCTATTCGTAAGACGAGTAATTACATATTTTTTTAAATCAAAATATCAATTATATATTTTTCATTTCTATTAAGAGATTTTGTAAGAGATTTTTTTTACATATTTCATCTTCGTAAGATCTAAAGGTGTAAACGAGCCAAGTCGGTTTGTGAGCAACTCGGAAATATAACTCGTTTAATAAACAAGCTCGAGCCATATTTCTGGTATCGGACTACAGTTTGTTTAGGCTTGACTCATTCAAGCTTTTTACTTATCCGATTCCTAGTAGCTTACGAACTGGCTTGGTTAGTTTACACACCAAGGTCTTAGAATAAGAGAGTAAGTAAAAAAAATCATTGGTACAAATAAGAGTAAAATAGTCATTTAATACAGTTAGTTTTAATGTAATAGATTATTATGTAATAATGTTCTAAGAAAGAAAATATGTAATTGATTTTTTATTTTAGGAAAATATGTAATTAATTATCTTAAAAATAAGAAATATGTAATTAAATTTGACTTTGAAAAATATATAATTAGCCATGTTAGGAAAGAGAAATATGTAAATTTTTCTGTAGTCCACTTGGTAAAGGCTTTGTCATATTAGGTAGAGGTTCTGGGTTCAAACCCAGACAACTGTGTAATTCGATGTAAATATTAATTTGTCGTTTTAAAAAAAGATGAACGATAATTAATTAGTTAGTTTACTAATTAATTAGAGAAAAAAAATTAATTTATTAATATTATACCTATTCATTCAATTTTGAGTAAATTACTATTTTGATCAATGTGGTTTGATCACTTTGATGTCTTTAATCATTTTAGTCTAAAAATGATTTTCTTAACACATCATGTCCTATGATTTGTAGTTTATTACTATTTTAGCTCAATGCATGAGTTAATACCATTAATTTTTTCAGTTAAAAATAGTCACATGCACTACATATGATGGGTATTATAGTTTTTTTTTTCTCCAACCTTAATTAAACAGATGTTTTGTTTTCTCTGTTACTATTATAAATATTTCTATTTTGTTAATTTTTTTACCTTTTCTGCAATTACAATAAAAACATTATTTTTACAAAAAAAACTTTATTTTCTAATTTTAATGGGAAATGTTTTTTTTATTTTATTTACAACCCTATACGCATTCTTTTTATATTTTTTAAACATGTTTTATTTCAATTATATTGTTTCTAAAAAAGGTTTTACTATAAAGTTATAAACATTTTTTATAAAATGTTGTTTTGTTTATTAATATATATTAAGATTTTATATACAGTTTCACCTGGTAATTAAATAAGTTATTAGAGTTGAGATCTTTTTGCTTTAAATAAAATTACTTTTAAAAAAAATATTCTTAGTTTTTGATAAAACGCTTCTTTTCTAAAAATTAAACTTTTTATATGTTTTTTAATTTGATTTAAATATTGTTTAAATGAAAATTTCATAGTTTTATCATTTTTAATAAGTATATAAATTAAGTTAACTATTTTATCAAACATAATATGTCATTTTTTATTTAAATAATATTGAATAAAAATAAACATAATATCCATCATGTGAGGTGCATGTTACCATTTTAACGAAAAAGTAAATAATATTATTTCATTAGACTGAAATAGTTATAAAATATTAAAAAAAAACTTGATTAAAGGATCGAAAGAACTGATCATAGTGACAAAAATAGTAATTTACTATTTAAATTAAAAGTTTTAAGATTATAAATAACGAGTAGTGTAGATTAGTTCTTGAAGTTTTTTCTTAAAAATGAGTTCACAAACGAATATATATTAAGTATTGTGGCAAATACAATAATTGAGTTAATAAACAAAAGAACGTCCAAAGAGAAAAATTGCATGTGCATTGTGGTATAAATTTTCTCATCCATTTATGAACTCCACGTTCCTCTCATTAAGGCATGCAATTCTAGATATATTAAAATCCAACCTAACAACTGTCCATATATATACTTTACACTTTCTTTTCTCATTCATAAATAATAATAAAAAAATACACATTTCGTATAGTATTTTAGCTATATTTTATATAAATGGGAAAACTAGCCAATAGACTTTTATACGTGTACGATTTTGGTTATATTTCACGTCTAGGAACAAATTAAGTTTTCACAACCATCCGTACTCGTATATATAACTTACAAAACAAGTAATATATATTAATCCATATGTAATTTACATTGCTATAAATATGAATACTGTTTGCTTGCTTGTTCTCCACGTAACAAAGTTCAAATTTTGGACGAACTAACTTACGCCAGAAAAGAAAGGAGTTCCAATTTCTTACTACACAAGCTAGAAAACACATACGTACGTACAAGTTCTTATAATTTATGAGAAAACATACAAAAGTAACCTGTAACGTCCCCATCTTCATCACCTAATTAATCTATACACGTAATTAATTAAGTCATCTTTAATTAACCACCCACACATTAAATTAAAAAAAAAGAAAAAAAAAAGACAAATCCTAAATCATCATCGAATCTTTCTTACATTTGACTTCGAAATGGCCGGTTTCGTGTGACAACTAAACACACACACACACAAATGACAAATAATCACCTGTTGTTGTTCAACGACGTCGTTCCGGTGTCCAATGAGGCAAACTTTGACTAAAATGCGATGACAACACTCTGGAGTCAAGCAGCTCCATGATCGGCGTGAAACTCACGCACCGTGGCACTTTGTATTGGTTGATCGACGCGCCGCGTGATATCGCGTAGTCCATCAGTTCTTCAAACGTACCGTTTTTCACCACCCGGATCTCCAACGCCCCGATTGAATTGCACTCGACCCGACCCTGTCTGTAAACCGAATTCAAACACTCCTCCATTGCCAAACAACACTTTTCTAACACATCATTTGTTGGGGAGTTGGTTAGATCTTTAACTAACAACTCCCAGTAGATAACATAATGGCCCGGGATGGTTTTCGTATCCGCGTAGCTAGTGTACTCCACCACGGTCGTGTTGAACGCGTTCAGAAGTCTGGACGCGTTCTCGACGGCGGACTGTAGCTCCGCCTCGTCGGTTTTATCCGAGTCGATGCTAAGGAGTACGTTTTTCCGCCTCACGAAGTGGAACTGTGGGGCGGAGTTGTGGAACCCGGTGACGCGGAGGATGTCGCCCACGCGGTACCTGCATAGGCCCGCGTAGGTGGTGATGACAAGCTCGTATTCCTTTCCGACTTCCACGTTGACTAGGTCTACGAGCTTGTCACTACCCGGCTGCGAACTCGAATTCGAATTATTCGAGTTCGGTTCGTGCGGGAGAAACTCGAAATACGCCATGTTTGGCATGATGGTGTAGGAAACTTCGGACGGTTTCGACATTGGGTTGAGATTGAGTCCGAAGTAACACTCGGACGAAGCGTACATCGTGCAAACCTTCGGTAACCCGCCGCTGTAGTAATCCAAAGTCGGAATGTATTGCGCCATTGCACCGGTGACGATCACCTCTAAGTACTTGGCATTAGGCCAAACTCGCGTAATAATCCTTTCCCAGTCGTCCTTCGAGCACTCGGATTCAATAAAATCCGCGAGCTTAGGATCGGGTCGTAAGACCCGACCCATGCATGCACGGATATCCGAATCGGAAATCTTCGAGTTAAGAGTTCCGGTTCGGATATCATGGGCCAGCTCCCGCCAATTCAGCTGAAGAAACCGAATGGCGCGGAGTAGGCCCGAGGCGAAAATAGCGCCAAGACGAAGAACTTGTTCCCGCTCGTAAAGCCCGCATAGCATCTGCGAATACATGCTTTGAAACGAGTCCGGGCAAAGGATAGCCTCATTCGGGCTGGTGTACACATTGTACGGGTCAAAGGCCCGGGTCTTGAAATGGTCACTTTTGTAGTAGCTTGTTAAAACGGGTCGGGCCATTAACCCGCCCGGAGTCTTTGTTTCGGACTTCACGAACAAAAAGTAGAGTCCTTTTCCTTTGTCTAACCCAGGCATGTACCTATTACAAAAAATAAAACTCAATCTCGTTAGAAAAAAAGGTCAACGCTATAGCTTGCATTTTGCAATTAATGTGTACGTTGTGCATAAACAATTGTACATCAAAAAATTAGGGTTAGTTTAAACTTACAGATTCATCACAGGCATGAGAAGGCTGTAGAGCAATTGACGTCGATCGAGCTCTTCTCGAATCGTCGGCATGAGCTTCCGCTCACCGGCAGATGTACCGGAGCTCGTGAGAAACTCCGAAATCGGATGCCCAGAAAGAATTGGAGAACGATCGCCATTAGCGATACGTTGGATGATAGGCTGAAGATCCTCATAAGTCACCATCGGGATTTTGGACTTGAAGCTGTCCCGATCGGTGGCCCCGCCGAGATTGTGAAGCCGGAGATACTCCGTTTCGGCATTCCGGCTTAGAATCTCGGCGAGAACCTTTTCCTGAACGGTATCCGCGTTTCTCGTCATCTCCTCGATGAACTGAAGCGCCTTCGCGTCTTTCTCACACGCCGGTGGTCCCAACGGCGAACACATAGCATCAACCGCCATTATACAATAACAGAAACGTAACAGAAATGTAAAACGTAACAGAAATGTAACAGAAAGTAGTTTAGATGGGTAACAGATTTCGGTTTTTTTGTTACGAGTAAATAATGAGTTTTTGTTTTAGGTTTATACGGGGGAGGGGGAAACGAGTTGGGAATTTGAAGTGAGGAGAAAATGAAAGGGGGAAGGGGAGGTTATATAGTGGGAGGGGGAAAGGGTCACGTGACAAGTAATGGTGGGGGCCATAGGGAACGAGGAAGGAAGGTAAGCTGACGAGGGATATGGAGAGGTGGTGGGCAAATTTGTAAAATTGAGGGCGGGCGGGGTGTAGGGGGGAGAGGCGACAGGTGGGGCCAGGACAGGTAGTGACAGCAACATTTGGGGAGACAGGTAGGTCCGCGTTGGCACACGTCAGATGGATCACGCGGCTGTTTTTGGGTAAAATTGTTGCAAGTCGATTGCGACGGCTGGCTGGACCGCCGGCCGGCTTGGGAGTGTCAACTGTTTGCTAACGTTGGCATGTGAGAAAAACCAGCATACTTTTTTTTCTTAGAACTATTTTAACCATTTTAAAAAACTTAAAGTTGTGTTTAGTGGGGTGAAAGGTTATGGATAGCACCCCATAATGTAACACAGGGGCGGAACTAGAAATTTTTTTTAGGGGGTCCACAATTTTTTTTACGGAGTCACTAGTTTTAGATGTTTCAGTTTCATATAAACGTAAATAAAGAATTTTGGTCTATTACTTACTAAATAGTTTTTAATGTAGGCGCGCGTAGCGGCACGACATTGCGAGTAAAGAAAAATAACCGACTAAAAAAACTCTACATGATTTGATAAAAAATTATATACCGTAACATTGATAGCGATATAATAGTAAAAAAATAATAGTAAATGGATAAAAATGAAAAGAAAAGAAAAATTAACGCGAGAAAAAAAATAATATGACAAAATATTTGCGTATTAAAAAAGTCTATATTTTTATATATTGTAATATTTCATTATAAAAAGGATCTAAGATTAATGTATTTAAAAATAATGGGTCTATAATTAAAGTAAATAAAAAAGAGGTAAAGCTGAGAAAAATAAAAAAAATATTGAGCATAAGATTTGAACTTGCACCCCTTCAAAATCAAGCAAGGGATCTTACCACTAGACTAGTTGTTTACTTTGTTTTATTTTCACAAACTAAGTATTTATTAACTCTTCTTCACAATTTTTTTTTTAAAAAAAAATCGTTCACATAATTTCTACTTTGCGTACGAGATTGAGGGGGTCCACGGGGACCCCCTGGGCCTAATATAAATCCGCCCCTGATGTAACATTGTCCAAGGGACGATATTAGTAAAAAATTTGGGTTCTCTCGTTATATCTATATTCGGGTCGGGTAAAGTATTATTTATCTGCACTATTATTAGATAAGTTGGACAATAATCCCCACATTTCGATATCTATATAAATAAATAACGAGTCGAAATGTTAACAGTGGTGATATACGGATTAGTTGGTCGTTCTTAAAATTTGTACCCGGTAGGCCAGGTTCGAACCATAGGCTTTTCGTTTTTTTGCCAGCGCAAATTGTGGTTATTTGTTGAAAACGAAAGAAAAGGAATTAAAAAAACGGAAAGATAGAGGATAGAACTGGGTATCTGCAGGCTACAAGTTTAAATTCGCACCTAGAAACCAGTTGAACCAGGGGAGTATTTGTAACTAGGATTCAATTCTAATGCTATATATAGATTCACTCATCCTTTTTTATATATAATTCCACTAAAAATTCCAAACTCACTGGGTTTCCAGTGAACCCGGTGGATCCTTACTAGATCCGCAACTGTCTATAATTAGGTAATAATATAATAGGTAATAATTAGGGGGCCTTATGGGCTTTATGCATACACTTTTTAAGTCATAAAGCATTTGTTGATCGAACCTAAACACTTAAGGGTCTGTTTGGTTCGTAGGAATTTGTGTGATTTCATTGGAATTGGAACTTGAATTCCATTTTCAAATGTGTTTGGTTAGTGAATTTCAATGGAATTTGAATTTCAATTTTAATATGTTTGGTTAATAAAGACATTGGGGGTAGAATTTGATTAAATTCCATCAAATTCCTCAATCTAAGGGAATTCACATTCATTATTAATAATAAAGGATTTCACACTCCTCCACACTGATGAATGATACCGCACCGAATTAATCGGACTCGCCGCTCGAATCCGGACTGACTGGACCCTTGCTCGGACCAAACTGACCAGACCCCCGCCTGGAGCGCACCGACCAGACCTGACCCCCGGACCGAACCCGACCCCCGAACTGAACGGACCAGACCCTCGGACTGAATGGACCAGATCCCCGACCAAACTCGTCCCCGGACTGACCGAACCCGAGCCCGTACTGCACTGATTGGACCCCGCACCCAGACTAAACCGACCCAACCCCCAAACCGCAGCGACCAAACCCGCCCCCTAGATCAAACACGAAGCCGGGACCGCACCGATTGGACCTAGCCCCAAACCAGACCGACCCGATCCCCGAACCACACCGACCAGACCCGCCAAACAAACTGGACCTACCGGAACCGACCCCTAAACCGCACACCAGACCTAACTGGAACTGACCGCCAGACCAGACCCGTAGCCCGGATAGACCAAACTCGACCCCCGGACCGTACCGACTGGACCTGAACCGGACCGTTACCGACCGGACCCAACCCCCGAACGTACCGATCGGACCCGACCCCCGGACCGGACTGACCGAACACGTCTCCTGATCGAACCAGACCGACTTCACTCGTGGTCTGATCGGACCTCCCGACCTAACCTGTCGCCTGATCGAACTCGTCGCCCGAACATGACAGACCATATCCGTCGCCTACCTGAAACCAAACAAACCCGCCGCAAGGACTGGACTCAGTCTGACATGACCCGACTAGCCGTGGGCCAAAGCCAATTATATAGATTAATATATTTGAATTTATTTTTTTCATTAATTCTAATTTTAAATCTAATAATAATATCTTCATATTTCATTTCTTTTCAAATTTCAATTTCTTTGAATTAAAATTTTAATTTTAATTCTAATTTAAATTCAAACGAATTTCACGAACCAAACTTCCTTTTCGTTATGAGTTAAACCTTTTTATATCTTTTCATTATAGATTTATAAGAATATATAGAAATCCTCACATATATTTATGTTTGGTTATTAATGAAACATAATAAATATAAACAACTTTTAGATAATTACATGTATTAATAACACATGAACATTATTCCCCTAATTTTGCCTAACATTTTGTCGACTTCATTTCTAAATACCAGATAACGAGATACTATTTATAATTAGTTGCATTCAGTTTTCATTTTAAATGGCCCTTACTTATAATTCAATCAGCTAAGGTGATGTACCTAAAAACATTAAAAGTGGAAGGTCATTGGTTCAAGTCCTATCTGTGACAAAAAAAAATAAAAATATGGGTACATATTAGACCAAAGAGTTTTCTCATCTATGGTGAGTCCCTCCTGATAGAAAATGAAGATGATTGGATGAGTGGGTTAACAGTGGCGAAACTTGAAACAAAACCTCTAGGGGGCGGCCGGGCTTAAAAAATTCTACCGAGGGGGCGATACCAAATACATATACGAATTTTTCGAGGGAGCGATACTCAATACATACAACTATTTTAACATAAAATCGCATAAAACATGTACTCTAGACGAAAAAACCGCGGGGGCGGTCGCCCCCCGAAACACCAAGAAGCTACGCCCATGAGTGGATAATGTCTCCGTCCATATTTACCGTTAAAAAATTGCCCATTACTATAGCCGGTAATAAAAATGGTGATGGTCTAGAAACCGTTCACATACTAGAATATATACATTTCTATATAAAACGGTACATACAATTCTTTACTATTGAATTGAATCAAATACACCATATAAATATAATTAATAATAATACTTATTATAATAATAATACTCAAATCTAAACAAGTTTTCTATACATTGATCTTCAACATGATCCCTTAAATAACAATGAGATGGCTAAAATGAAACACCTCATTCATCATATACCAAGAGTTGTAACACCTATTCCACTAATATTATAAGTTAGAAACACCTATTCAACATTCAACGTTCAATTCAACATACCCAGTAAGTTGAAACAACCACCCATATAAATAAATTATATGTTTAAACAATTATATGTTTAAACAACCATTTTCATAAAAACCCATTATCAATTTAATTTTCTATTTTGTTAAAAGATGTTTCTTTTAATCATTTTTGCAATTACCCCCGCATGAATAAATATCAATCCATACTTTCAAGTAAAGGTGCAGAAACCGGTTTTTTTGAACCGGTTTGGTAACGGCCGGTCAAAATCAATATGTCTCAAATCGGTACGGGCTTCTGAACCGGTTTGTACACAAAATACTCGAACCTATACGAATTGGTTCGTATCGATTTGGAACCGATTAACTAGTTTTAAACCGGTTTTTGGCAACCATTTTGTAAAAAAAATCGGGTTGGAATCAGTTTCGTAGCTCGGAATGTCAAACATATTCAAAAAAGCCGGTTAACTTTTGAAACCGGACCGGTTTCTCAGAAATCGTAACCATTTTCCAGAAACCGGTTTCTCCTCAAACTGGTCCCAATTTCCAAACCAGTTTTTGGCCTTGAACCGGTTTTTTGCTCACCTCTACTTTTAAGTATCAAGATGTAATTTTATCAGTTAAATATTACATGATAAGTATGTGTTATCTTGAACACTCATTTCAAATATACTTTATTTTGGAAGAACATTCCAAATACAAAAAGCTTGGAAGTGACGACATATAGGTCACTTAAAGCTAATATATAGAATGCCATGTTATTAAGTGTCAATCTAATTGAAACTATCTCAGTATAATTGTGATTGTAGGACATGAATGTATTCAACTATTCATTAATTTAATTAAGAGTTATAATGAGGTGCTTAGAATTAATGGTGAGTCTTTGAATGTTATGATTCTAAATCGAATAGTGGATTATGCAAATTTCTCTAACATACATATGAGACTTCATGTGATATTGTTGGTTTAGTGTCTCAAATTAGTCTAAATGGATGTTTGAATGTTGACAAGTTTTATGTTTTGACATTTTCTACCATTGAACTATTATAATTTGTTTTTTTAAAGAAATAGTAAACTTTAGGTTTTCATAGTTTGGTCACATATGTTTCATACTTTACGTTTTCTACCCTCTAATTTTTAAAGTATTTTTTTAAAGTTTTGTTGTTTTTTACTTTGGTTACGAAACTTTTAACTTTCATACTTTCGTTTTTTAGTATACTTTTATATTTTATACTTTCATTACGAGAATTTTAGACTATTACGTTTTATATGCGTTAACTTTTTAACTTTTTTTATTAGACTAATATCATTTTTAGTATATTTTTAGAGTTTTTGACTTTGACGGTGACTTTTTTCATAGTTTTATACTTCGACGACACAACTTTTAGACTTTAACGTTTTATTACCCTAAATTTTCATATTTTCATTGTTTTAGTATACTTTTTTCGTATAGTTTTATACTTCAACGACACACTAACTTTTTAAAAAAAATTGTTTTAACTTTTGTTATCTTCTACTTTGGCCACGAAACTTTTAACTTTCCTACTTTCGTTTTTAGTATACTTTTATATTTTATACTTTCACCACGAGACTTTTAGAATATTAGGTTTTATATGCCATAACTTTTTAATTCTCCTTTTATTAGACTAATTTCATTTTTAGTGTACATTAATAGTTTTTGACGTTGACGATGACTTTTTCATAGTTTTATGTTCTCTTCCACTTTGTTCACGAAACTTTTAACTTTTATACTTTCGTTTTTAGTATACTTTTAGGGCCTGTTTGGTTGGTCTTAATCAGGTCTTATTGGGCAAAATCACTGACCGACTAAGACATTTTAACATATGTTGGTGTTTGTTTGTCCGAGAACCAGCTGACCGAAGACGAAAAAGGCAGTATCGCGAACCTTTTTGATCCAGACGACGAGGGGCTGAAGGCTGAAGAACGACGGGACGAGGGAAAACGAAAAAAAAACGGGTGAAACAAATGGCACCAAAAAACGAAACTTGTGCTCGCCCCCACTTTTCGGAGTTGCATTCGTGTCCGCAGGTCGTGCGTACGGGAAGACAATTTTTCCAAATTTGCACCCCCCTGCGCGCGGGTAGATGTCGGAGTAAAACACAACATAAGAACTTAATATGTCATGTAGGTTTTCATATATAAACTAACCTTGTTTTTGTTCCCATATCAATGTGGGACAAACTTAATGAAAAAAAAATAGAATTTTTGTTCTCACAACAATATGGGACAAGGTAATCAATATAAAATTTTGATGTTTTGTTATCATACCAATATGGGACAAGCTACATGCAAGAAAAAATAGATTTTTTTTATTCTCACACTGATTTGTTAGTGTTTTTTTTTAATTTTATTATATAGTTATTCAGATGTCCAAACAAACAGCACATAATGATTCAGCACCTTGTTGATTCAGCATTTCTTTACCATACAGACAACTTATTCATTCAGTACCAAATGATTCAGCACGAACCAAACAGCCCCTTAGAGTTTTATACTTTCACCACAAGAATTTTAGACTTTTACGTTTTATACCACTTAACTTAGTATATTTGTATAGTTTTATATTTTCATCAGAAGACTTTTAGACTTTTACGTTTTATACTCCTTAATTTTTTAATCCTCTAACTTTTAAAGTTTTTTTTTTTTAAGTTTTTTGTTTTCTACTTTAAGCACGAAACTTTTAACTTTTTTTACTTTCTCTTTTAATATACTTCTATAGTTTTATACTTTCACCACGAGACTTTTAAACTTTTACGTTTTATACCACTTTACTTTTTTTACTTTCGTTCAGTATACAAATTCAACCCTGCAACAACACGCGCGCGCGCGCGCGGGGGGGGGGGGGATAAACACCTCGTTGTTTCTAAAACCTTTTATAGTTTAATGTAAAACAAATACAACATCTCGTCTCTCGACTTGAAAATGATCTGAGAAATATTTTATTAAATTATATAAATTTAATGGATACGTCGCCACTAATGGTGGATCCAAGATTTTATTTTATGGGTAACGTTTAACAGAAAATCGTTTCAGGGTAACGAAATACATAAAAAAATTTCCATTAGGCGGTATCAAGTTTTTTCACTATTTTGTGAAAGTTCAGGGGTAGCAGACGCTACCCCTACTCATGCTAGGTCCGCCCTTGTCTGGCCACCAAATCTTAAAGTGTTATCGTGTAGTACTCACAACATCATACATTGAGGTTCTTCTATAGTGATTGTTCCACATACCTTAAAATAGCCCAAAACAAGTTGTTTAGATAACTATATATACTCTTAAGTGGTAAAACTTGGACAATTAGTTATGTTCTTAAAATAGTCCAAAACAAGTTGTTTAGATAACTATATATACTCTTAAGTGGTAAAACTTGGACAAATAGTTATGTTCTTAAAATAGTCCAAAACAAGTTGTTTAGATAACTATATATACTCTTAAGTGGTAAAACTTGGACAATTAGTTATGTTCTTAAAATAGTCCAAAACAAGTTGTTTAGATAAACTATATATACTCTTAAGTGGTAAAACTTGGACAATTAATTATGTTCTTAAAATAGTCCAAAACAAGTTGTTTAGATAACTACATATACTCTTAACTCTTAAGTGGTAAAACTTGGACAATTGGTTATGTTGAAAGAGCGCATGAAGTTTTCCCAAACCTAATTTGATTAAATCCATGTTACTTATTACTCGAGTAGCAAAACCATTTTAATTTACTATGCAGTGCAGAAAATGTTTTCATTCCATTTTAGAGCGTTAATAATTTTCCATACTCAATTTCTTAGAATTTCAAATTAAAAAATGAAATTCATTTTACAAAAGTCACGCTATTGTGATAATGTTAGTGCAATTTATCTTTCTGAGCATACTAAACATGTCAAGCTCAATATTCATTTTGTCCGCGAAAAGGTTCGTATTGGAGAGGTTAAAGTTCTACATGTCCAAGTCGAATACCAGTATGTAGACATCTTTACAAAAAGCTTGTCGAAACACTTGTTTGTTTGTTTCTGATCTAGCTTATGCCTTCGTCAAGCTCCGGCTCAAACTGCGAGAGACTGTTAACCGATAATATCTCTTGGATATTATTTGTATTTGTTTCAATGTTTTGTATATATTTCGTAAATATTCTCTAGGTTTATCTTTAGTAGGTTTCGTTATTCTTGTATGTATTATAAATAGGAGTTGTATATTTCTAATGAAGCAAACAATTCATTATATGGTTGTTCATATCAAATACAAGACATAAGTATGAATAATAATAATAATAATAATAATAATAATAATAATAATAATAATAATAATAATAATAATAATAATAATAATAATATAATAATAAGTACATGGGAATGAGTGGCTAAGGATTCGCGTTCGACATGGCTCATTTAAAACAAAATTTGGCTCTTCTAGCTGTTTGTTACTTGGGTACACTAGCTGAAACAAATTGTACTACTAGGGGAACCCTTAGCACCTAAAAGATTAACTCGAATCTAGTCTTGAAAAATATAAAAAAAAAAGCGGGCTATAATGAAGAGATGAGTGAAAAACGAATTTTAGTCTATCTACTAAGAATTAGCTCACTATTACACGTCATAATTACCATATATGATGAATTGTAACACACACTAAACCTTTAGACTTTAGTATAAGGTAAAATACCTATTCAACATACATATAAGTTGAAACAAACACCATTCAACATATATAAATTATAGTTCAGACAACTAATTTTTATAAACATATTCTCCATTCGATTCCTTATTATTCAATTCCTTATTATTATAAAATATATTTCTTTTAACTACATTGACCGAAACACACGGGACTTATATCATGGAGGTTGTTTATTAAAACATTAAAGAAAAAACTACCCAATAGGTGAAGATCGAGAGAACCATTAATCACTGCTTTGATTAATGGCTACAAATCTACAGTTAGTGATATTTGACTTATGTGTATGTAGATTTTTTTAACATCAAGTTTTTATTTTTTTCATCAATTTTTTTTTATCGAGGTTGTTGTCTTTTAACTCTAAGCTACAAATAGATATATTATTATTATTTATAATAATAATAATAATAATAATAATAATAATAATAATAATAATAATAATAATAAAATAATGGCTAACGAGAGCTTAAATTGCTATACATTCCATTTGTCTCATTTATCAAATAATAAATCTCACTAGAATTTAATTATGAACGAATAAATCTGAGAAAACATGAACGTCATATATTTATTTTCAAAACGAAACAAAACAAGAAATGTTGGAATTAAGATACGTTGATTCCAACTTATAAAACTATTAATATTCAGAAAATCCAAAACTGTTTTTTAATCCCTAAAATATAATTTTACAAAATTAGGCTGGCTACACTACCGACTTTTTAGTCACCCCACCATATGATATTAGGCTATATATATAATATTAGGCTATTAATATTCCGATCATTTAAAAAACGATTATATAACTGTATTTCAGTTTAAAAATGATCAAGAGGTAGTTTAATAATTAATATAATATTCTCTCTTTAGTTTATCAGTCACAGATTTTACGGATTTTTAATTATATTATTTGTTTTATTATTCATTTCAGATTCATATATGATAATATAGTTTCATCTTAACTACCTGTATACCTTCTATAAATACCACTTTAAACGTTAATTTTTATAAATTTATCTATCAATTATCTCAACTAACTTTTTTTTTATTAATTTGTCTATCAATTATGTTTTTAATCTATATGTGCTGCTTTTATTTATTAATTAAAATATTCTATTAATATTATCTTTAAATTTTATTTTATTCGGTTAGTAGTTATTTCAAACCTAACAAATATTATTTATATTATAAATATTAAAGAAAAACAAAAGAAAAAGTATAAGATAGATGGATTGAAAGATTAGGATAAAGATAAGAAAAGAATAATAATAATGATAATATGACCATTAACTCTTCACTTAATGATAAAAATTAAAAACATATATTTAGTTTTTAAGTTGAAAAATGAAGTACAAGTATAAGATTCTGTTTTTAGTGTATATATTATTTAAGATTCTGGTTCAATTTGTTAATCAACCGTCAAAATAATGTAGCCGGCGAAGGCGGGCTTTAAAGAATTTGTTTTACAACTACATGTTCTTGATTCACTAATTAAAATATTAAATATTAGTGTTTTGGAATTTTCTAGTTGTATATGTGATTAAGCATTTTTTTACAATAACTTTACACTTCTCCTCCCGTTAGAATTGAACCCTTGCGTACTGTTTGGTTACCATGTGAAAATGAAATAATCATTGGTTTGTATTGTTTGATGGTTAGTAAAAGTGAAGTAATTGAATATAATTCACTAATATTTTCATTTAAATTTAATATATTTGTTTTATATTTATATTTTATTAATGTTTTAATTTTTACTTTTTTTATTAAATTTAAATTTATATTTTTTATTTTCTAATTTAATTTTATCTTTATTTTTTTTTGTTTTTATTTGTATTTATTTTATTATTTTTTATTTTTTAATATTTTTATTTTTTTACTTTTTTTTATATTTTTTCTTTTTTTTACATTTTTTCCATAAAGTTTTAAAAAGAAATATAATCGGAAAAAAAACTTCCATTTCATTTCTTGAAGGAATCGAAAAAAAACACATTCCCTCATGGAATGAAAATCTTTATAAATGAAAGGAATCGTATTCCTTATGTGATGATCCATTCAATTCCAATATGTAATCAAACATGTCACTTTTTATTCCGATGTAATGACTCATTCTATTACAACATTCATTTTTGTATACCAAACGCTACCTTGGAGAAACACATTATTAAACAAACGGATAGCCAATATCAAAGTATTTGATAAGGCTTAACATTTTTCTATGATAAAGGTTAAAAAAAGTGTTAAAAAAATAAGCATTTATAACCAGTTAAATAATTACATCTGTCTTTTGTAAAATTTAAACCTGACTTTACCTTAATAAGTTCTAATTTAGATCTTAAGAAATAAATTTTTAAGCGTGAAAATGGCTCGAGGAGTAAAATTCTCATAACGTATAATTGTTGACTTTTTGTAAGTTCGCCCAAAAATTTTGAAGGTCTATAACTTTTTTATATGACCATTTTTTTTATAAAAAAAATTACATCATAAAATCGAGCATTTTATTATCTTTTAGTTGAGTATAGTATTGCTATACTTTTTCTTTTAAAATATATTTTAAAAACTCGTCTATGTACTCTCGTGTAACTTGCGTGATTATCTATACGTAATTATCCATATAACTTGCGTGATTATCCTTATAACTTGCATAATCATTGTACAACTATTTGAGTGTAAAAATAAACATATAGGTTGCATGATTATCAAAATAGCCTGCGTGATTATTTACCTTATCTACTTGCTGACAATTTTACCGTTTTTCTAAAGTACACGTGACGCGTTCTAGTTGCTTCCTACACTTCACACGGAAAATGCCATTTATATAATAATTTTCCTTTATATAATTGAAAACTAAAATATCTTTAGAAGTTTTTATATGATTTAACATAAAACTACAAGAGAACATATGACACACATGTTAAATGTTTTGACAATGGCTCGTTTTTTAGACATGACTTGTGTGGTCCTTCAACCTTCATTTTCACATTCAAACCATATAAACTAAACTAAACTAATTAATTATGAAAGTTGATTAAAGAAACATCATGTTGTTGTATAGATAAATTTGGATATTAGTCTTGGATTGAAAGGTGGTTATGAAGACCATGACCTATCAACAAACTATCTTAAAAGAAACACATAAGTGGGTCATGGAATGGACCTTGACCCCATGCTTGATAGAGCATATTTGGTAAAAATGGGTGCACTCTAGAGACAAGGTTGCAACTTAATCACATTTTAGTTTAGTTTGGGTCATTGTCATGGTAGGTTTATCTAACCATTTGTTTTTCATATATTCTTTTTTAAGTTTGGTGAAACATTATGTCCTGGTAAGGTATACTTTTTTTATGATTAAAGTTTAGTAAAGAAACTCTATAATAGATGAATAACTAATATCATCATTATAACTTACAAGGAAGATGAATATACTAGTAGTTTGGTCTATGTGTCACTAATAGACAATCTTATTGTAGTGAAGTTTTACTATAATGTTTTAACTCTTTTTTTTTTTTGAACGGCCAACGAATGTTCCGGAAAACCCGGGGACTATTTACACCAGTTGAGCTCATTCCAGGGAAAAACCACCTCCGCGAGCGGCCGGGTGGTAAAACCTGGGAGCTCAGGGATCGAACTTGTGACATTTTAACTCAAAACCAATTTTGATTAGAAGCATTAATTTCATAGAAAACTACAAATTCGATGGTTTAGTTTAAAATTAAACCCCACAAAAAAATAATTAGGTTGTATAGATAGGGGCGTTTAATTTCGAGTATCCAGTATTTTGGATATCTGAATTTCGAATAATGAATTTTAATATCCGAATCTGAAATTTTTTATTTGAATGTTGAAATGAATATCCGAATCAATAGAAAACAAAAAGAAATATACATATAAGTATAATATTTTTTAAGTTACAAAAATAATGAAAAAATATAAATATATATAAAATAAAACTTTTTAGGTTTGGGATGGATTTTCTTATTTTTAAATTATTAAAATAGTATATATATATATATATATATATATATATATATATATATATAATTATGGCAATCAAATATCTGAAGTATTCGAATTTTCTAAAATTACTATCTGAAAAATCCGGTTATTCGAAATAGGGTTAAAAAAATATAGGTATATCATACACACATTTGGATTACGATATTTTTACACACTTACGTATAAGGTTGTTATATATGTGAAATACCTTCTAAGGATATGATCAAAAGTTGAGCAACTTGTGGTCAAAGGTAAGGCTATGACTTCACAAGAGGTGGGAACTAAGCAAAATGAAGTGAAGTAGCCTAGGGTTTTTAGTGTAATGACTCATAACATTAGTGTAGTTAGATATGTTACAATGGAAATAGCTGAGCTATATTTGTCAAAATCCTGGTAAGACATAAAAATATACGTTAATCTCACCGTAGGGAGTGGTTATAATATCGACCTCTTGTGTAAGAATCAGTTAGGGATTTAACGAGATTAGAAGACATAACACGCGGTATCACAAGGATTGTATAGAGAGAAGACATGTTGGTATGAGTTTGGCCAAACCTTGGTGTAGTGTCTTATTTATACTCTAAAATGAGTGATCGAAGATCTGGTACATTCTTTTCGATCAGGGAGTTCGATCTTCCCTGGTTCACAATGCCTCTCAATGCAATATGATATGTTTCTATTTTGGTGCAATAAGTTGGTCATGGTGTCGAGCTTTCTTAGAATGGCTTACTTTAATTTCCATCTTCTTACTTAGCTTTGGTGTTTTGTCTCCTAATAATATATATGGATGACATTTTCCTTATTGTTAGGCAAAGCGTTCCAGTGCGACATACACCTTGCCTTGTTGAAGTTCAAGGTAACGTTGTTCTTATAGGGATTAGGTGACTTTTTATACTTGGGAAATAACCTAAAGCAATACCTTAATAGAAAACATAAATAAATATAGAAGATTAAATGTTACACAAACGTAAGTATATTCAAACCAATGGTCTTCAACCTACTTCTTCAAAACCATCTTTTTATAGTCTTTAATGCTGTAAGAATGAACAAACGAAATTGACGGATATGGCTAAAGATTCGTGTTTAACACAGATCTTTAAAAATAGATTTTCGGGTCTCCACTCCCACGATACAACAACTGAAGCATTATGTATTGGAAGAAATAAGTACTCATATTTCTTTGTTTTATATGATTAGGAGTAAAACGCGTACTTTTCTCTCTAATAAAAATGAACCTACACGTTTATTGTATAGTCTCCCAAAACCAAAGCTTACATTTCCATTGATCTTGTACTAAACACTAAACAAGAGTGAACTGGGATACTAATTTTCAATAAAATGGACTTTGAAGTGAACGCTTATATTAGTCGTATAAGTGAGTTGGATATTCAAGTTTCACCAATTTCCCTAATTCTTTCATCAATATTTTGCAATTTTAACAATTTAGAACTCTCAACTTGAAGCATTGTTTCAAGCATCTCCATATCTCATTTATATTTGGTTGATTATGATACTCTCATATAGTATAATCCAAAGCCAGAAACAATTCATTATGTAACACATATATGAATATAATTATCTATGTTCAAAATTAGTGAAAAGCCAAATGTTTACTAAATTTTTCCAACACTTTTTACATGCTTATGTCATCAAAGTATGTAGTTATACTCCTTGTTTGCTATTTATAAAATTTGAGTTGAATACTATATATAATTAGTAAACTCTCATATATTCATAACTCAATCCTCATAATGACAGAATTAACCAAAGACCCTGCAATAAGCTAGATTACAAGAACTTCAAGTCCATGCCACAACTTGACTATGGATCGACCATCAAAAGTATAAAAAAAGTTAACCCAAAGATGAAATTATATTGTTTGATAAGCTAAAGTAAAGATATAAAATTAATAAAAAAGAAAAAAAGGCCGTACATGGAATTGTAAGGATAGCAAGAAACGTGGTTGACATAGTTGTACCGAGAACTTAGTATTTGAAGCTTGCAGTCAAGTGCATGTACTTCAATGCCACCCGACAACCAATTAGCTCTTTGCCTTCTTTAAAAACACCTTTTCTCTTTTTATAATTATTTTGCCGACCAAGTTATTATTTTGCAATGGGGAGATCATAATGTTATACATGCTAATTAACTTCTTAACAATGAGTTAAAAGGGTATTGGCCGGGTATAAACCGCGACGGGTGCATGATCGAGCCCTCGTACTCACGAGAACACTACTCTCCCTACTCTCCCTGTTCGATCATGATAGGGTCACGTGTCAGTGGTCTCACGCTTGTGAGAGATAACTGATGCGTACTGGGTTATCGTTTTAACTATTGAACAGTTAAAAATCTTAAATATAATTTAAAAACATCTTAAACTAATATATACCAAACCAAAACACACTTTCATACATAAACAAAAACATAGTTTCACACACGGACTTGATCTTAAGAAAAAATAATATTTTCATCGTCATGACTTTGCCGGTAAAATATTCTCAAGATGGTCGTATCAACCACTAAACTTTTTATACAACAACCTGAATTATTATTTCAAGAACCCAAATAACACGCCTCAAATAAGTATCATCAAGCTGCTAGTAAACTTCAAGATAACTATTTTGTAGAAAAAATTACATATATTGAACATGTTTATAAGTGTTCATTAGAGTAGTCTATTGATGTTTTTATAGTGATCATATTAATTTATTAAATAATTAAAAAATTTATTCATGTGTGTAATAATACTCAAATTTTAGGTATGCTTAGCTTCAATAAAATAATAAACTTATATAAAGATAAATTAAAAAGCCACTCATACGTACTAGGTATACTCATCACTAGTGAGTAGTGAGTAATATGTTTACTTACGCTCATTAGATATACCCTATGTTATTGTCATTTTGTCATTGTCATTTGCTTCTTTTTATCATTTTATTATTGATACATTATATCATTTTGTCATTGGGTTTTTTATCGGCACGCGACGAGTTTAACCTATAAGTTATGGTGTAACAGGTACAATACTTTAACATAACTTTTAGGTTATATGCTCAACACTTCGAGCGTCTGATTTCTAATTTTAATGTTGTAACGTAGTCTTTTTCTATCTACAATTGAGTCGTTGGTGCTTGGCGAAGGAGTTGGTGTTTTTTTGGGGGTATAATAGATATACATAGATTTATTAGGTACATTAGTGTAACATAGTTTTTTGCTTGAAGTGTTATGATCGTTACACGTTTTTTATTTTCATTTTCTATACGAACCGTTATTCAATTTGACGGTTTTGTGTGTCATCATTATTCATGCGGCGCACACCCGTGACAATGCGTGAGTAGCAAATCTAGTTAGGTTATATTAGGCTTTAAATAATTAGTAACACTTTCTTAGGATACTAGAACAATCATTTGGGGTTAAGATTGCTGTTTTTTTATGAATGCAATGGTATTTAGGTTTTAAATTGTTGTTTTATTAAACCGCAGCAAGCTTTCAAAACTAAAACAACCTGCAAGACTTGGAGAAGAAAAAATAGAATAAAAAAGATCAATACAAGGTTAAACCAAAAACAAAAAACAATAACTGTGATGTCCCTGTATTCAAATTTGGAAGAGACAAAAAGCTAATTCATTTACTCTTTAATCATTCTAGTACAAAAAGATATCAAACCAGTGGACCACTTTTCTTATCATTTTGTCTCCTTACTATTTTCCACATTAAATGCACATGAAGTTCATGTATTAAAAGTGTGTACTTTTACTTTTAACCTTTTGAGTTTTGAGATAATGAACTTCTTATCATGTTGTTTCTTAACAGCAACAAAGGATTACATTGCTGTTCAAAAAAAAAACAAAAAACAAAAAAACAAAGGATTACATTAGGAGCATTTGACGATGAAGAAATTATAGGAATTGGTATTTCCAAAGTGAATTCTCCAATCTCATTGATACAAGATTTATAATTACAAACAACCTATTCTAGGAAATAATTACAATCAGTTACAATCAATTAGGTGATACTAATTGATATATACAATCAATCTAATAAATGAGAATATATGTACGATATTACACCCCCGCAGTCGAAGCGGGAGGTTCCCGAACAGTGAGACTGGATCGAAAATCTTCAAATAAAATGCGCGGTAGCCCCTTGGTAAAGATGTCAGCAACTTGGAACCGAGAGGGGACATGTAGGATGCGCACGTTACCACGCTAGACATGCTCGCGAACAAAGTGAATGTCCAGCTCAATGTGTTTGGTCCGCTGATGTTGGACCGGGTTGCCCGAGAGATAAATGGAGCTGATGTTGTCGCAGTAGACGATGGAGGCACGGGAAATTGGACGATGAAGCTCCAATAATAGGTTACGCAGCCATGCAAGCTCGGTAACCACGTTAGCAATGCCACGGTATTCCGCCTCAACACTGGAGCGGGAAACCGTAGTCTGACGTTTCGAGGACCATGAGATCAGATTGGGGCCGAAGTAAACCCCAAAACCGGAGGTGGAACGCCGAGTGTCGGGACAGCCAGCCCAATCAGCATCGGTGTAGGCGACGAGGGCGGGAGACGAGCAGCCACCGAGAGTGAGACCGAAGTCAGTCGTGCCCTGAAGATAGCGCAGAATGCGTTTGAGAGCATTCCAGTGGGCAAGCCGAGGGTCGTGCATATGTATGCAAACCTGCTGAACTGCGTAACTGATATCTGGTCTGGTGAATGTAAGGTACTGAAGAGCACCGGCCAGGCTGCGATATAAGGTGGGATCCTCAAAGGGTGGACCCGAATCATGACTGAGTTTGGGATTCGAGTCGACCGGCGTGGCAACGGGGTTGCAGGAGCGCATGTTCGCCCGATCTATGATGTCCCTCATGTATGTAGCCTGAGAGAGAAACATGCGATCACCGGACCGAGCAACCCCGATCCCCAAGAAGAAGCTAAGAGGTCCCAAATCTTTCATGGCAAACTCCGCTGACAAGGAGGCCATGAGGTGAGACCGAAGAGCGTCAGACGAGGCTGTGAAGATAATATCGTCGACATAAATAAGGAGATAAGCTGTGTCTGAACCGTGCTGATAAATGAATAAAGAATGGTCGCACCGACTTTGGGTGAAGCCCAAAGTAAGTACAAAGTCGGTGAAACGCTGGTAATTCCCGATGGCGAAAACCCATGGGCTGATGCATATAGACGGTCTCGTGAAGATGACCGTGAAGGAAGGCATTCGACACATCCAGTTGGTTGATTGGCCAGGACTGAGATAATGCAAGAGATAACACTGTACGAATCGTGGCCGGTTTAACCACGGGACTGAAGGTCTCGCCACAGTCGATGCCAACCTGTTGAGTACGACCATCGCAAACAAGTCTCGCCTTATATCTCTCCAAAGTACCATCCCCCTGTATTTGTGTTTAAACAACCATATACTACGAATAATATTCATATCATCACGACATGGAACCAGTTTATAGGAATTGGTATTTCCAAAGTGAATTCTCCAATCTCATTGATACAAGATTTATAATTACAAACAACCTATTCTAGGAAATAATTACAATCAATTACTATCAATTAGGTGATACTAATTGATATATACAATCAATCTAATAAATGAGAATATATGTACGATATTAGAAATAAAGTGATACATAATCGAAATGGGCTTACATTGGAAAAGAAAGTGAAAGAGATTAAATGACGTTCCAGTGGATCTCAAATAGAGCTAAGAATTCGGATATTGCTTTAAAAGAAATAGGTGTTTGGTCTTGTAAAATCTTTAAGTTTGTGTTAATATAAATACATGGGAATTAAAATTGATTACATGTGTGTAAAAAAAACAATCTAGCAAGAAAATAAATCATATACACCACAATATACATGATAAATACATGATTAAGATGAAGACATTATTACATATGACTGACCAATAAGGATAATTTGATGGTAAAATGTTTGAGTTCATTTAACGGAAGAAAATGAAAAGAAGTGAAAGGAAGTGGAAAGAAACCTAACAATCCTCCACTTGAAGCCTTCGTGCAATTGACAATAGCCATCCAATCGAACCTTGTACCCAGTGACCCAGTAATCTTCAACCAACAAGTTTTCCAAGCCTTTAGTCCCAAGAACAAGCTAAAACTTCAACCTCCTAGTTGTAGCAAGCTCTCCCGAACTCCAACACGTACATCGGTTATCACTAACCCGATTATGACCATAAGTAACCATCAGAGATTCACCATTTGTCTCAACCGGCTTGCATACTTCGTCGGATCTTAAGATACACCAAGTACCATTAACATTCTCCAACCTCGACAAACTATCCTCACGATTGAATATTTCAATTGGAGTCTTGTTCTTCCAAATCTAACGGTTGTTTGCAAGTGTACCCAGAACACGGTTTGTGCTCCCACTACTTCCAAATCCCCTGACTGGTTTAAACCTCCGAACTCGTTCTGCCAACATCTATGTGGCTCCAGGCTTCACATTTGCAAAATGAACCCTCTTAGCAATAGATTCAATGAACCAGTCTTTGTCTAGCTAAACCAGTACGATCATACTTCCCTCAATAGGCATCTGAGCATCTCCAACATATACATTGATCCATGCTTCTTCCCACGAGCAATAACCAGATTACCATCAATCACCTTCCATTTGCCACCACCAAACTTTACTTCCAGTTCATACATAAATAAGCTTCATCTTTAGTCTTGCAATCTCCCTCACATTTTTCAAGTTCCATGTAGTTCTCAACGTATTTTTTGGATTAATATCTCCTATGTTTGTAACTTCAATAGTTTGATCATTAGCTAGCCATACCTTCCCAAAGTCACTTTCTTTTTGATTCACTACCGTTTTCCCACTATGCATAACGTGAATGAAGCCCCTAACTCCATGACCCAAGACTTCATATTGTCTTCCACACTAATAACCAATGCCTCGTCCTCTGAGACATCCCCATATACAATGACCAAATGTTTCTTCTTTGGACACTAACTTTTACATGTCCCATCACATTGCAATTCCAATACGTCACATTTATTTAAAATCGAGATGAACTCATTCCCTTACTACCACTGTCCCTAATATTTCTTCTACTCCCGCTTATATACAAGAACTTAAAAGAAGATGACCCCCCCCCCCCCCGATTATTGCGTTAAACATCCTCGTTAAGAACCAAATCTCTAATCCCTTCAAAAGTCATACCATTGGCCCTCTTGTAACAACAGTAACTGTTTTGGACTAGCTATCAAGGCAATGATAGCAGTAGTAGATCTTGAACCTCATCATAAAAATTTATTCGTTGGAAACACATCCTAGTACTTTTGACATAACAGTGCTTCTACTTGCACCTTCTACCAATATAAATTAGAATTGTTGAACTTCTCGGTCACAACCTTTGTGTCTTCACGCATCACGATAGCAAGTAGGAAATAAATCAAGACAGTGACATACACAACAATGGCACCTGCCCCAAATTATTGGTTGTTCTACTGAATAATGTCAAATTTAATCGATTTGTACTTGCAAATCGCCAACTAGACAAATCTAAACCGTAACACTGTTCTTTCACAAAAGCCGGATCCTTAATCCTAGTTGATAAGAAACAGTCAAACAGAAAACTTGAAAAAACAAAACCCTAACCATAACCACGAGATCCAGAAAAGTAAAGAGTTTTCAACAAACACTAATCGCTAAATTGCTACGAACAGCTTGAAGGCTTCTTCATCCGGTACTACTTTCAAAATTACCCGACAATGAAGAAACCCTAAAATCAGCAGCCACACCAGATTCAGTGGCTAAAACACAACGTGTGATAAGACGTTATCGATCTAATTAACCATTACCCTTGCGATCTAACTAGGGTTTATGACGGCTAACCTTGATTTTCAAAAATGGGATAAAAAAGACTTCGACAAACCGTTTCTTTAGTGCAAATTGATGTAGATATCGTGGTCCACTCAAAAAACCTACATAACCTATAGTAAGGGTAAGTAGGGTATCAAATCCGAGGGAACTCATGGAAAGCACTAGTATTATTATCTATGTAATAGGGGTGTTGATCGGGTTTTGTCTTCGGGTTAAAAGTGTTGGGTTTTTCAATCCAACCCATAACCCGACCCTAATTTAACCCCAGGTTGTTCATGTTTCGGGTAACGGGTTGGTTTGGGCTAGGTTATTCGGGTTTAGGGTTAAATAAGAATTACATTAATATATATGAAAATTTTTAAGAAAGCATAATAAAGGCTCAAGAATTGCGAAAATATAAACTTTAGGATGTACTCCAATTCTTTTTTTATTTAAATTACATAATTATATCACTTTATATTTCTTACATTAGTTATATAAATCTTCTTTATAATAGTGTGCTATTAGTAATAACTACAATTCATTAATACGTATATGCATGTTTAAAGAAGGGAAATTGTATGAGTTAGAAACAACATATAGAAAGAAAAAAAACGGAATAGATACAGAATAATCAAGTATGGATTTGAAATTTGAAATTTCTACTAAGAATTTGAAATCAAAGAAGGGTAATCGGGTTATTCGGGTTGACCCGAAATACCCTAAACATAACCCTATTAGTTAACTAATTCAAGTTCAGGTTTAAGTGTAATTCGGATTGGGTGATTTGGGTTTATAATAATTTGGATCGGGTGGGTTCGGTAATCGGGTTTCGGGTAAAAATGACACCCCTACTATGTAAAGATTAACCCGAAGAGCATGATTAAGTTGAATTGAATGGAAAGTGATTGCGATTTGTAATTGAAATTAGAATTAGCAAGGAGATCGATTAAGTTGGAAAACAGTTGAGAAAATGCGCGAGTACTCTGGGATCCAAGTTTGGCAATTACCAATCCGACTTGTGTTAACCTAGCTTGAAAGTCATATAGACATGACTTTGTTTAAGTTGTTCAATCCAACCCCGTTATACTAAACATCCACCTAGTATCAAATTATACCTAATGCAAGAAAACCAAAAAATGATAACACTTGCATTTTTTTTGCAAAATAAAACAGGTTAATTAATATAGTCAAACTAACAATTAAATCCAAAAATCCAAAAAGACTTAAAGTGACCTCAAAATTTAATCCAAACTAGGTTAAATGAAATCTATATTTAGAATTTGTTCCCCAACTTACCCTAACAATTCTATATTTAGAATTGGTTCTACAATACATGCACCCCCTAGACTTTTATTATGAACAACCCTAATCTACTCTATCTTAAATCTACTTTATATTTTGAGTGATACTTAAACATAACACCTTTATATTTTAAGTGATGCTTAAACCTAACACCTCGACGACAAACGTACAACTAGATATACATACACATATGTGTATCTATAGAGAGAGAAACATAAAATAAGGTTATATACCCATTGGTACGGACGATGATTGCTTGGTATATTAGTTATATGAAAAACGTGTGGCATGGGTACAACTCACAGGTGTGTTTTAGGGTTAAAGAGATGGAAGAAGTGGTAGAGACATGCATTCATCATAACTCGGAAACTTCAAAACCATTAACAAACAAACTTACACGTTTTCCTGTCTCTACTCTCCTGTTGGTCAAAACCATTGAAAACATTGCACGTGAAACTATGTCAATAATTAATTCAATCTTTTATTTCTTTTCTTTTTTTCTTTAAAAGAATAGAGTGCCAAATTTCAACAATTGTATTATGTCACACGCTTGAAGCAAGTATATATACGACTTATTTAGAGGAAGAAAACTAAATTTAACTTGTCAACCATTTGAATGTAACAAGATATGTATTCAGAGTCGACATCTTTTGGCGTTATTTATGATGGGCAAGTTTAACAAACATACCAAGAATACATGCACGGCAAGGAGTTTTATGTATATTTATATATTGTTACGTATTCTTCAAGTTATTATTAGATGTATTATTTGTCAATGGACGACGGTAGACCAAACTCGTAAAGTTTTAGTTTTATAATTGTCTAAACATGAAACGTGTTCAACGAACCGAATTACTTTGATTCATTATATAAATGCGTAATACGTGTTGGGAATCGTAAAAATCATTTTTAGTCGTAGACAATGTTTTAAAACCCTGATTGACCCGGCCGGTTCGACCGGTCAATTACTGATGACTGAAGGCTAAAGCGGTTTAGGTGTGTCCGATTTAATCTGTTACCAATTTGATTTTTTACCTGGCAGTTCTTACACGGGTCAAACGGCCCAAACCCGAAATCAACCTGCTAATTGAACGGTTTCAAAGACTTTATTGCATACAACCAACAATCCAATGTAGTTAATTTGTTATGGATAAAGATAGTTTGATATAACTCATATTAATGTTTTTTGGCGAACTCTAATTTATTTAAGATTTTATTGAAGTTTTTTACATTTTCATGATTGAAAGTTTATAAATTGTATATTATAAATTTACATGTTTGAATAGTTAATCCGGATCGACACTATGTGTCTGCTTGTTGAACTTATTTTGACACAAGTCCAATCCAATTTAAAATCCGGTTTAAAACATTGACTAAACTCGTTATATATTGGCTTAAATTAATAGGGTGGAATAGTAGTTGTAAAAAGTTTGTTGTAGTTCTTTATATTTTTTTTTGGTTCTGAAATTAACAACAACATATATGTATGATATCGTATGCATTTTGACGGGTGTTAAATCCTACGGTTTTAGAAGTAGAGAGTGAAAGTTCCATCCTTGAAGCCTAGTCCAATTAAAACTTGTCACTTTATTTTTACACACATTAACCTAAAAGTGACTTAAAAAAACCTGAGAAAATTAGAAGTGTACAGCTCGGTTTATAATAGCCACAAACTCAAGCCTTTGAAACCACATAACATTGAAGCCGTGAACCCGATTTGGTTGCATCAATAAAGCCGATCGAGAAGTCAAGAAGCCGTTGAGGGTGAAGCCGAAGCCACCCTTCATAGTTCATACTAAGAAACTTAATACCTAAATTAATTAGGTTTGGTTTTGAAAAGTCAAAGGGTTGACTGATCAGCCGGTCAAAATGTCGGCATGCATGCATGCATGTACCAGCGACAGATGGCGTGGAAAATATCCGTCGTTACTCGTTTGAGTGTTGCCATGATACTTGTCTCGCTTCTATTAATCTTTTCCATAAAGTTAAGTAGACCAATTAACATATTCTTTTCTAAAGTGACTGGACATCTAACCAAATAGATATAAGATATAGATCATGATCGATAATATTTTATAAATAAAAGATAAAAGTGTGTAACAACGTTAATATTTTTATGATATTTTAATACAACATATGTATACTTTTAGGGTGGACATTATAAATTATCCCAATTCAAATAAACGAGTAATGGTTCTTATTATGACAGTGTGATGATAAATGATGTGATTTCGACTCAAAAAGTTATGGATTTAAAATTTGTAATTTAATTATAGATGTGGTGAATTTATTTTATAAAAATCTAAGATTGATCGATGTTGGTTGTTCAAAAGAAAATAATAAATGAGTAATAACTTATGAGGTCATTCTTGCGTATACAAAACGCTTTTATGAGCCTAAAACGAATTTAAGAATTTGGGTTTTCTTTTTTTATAATTTTTTTAACGACTAATTTGTCACACGTACCCCTGTTTCTCATACTAAAAGACACACCATTCTGTTTGAATCCGGTACTTCTAACTAGAACAAATCCTATTATATTATCTAATCACAAATTGACGTTTTCTTGATAACTTTTTAGTATATATATATTTTAGAGAGGTTGTTCAAATGGCTGGTGGGTAAATATTTTAAAAACGGATTATTTTCTTCGGTAATCAACATGATAAATGATAGCGAAGAATATGTACCGTATATTATAAAAAATACATAAAAAGCTAGTGGAATATTATAAAAAATACATAAAAAGCTAGTGGAATTAGTACGTATTTATTGAAGAAAATCAAATTTACTAAGTTAGATATATGCCTAATTATCAAAATAGTCTATATGACAATTAAACTTGGTTTTTACTTTTTACATGATAAAAAAATGACAGTACAAAAAACAATCCTCTCCATAGCCATCGGCTGGTTTACTTGCCGCATCATATATAATAATTAGTTAATTTCTATCCGATATAAATATAATAATTAGTTAATTTTCTATCGACCTATTACAAAAGAATAAAACAAGAGAATAAATTATTAAATCATGAATGTGACATGTAGAATCTGGATATCTTCAACGATCGGATAGGAAATCTAGGACGGATAGAAGAGGATATTAGACTACAAGGATGGTTGAATGGTGGTGATGATTGTCTTCTTCGTTGGAATCTGCACAAGTAACAAACCGTTGTTCTTGGAGCGCAGGACAGGGTGTCCTGCGACCAAGCTCCGGCGTGAGAATCAGTATGGATTCCGACGAAATGAGTAAGGAAGAAGGTAGAATTTTAGGGTTAGAGAACTTGTCTTTTTACCTGGTGATCGATGAGTATTTATACTCATCAATCCTTTGTCTTACTCTGTGTAATGCGCCTACCACTGAGAGGTACGATCCTTGCTGACGTGGCCGTCCTTGTGTCCCCTCAGTGGAGGCCGTTAGTGGCCGTAACAACGTTGTAGGAATGTTTCTGACATTGTCGTGTGAGCGTTGGTCTGTTGTGTGAGCTTCGGTGGTTCGAGTATCGATTGGCCGAAGTGAAGCAACGTCTGTCAAGTACTTCGGTGGGTCGAGCATCGACTGGCCGAAGATGTGTACTTGTGTATAAGTCTGTGTTGGGAGTTGCTTGCTGTATGGTCGACCCTCCTGTGGGGTTTGGAGGTTCGACCCTAGTGTTGCCGAAGCTGGCTTCGACTGTAATGCGTGGTCGACCTTGCTTAGGTCGACCCCTGTGTGTTGTATTGTTCGTTGAACATACACACGTCATCATGACACATTTAGAAGTCAAAGGTCTTATTTTTCTTGAAGATAAGATGCTTCAAACTTAAGGAAATAAGAAATATGTATGCCGTTCAAAAGAAGAAGAAATATGTTTAGACTACTTAATTTATAAAAATATTGTATTAAAACGTTACCTAACTTTGTTATTAAATTATATAAAACTAAATTCCAAATAGACATATATGAAAGTTTGGACATAGGACTTCTATAAAGTCAAAACAATGACTCAATGAGAATAGCAAGAAGAGTTTTTTCATTCTGCTTAATACTAATTTAAATAAAAAAAAGTTAGTAGTAAACAAAGTTAAGTTTTAGGATCTTTAAATAAATTGTCGGATGTTTTTTAAAAGCAAACTTTATACTTTTATAGAAACACACACCTGGTTAGCAATTATTAACCGGTGCACATACACAATTACATGTTAAAAAGTGGGGTTTTAACCCACTCGGTCCAATTAACTTTAAACTTACAATTACGATAAGAACAAAAAGAAAAAGACATATGTAGTAACGATCAAACCAAAGAAACTATTGTGTGCCATCCTAATGACCAAACACCGATCATTCCGATAAATTATCAACTGTTCTAAAGTTGGTATCTTTAGTAGCTTGGAGGTCTTACTTTGTAGATGACATCTTAATGTCACGAGCCAAATGTTTAAAGATCATGTCTATTTGGTTTGTGTTAAAACACTTAAGTTTACTGGCTACTCCTAAGTACCGTCCTCTTGAGGCGAGCCATGGTCATCAAAGAAAGTCTTATAATTATATGTTTGCATATCTAGTGTAACACTGGTCGCGGGTTGTGGTCGCTCCCAGGATGAGTCTAAGGCAGGACGAAACCAGTGAACCTTATCATAAGTGAGACGGATTTGCTGGCTCTAGCAGCAGTCGGGCGCGCCGCACAGGGTCTGGAAAGATAACCCATGACATCGAGGTCTAGTTTGGTCTCATCAATTTGCTTTGTTTGTAACGAGGCTTCTTTAAAGCTAGTGATTTGAAGAAGGGGCTCATTATAGAGTTGATCAAACAATTTTCGTTTATGTGGATTGTGAGTAAGAATAGAAAACTTAAAATTTCTTGGACCGAGTAGTTATAAAATCCCCTTCTATTCATGTAGTCTTCTTTTCTCTCCGGGTTAGGATTTTCTAACCCGTGTTTTATATACTTTCAGCCGTTCCAAAAAAGAAAAATTCTTTGTTTTTAAATATCTGTCATTTTTATTTATTTGTTTTGTTTTAATATCGATTTATTTCACAAATAACGTCAACCTTGCATTTGTAAGGATTTGATCTCACTATTTGAAGGACTCGTTTAAGGTGACTCTTTTAACTTAATGAAGTTCATGCTTTATGTCCAAAGGTAGAGGTTGATGTTTTATATGCTGGAGCTCAACTTATTAATTATGTATGATTTGCTTAATATATGTATATATTTACACATATTTATTGTTGTAATTATACAAAACACAATATATTTTATTTAGTTATTTTATTATAATTATATGTAATAATAGTATTTATTATGTTCTTATGCAGTATGAACGTTAAAGTAGTGGGCCTAGTAAATCTTGATATGCATAATAATATTTATTAAGTTAGTTTTTGTACAGCAGAAACGTTTAAGCGTAGTTAAACTTGGTATATTGAAACAACTTGTTTTTCTTTATTAAGTAAACTTCAATTTAAGTTTGACTTCTGCCCAGTGGGCTCCCTACAGGTGTCACGACTTTGTTGGTCGTTAAAAAAAGAATCGAGTTTCTATAAGCTATGCTTGATTCATGCTTTTATCAAATCGATGTAAATAGCTTACAAACAACTCGACTCATTTACACGTCTATTTGTTTTTTATTATTTATGATGATGATAACATAGAATCTCTAATTTGTAACATTTATTTATCAAAAGTTTCATGATGGAGATTTTTAAGGCAAAATTGAGTAGGAGAACTACACCGAGAGATACCCGACTCCGAAGAATATAACGTCCTCGGGCTTTAATCGTGTAACCCGGCCCAATTTCAGATCTAAAGTTATGGGCCATGGCCTGAACCCATTTAACGAGAACAAGGCCCAGCAAATAATCAATTCATCTGGAAATATCACGAACAAAACTGAAGGAATAAACTTAAAATATTTAAAGGATTTATCGGTGAGTGTGTTAATGTGTTGTGGGATAAAATTATCTAATTATATACAAAAAAGTATAATATATCGAGGAAGACGTGATAATATTTAAAGGATTTATATTAAATTTTAAGAGTTTAAGAGCTAAAATCATGTAACCGAATACGAAATTATAACGAATTCATTTTAGATATCTAATTATATAAATTGATTTTGATGTTTAACTAAATTCTTATTATTTTTTTTATAAGATTTAATATTAGAAAATTGGATATCTCAAATGTTGATCATTGGTTAGGAATAATCCCAAATATATTTATTGTTACTGGCAATCCCAACTATTAATGTTGTTTCTGTTAATTTTTTTAACATCCGTTAGTTTTTATGACGTCACAGCTAACGTGATCAATATGATGACGTGGTCATGTTAATTATATGCAACTGTATTTACTCGGAAACGATGTACGGTAACGCGCACGTCCCAACCACTAGTATATATACAATTTAGAAATGATGATTAGTACCCTGTTGTGATTGGGCCACATGTCGTCACATGGCTCCAGTAGATTGATGCCAAGTGACATTTCAAGGTTATTTTAAGTGTTCATTAGGTATATAAATGTTAAGCATTTTGTTTATAAATGTTTTATGTATCTATGATTTATCCATCATAGCACATGGTTACGTTATGTTTAAAAAGTATAATTGGTTTTTTATACTCGCGTTATTTCTGGGGCAACGTATAGATAAACAACAAGTATTTTTTATTTACAGTTTATATTTTCTTAAATTCAACTTCTTGTCAAAGTATAAATTTTATTTATATTAATTTTGAGAGTTATAATAGACACAACCAATTTGCTAAACTTATATATTATTCTACAAGGATCGTAGAGGTCTATTACGACCAATGAAATTTTTAAAAAATATTATTTAACTGCATAAAGTATATAAAATACCATCAAAAAAATATATTTATTTAATTTTTCACCCTAAAGCGGGTAAACAAATAATAAAACTTCAAATCAGAACAAGCCGCGCGGCTTCCCCTATTTCAAACCCAATATATACATCTCGATGGCGCTCTTCACTTCATCTTCTCCAACGAAACCCTCATTTCATTTCCAAAACCTGCAACTACAAAGTCTACAATGGATACCGATGAAAACCGCGTTAACATCATCAACCGTGCATCTAGAAAGCGATCTGTCCCTGATGCCAATCACCACGTTTTCAAACAAACTTCTTCTGCAAAGAAGCGAGTCGTTTTGGGCGATCTAACCAATTGTGGAAGCGTAGGCTCGATCCAGAGCTCCGATAGCAGAAAACACCTGAAACAGGCGAAGATCGAGCGTGTGGATGAGGAGTGTGTGGAAAGCGATGCTTCTATCTCTTTCGAATCGGTTCACAACGACAGATTGTTGTACGCGCCTCTTATATATCAGCATCTTCATTCATTAGAGGTATTGAATCCGTTTGTGTCATTGTATGCTTGTTAATTGCGTGGTTATGTATGTGAATTTGAATTTGAGCAACTATAAGGAATAACTGTATATTACTATCTAGGTTATGAGATGTTTAAGCTTTTAGATTAGGAATTGGAGTCTGGAACTCGTTTAGACAATCTTCAAATCAATTTGAATTGGTTTCAATTTAGAAACGCAGAGGTAGAATTCCAAAAATTTGAAACACAAGCAGAATTTCAATAGCACACTTTGGAATTTTTGGAGTTCAATGATCTTCACCTAGCTCCTTTGACAAAAATCACTTATAGAATACTCACAAATTGATAATCACTTGTTTATGGCAGCATTGGTTTAACTGAAACTTCTGAGTTATACAAATGATTCTCCATGGTTGCTTGTTTTTAATGTCTTTGTTCCTAATTCACAATTTGTAACCTAGGTTATGAGATGTTTAAGCTTTCAGATTAGGAATTGGAGTTTGAAACTCGTTTAGATAGTCTTCAAATAAGTTTCAGTTGGATTCAATTTCAGAAACACAGAAGCAGAATTCAAATGCTCACTTCGAAAATTCTTAGTTTCAATGATCTCCACCTAGCTCATTTGACCAAAATCACTAGTGGAATACTCAAAAATTGATAATAGTTTTTTTTTTTATGACAGTTATATATGTGGTTCTCCTTGGTTGCTTGTTTTTAATGTCTTTAATCTTAATACACAATTTGTGTCATAGATTGAAGAAAAGAGAAGGCCATTGCCTGATTATATGGAAAGGATTCAAAAAGATATAACAGTTGGAATGCGTGAGATCTTAGTGGATTGGCTGGTTGAGGTTGCAGAGGAGTATAAACTAGTATCAGACACCTTGTTCCTTGCAGTTTCTTACATTGATCGATTCCTATCTTCGCATAATTTAAAGAGGAACAAGCTCCAGCTCCTTGGTGTATCTAGCATGCTTGTAGCCTCGTATGTTCATGATTATGACTGAATTCTGTTGTTTTATCACCAATTCCTCATGATTATATCATATTTATTTTCTTAATTATGTATCTTAGGAAATTCGAAGAGGTTAGCCCTCCCCATGTTGAAGATTATTGCTATATAACAGACAATACTTATACTAAAGAAGAGGTTTGTTCTTAGAGTTGCTCTAGTAGTTCATCTATCCTATATGACTATGTATAACAAGGGTATTAAAAATTAAGTCTTGTTTTGGTTTGGATCTATTAGGTGGTTCAAATGGAGAAAGATTTGCTCAAGTTTTTGGAAATGGAACCAAGCAATCCAACACCAAAAACTTTTCTTAGGTATAAATGTGAACTTTGTAGTGATGGTTGTGACTATTGTTTGCATGCTTTTAACTAATATTGGTTTGTTAACACACAATGGGTTTGCAGAATCTTTACTAGAGCAACGCAAGAAGATGTCATGGTATGCTTATTTCCATGCTCTAACCATACCACTAACCTTTCAAATATGATCAATAATTTAGAAACTCAATTTAATTTGTTCTTGACATTTCTGAAATTTGTAAATGCAGCCATCATGTTCAGCATTAGAGTTTTTGAGTTGGTTTCTTGTGGAGCTAAGCTTGCTGGATTACAGTTGCCTAAGGTTCTTGCCATCAATGGTAGCAGCCTCAGCTGTTTTTATTGCAAAGTTTACAATCCAACCAGAAAAGCACCCTTGGGTGAGAAAATGGTCTTATCTTTAAAATTTTACAATAATAATGGGTTTGACTATGAAAAGTTAGGAATCATTTATTTTCAACTCGCAGGGTTTGAGCATGCAGCGTTATTCGGGTTATAAACCATGTGAGTTAAAGGACTGTGTGCTTGCCATTCATGACTTACAGTTGAGCAGAAGATTATCATCTTCTCGAGCAATTAGAGAGAAATTCTCACACCAAAAGGTGGTAGTAAAAAATAATCTCATATATGATTAACTGGTTTATTTCACAACCACATATTATGATCTCATGTTTGAACATGTGTTTGTGAAAACAGTTCAAGTGTGTTGCAGCATTGCTTTCTCCTTCAGAAATCCCAGTTTCATACTTTGAGGACTTTGACGAATAAAACATTAACAATTATGGTAGAGCTTTATTTCTTGATGGGTACAGAAATTCTGCTTAGATGTAGTCTCAAAAAGGATTGAAGGGGGGTGTAAGTATGTTTTTGATCACCAACGTTTTGGTGTTTTTTAGTGCATATCACTTCATATCCACTTGCTTATTTTAAAATCTTGATTTGTTCACAGAGTTCATAGCATATAGCCATATATGTATGGTTTGCTCAATCTGTGCATGGCAGCAAAAGGTTTAGGAAAGCTGAGTATGATCAAATGATATACTTTGCTATATCAGATGTGAGCTCAGCATGTGGGTTTTCAAATTCTATTTTCAAATGATAAAGAAACTCTTGCAACATTTCTTTCACAGTATATACAGTGATTGATTTACATTAACCATGCAACTGCATTCTGCGTATCATAGAAATGGAAGTCTTATAGTAACTCTATGTGCCTGGTAATCAGCCTCGGGCCCTCGGTAATAATCGCCACCTCATCTATATAAAAAAAATCTATCCTACCAGCTACTCAAAGTATGTATCAAATAGTTACCAAAGGACATAACATGCACTTTTGCGTGTCCTAAGAAAGTATTAAACCAAATGTTAACTTTAATACAGTAAAAAACAACTCATATGTCTTACCTGGTTAAGCTCTTTAAACTCTGTTTTCCCATTAAATATTGGTTTTGCTTCAACAACAGTTTAGCCATGATACAACCCAATGACCACATGTCAATTGCAATAGAATATAGTTCTGCTCGAGTCATTTGGCATTTTCGCGCTTGGCTTCTTTTCGTACCTACTACCTATATCTCACCATTTCTCAATTCTCACCATCTACTTCAATTATACTAATGTTATTTTCATTCAATTTCATGCTTAGTTTTCATAAAACTATAAAGAAATTATTTTTTTTACATCAAATTATAGGAATAGAGAATAATATAAAGTGGGTTTTAATGGTTTTTTAGAGAAAAATTAGAGGTAAGATAAATCTATGAATATGAAATGTGTTAGGAAAACACAGGTAGGTATATTAAATGAAACCAGATTTCACCATTGACGTGTTATTGGGGATAATCTGGATCCTATAAAATACTATGTAACTAAAATAAGATAAAGGTTGATTAATATCAGATAACATCGGTTACAACTCAACATGAAGTACATGGGAGGCGGGCAACAAGCTGCGCCGCCAGCCCTTTCTGAATAGCAAAGCCTAACCGAGTGAAAACCACATTCGAACCATAAAAATGCACATTATGTTGAACGATGAAAAACTTAAAAAAGGTTTTATTTTTTTTATTTTTATGCGAGTTGTTAAAGAAGAAGAAAAACTAACTCACTCGTGGAAGAACTTTACAATCTATAAACCTACCAAAAACCAATTTCCCCATTTCTGCATTTTGAGGGGTTTTCATTTTACGAACATAATAATCGGGCACCATGGAAATCTAGAATCTATACTTGCTGATTGATTGTTTACTGCAAATCTCTGCAAACACGACCTCCGATTCGTAACAAAGATGGAGTGGGAAGCGGACGAGAAAGACGTAAAAGCCGCCGGAGCCGAACTTCTGCTAAACGGCCGAAGAGGACTCCGCATTCATGGCTGGGAGATCGAATCCAGCAACCGTTCATGTCTCACCTCCCTCAACCTCCAATCGTACGCCCTCTTAATTTCACGAACCCTAAATTTACTTCCATTTTTTTTAATTTACTTTACCTCGCTCATTTGGCGTTCAGTTTTACCCCAATTATTGCTTAATTTACACTGAATTGGAGCTCAATACTTCGTATTAAGTTGCCGTTATTCTGTTATAAGATGAATTTCGTAGAGGTATTAACAAATCTCTAATCATTTCCTGCTCATGATACATCAAAGTGAATACTTTTTTTAATGGTATTGCATGTAAAGGAACCGTTTTTCAACAATATGTAAGGATAAAGTCATTAGGTTCTTTTGATAGTTGTATAATTAGAGTTAATGAACGTGATTTTAATTTAATCAGATGGGAAGAAAAGCTTGAGACATCCCACTTGCCAGAGATGATATTTGGGGACAGTTCCTTGGTTCTTAGGCACATGATGAGTGGAATCAAAATTCATTTTAATGCTTTTGATGCTTTAGTTGGATGGAAAAAGGAACCCCTACCACCAGTTGAAGTTCCTGCAGCTGCCCAGTGGAAATTTAGAAGGTTTCTTTATATAATCATTCACATTAGGCAATTAAATATGTTTATCTACTGTATGGATATCCTATCTCATTTTGAATAGAAAAAATTTTTCTACATTTTGCAGCAAACCATTTGAGCAGATTATTCTAGACTATGATTACACTTTCACCACACCCTATTCTGGCAGTGAAACTGTTGAGGTAAATCGTCAGTTCTTTTCTCCGTTTATATTCGTATATCTCATCTAGGTTGTCAAAGTTGCAATGGCCACTAAAGGCACAAAAAATGGGAAATAAGTATTAAAACGAAAAAGTATATATGAAAGACACAGAAAATAAATAAAGAATTAAAAACAAATTAATACCATTCCACAAATATAATAGAAAAACATTGTAGAATTAGCAACTAGAATTATCGAGTTAACACTGAGCTCAAAGCTAATAATGACTCACAATAAATAAGTAAAATTCATGGTCCGTCTTCACAAAATCAAAAAAATATAATAAGAAAATAAAATCTTGTCTCACGGTCAGTTGGTTGTTCTTTTGGAAATTTCTCACATTGCTCTTTTGTGATGTTTGTTATATTGATGATCAGAGTAGCATAGGAATAGTGTCCGAGGGAAATAGTGGCTTAAAGTGGGAAGATTGTGACGAACAAATTAATGTGGTTAAATTGGCATCAAAAGAGCCTATTCTCTTCTATGATGAGGTTGGTTATGCATATGAATATTGCATCTTCAGGCATCTTTCTCTTTTTATAATCATTCTTTATGCTAACAGGTGATCTTGTATGAAGATGAGTTGGCTGATAATGGAGTCTCACTTTTAACTGTGAAAGTGGTAAATCGCAAAGTCATAACTCATAACTGTTTTTTTTTTTTTAATCTAATCTACTTTTAAGCTTCTTTCATCTTAACTAGACAGATATTTTTTGTGTTTTGTAGCGAGTGATGCCTAGTTGTTGGTTTCTTCTCTTACGTTTCTGGGTGAGTTTTCGTCGTTTTTGTTTTAAATAATGAACTTGGCAACTGATTTAATCCGTGTACTGATTGAGCCTTTTATAATCTGCTATTTTGTTTTTGGGTTTTTTTTTTTGCTTCTGTTTTGCAGCTTAGAGTTGACGGTGTCCTTATGAGACTAAGGGATACTCGTGTAGTTTGCACTTTCAGTGAGAATAAGAAGCCTGTTATCCTTAGAGATATCTCTTGGAGAGAAACAACATTCAAGGCATTGGCTTCTGTAAGCATTCTGTATTTCTGTTACTCTCTAACGTATTAAAACTCATGTTTAATAATAAATTATGATATGGTTTTATATTAATGCACTGTGAGGTTTTAAAATAAAATGTGCAGAAAGGATATCCTTCTGATTCTGCCTCATATAATGATCCAAATGTCATCAGCCAAAGGCTTCCCATCGTTTTGCATAAGACTCAAAAGCTTAAAATCCCTGATAGTCTGTAAGGTTCTATCATAATTCATTAAAATCGACTTTTGGAAGATTCTGTATCTAATATGACAACTAAAACCGATGTTATCTGGTTTCTAGTCATTTGAAAGAGGCATGTCTCTAGTCTGATTATTATTTTCTGTAGTACCTTTTTAAAACCCTTATAATTCTGATTAACAATGTCCACTGATGTAAATGCAGTTTTTCAATTTTTTTTCCGCCTAAAATGTGCATTTGCGTAGATTTGACAAAATATGGCTTGTGGTTTGTTTTCCGCATGTTTCACTGAATTATTTGCGGGTAACTGTTACAGAACTTGCTAGCGAAGTCTCCTAAGTGTTCCACTAAAGTCACTCAGTTTTTTTGTCCATCTAAAGTCACCCAACTTTCATTAGGTGTTCTAATCTTATACATTTTTTTTTCTTTTTTATAAATGTTAAAATTTCATAAAATTAATTTAGGCAAATGAAACACTTACTATTTGATGAATAATTTTTTTTTTCAAATTTGACTTGAATTAAACAATTTTGAAACCTAGTTATTATTTAGTGAATTTGTTTTCTTCACGTAGCGTTACATTTTATTTCAAGTTAATTCGAAGAGATTAATCATCAACTATTACCCAACATTCATATATGTTTCATTTGTCTTAAGTTAATTTTATAAATTTTTAACCAATAGAAAAGAAATATACAAAAATAAAACATTAATGAAAGTTGAGTGACTTTAGCGAGACAGAAAAACTTTAAGTGACTTTAGTGGAACACTTGACAAACTTGGTTACTATTGTGTGAAATAAACCCATACTAATGTGCGAAATAAACACTTATTCGTTAGTAAAATATATATATAATATTCTATCTATGCTTTCTTTTTCCTACCAAAGTCCATTTGACTTATAGTAGGGCTTAAAAGTACAATTTTTTTTTCTTTTCTTTGAACTGATTGGATTAACAATCAAGATCTAAAGTGAAACTTGTGGATATATCATAGTAGTTAAAGGCGCTAGGCTCAATATAGGTGCAAAGGGTGGGCCTTGGTCTTAGGCGTAACTGCATAAGACACTTAAAAAGTGAGGATTTTTTTCTTTATTTTACTGCAAGTTGCATAGTATAAATTTACCATTATAGGGGTTTTAGACATGTTTTATACTTGTTTAGGTCTTACTTAGGCTATTTTTAGGGATAGTGTAGTCTGTTCTAGACCATAGCTATTCCCTGCAGACCAAAATTTGGCCAGAATTTGCAAATTTCATCCGGACTCTCCCGGAATCTTGCCGGAACCTCGCTTGAGTGCCTAGAAGGTTGCAAGGCGGTTCGGCTTTGCCTTGCCTAGGCACATGCCTTTGGCATCATTGACTACTATGGGATACATACAAGATAATTAGGCTTCACCAACTTTCAAATTAGGAATAGATGTAAATATAAGCAATATAGAGGACCTTTTACACATATAAGTTATATAACCCTAAAACACTTTTTGGGTATGGCGGTTATGCTGCACACGAGTGTTCTCCTGAAACCTAGGAACTAAAATGAGAGAGCGCTAACTATAATCTAGAGTTTGCAATGTCTCTCTAGACAACGACTCACCTCATGAAATTTATTAGGTTGTAGTAGAGAAGCCGCCGATATGTTCCCATCAAAAGATACTTGTACAGTTGAACCCACAGTTGGAATTACAGCCTGAGATTCAAGTCAACTGTAAGTGGACTCAGATCCAACGGCTGAGAACCCATTTGTGGATCGGAACGATAACTTCCATGCCACATTCCTTCCTCGCCATGCACATTCACCCAAGTGGCTGCATACCTATTATCACCACTGGCTGTTTCTGCAGTTGGTCTGTGTACAAGTGAGTGAGCTTGCAGTTGCACACCGATTGTTCTATCGAACGAGGGCATGACGAGTGAACGGAATCTTCTAACCGCATCTCTCTCCCTCTTGTGTGCATTTTGATGACCCCCTAGTGCTTGTGCACTATAGAACTTCCTATTGCAAAACTGGCATACCTTCACTGAGATCGGTCTCGGTTGTGAACTACAAGACTCTTTTATAGCTTGCCCCAGGCTAAGATCCAGCCACTTGTTGTGATCTTCATCTTTAGCTCCTCTGGTATCCATCCAGATTGTGAGTAGAGAGAGAGCTATGTGTAGAGTAGGCCTTTAAAATGGGAACTGAGAAACACATCTTTAATTAGTGATGGCATGTCAAACTGTTGTTATCAGTAGTTTCTGTGCCAAGCCCTTGAATTATTTCCCACTTGTTATTTAATCCCCTACTTTATTAGGTTCTCTTCTAGGCTTGCCAGAAATGTATATGCTTAATAAACAACAGACAATTCCAATTGAAGTCATGTCAGAAATCTTCAAATTTATTTAGACTGTCTGCCATTATTTGGCTTTCATATATGCAGATCCTACATATAGTATGACCTAGGTTCCCTAAAAAAATATGTGAGTGTAAATCCCTAAAATTAGAGGTTTGGTTGTGAGTAGTTGTGAGTAGAGGAGAGAGAGAAGAGTTTAGCAAATCTGCATATCTGACAAAAAAACTGGTGATTTGCTAAAATTTGGTGATTGAAAGAGAGAGAAAATGTAATGATAAAGGTATAAAAAGTATTATTTAATTATGGTTGTGAGTGAAAGAGAGAGAAAAAGTAATAATTAAAGTATAAATTATAAGGATGAGGATGTAGAACCTGCACTGAATCCTCTACACATAGGATCCCTTTCACTACAAAGCAAATTTTGCCTAAGAAGCGTAGGAAACAACGAGGTGATCGGTTTATATGTCCATTTATGTACACCGGTTTATGACACGCATAACACCACAGCCTAATATTACCGTGTGTGTATATATATATATACATTGAACAGAAGAAGTGTATATATGTATATAATAATTCATATACATTATGCAGTGCTATAGATATTGTGTAAGATATATACATTGTTGATATTATTGTTTATTGAAGCTAGTTGGGTGTTATGAATTATGTAGCAAATAAAATAAAGATGGAAGCTAGTGCCCACCATGATATAAGTATGTCAATTGTTATATGTATGTGAGGCCCTGCAGATGTTTCAGATGGACCATGGTGTGGGGTTGTGCTAACTGTCCATTTGGTCATTAGTGGCTATGGTTTTTATGCATATTTTGATGCTACATACTTTGTCTACTTATATGGTGCCGACAGATCTAATTCAACCATTAAATGATCAACATTTTAATTTTTAAACAAATTTTATTTATTTTTCGGGTTTTTTTATTTAATTTTATTTTTAAGATCCTGCTGTTTTGAGTGAGATTTTTGCCGGATAACGTTTGTTTGCATTATGTATCTTGTAACTTTTTCAAGAACCCTGATTTGATAAAGCTGATTTATTCAAATTTCTTCAAACTAAGTATATTATAAAGTCTGATAACAAGTCACAAGTTGGACTATGTATTTATACTAGTTGATACACACGAAATACAATACAACCGACTATATAATATAACCACCAAACTAACTAACTGTAGACTCACCTTTTCAAAAAAAAACCAACTGTAGACTCAAATAATCTAAAACAAGGAGTCCCAGTGCACTGCTACCTGGATGACTTTGACGGGACATTTGGAGTCCAAATGACCAAGTCCCACTACAATTTTACCTGGATCACTTTGATCCACCAACTCCTATCTGACTAGGCTCGTGTGTTTTTCATTTAGTTTTTATATTATAAATTATTTCACCATATTAAAGCTTTTTTTATATTATATTATTGTATGTTAATAAGCTCTAAGCTAATGAACTTTAAAAACAAATATATTTCCTTTTTAGAAGTGACAATTTGTTCATATACATACAATGATGCAAACACTCAAGTTGTGGATCCTAAAACCGAGAAAAACGAACCGGACTATAACGGCTGCTTATTATTATAAAAATTAAGAAAGAAAAGCTTGAAATCTTGTGTATGGAGTTTAAGGTTACATGGGCATAAAGATAAAGTAGCAAATGGTTCTGTGTAGGCAAAACATAGCTGCTGATCATGTAAAGTATGGAGCAAAAAATAGGCTACTGATAATGCTAAATGAATATGTTTTAAGATGATTTTTAGTAAGTGATGATGATATTGACTAAAGTATCACATTCAGCAGAGTGATTGATTGCTATGGGAAAGATAACAATGCATGTTTTCTAGAGAATCTATCTTGAGTGGGCTTGAGCTTCAACAAATATATTAATATACTAACAACAAATATATTAATATACTAACACTTGATAAATCTTTGAAATATCAAATACTTAAGGGCGGACGGAGTGGCTTTGGGTTCGCTCTCGGTTTAGGCGGCTTGGGTGGTAACACCGTGGCCACCCAGCGGCTTTGTCCATGGTTTGGTTCTACTAGCCGTTGAAGGGTTGTCATTTCTTCCAATTTGACCGTTGCGAGGGTAAAAAACATATATATTTTTTATAACTTTTTTACATACTCACATTCACCTCAAAATATATCCACATTCACCTTAAAATATACTCACATTCACATCTTCTCTTCTACTCTATACCCAAATAACACCTCAAAATATACTAGAAATTCTTCAAAAATTTCACCGTCTTATGATATCAACACCCCCAAGAGATGTTCTTAGTGATTACCGTGGAGGAAAGCGAGCACACTACAATCATTTACGTCCTAGAGTAGGGATGTGCAATTGGTACCTAGTACCCGTACCGGTACCGTACCCGGACTGGTACCCGTACCCACATATTCGGTACCGGGACCGGGATCTCATTTTGTCAATTTTCGGGACCGGTACCGGGAAAAATCAAAAAATACCCGGTAGGGTACCGGTACCCGAAAATATATATAGGTAATTTATTTAATAAATAAAAACACATTAAAACATATATGAAAACTGAAGCATCGTGCGACGATCATCCGATCAGAAAGTTAGACACGCACGTCGATTAAGAATCGTACCAGATTTGAGGGTCATCGCTAAAAAACTGTCTATATAGGAGCTTAGTTTATTAATTTGTACCAAGTTTGATTTGAGGTAGCATGTTGAACATACAAAACTTGGTACTCTAATATTAATTCAATTTCATGATGGTCTTAATATCAATTCATGAAGGGATTTGCTAACCGGCTACCAAACAAGTATAGTACCTAAATCCCGGTACCCGGTACCCGTACCGGCCCAGTATCCGTACTGATATATTAGGTACCGGGATCAATACACACTTTTCGTTCAAAACGGGACCGGTAGAAACCGGGACTGGTACCGGTCAGGTACGGGTATGGTACCCGTGCTCATCCATATCCTAGAGGACCTAGACCGGTTGCTCAACCTCCGGTTCTGATTCCAGCTCCAGGTTTTGTTCCACTGGTTGGACAACCTCCACACCTACCAGTGCTCAACCTCCACCTCCACCTGCACCAGTTGCTCAACCCCCACCCTATGAGGATGATGCCTTCTGGAACTGGGCGTTTGATTACTAGTTGGCGTAGAACCCATCGGATGAGTCACTTGAGGACTATTTTTAATTTGATGATGAAGTCCATCTTCAGGACGTTCAAGAACCTGTTCATGATGTATGGGGTCAAGAATATGAGGAGGATTGGGCCGCCATTCAAGAAGCGTTGGAGGAAGAACGCAGATTTGATAATGTCCAATTCGAGTCCGATACTAATTCTTACTCGCACTGGTCGTATTAGTTTAGGTTGCGTTTCTAGTATTTTCAGATAATTGAATTAGGTGGTATTTTTTGAATATTTGTAGTATAATTAATTGTGTATAATATGTAGTAATTTTTATTTTGTATTTTGTGTTTATTTTATATATTTTTATATTTAGTAATTTTTATTTGAAATAAATATTATATTAAAACTAATTTAAATAAAAAGAATTCAACATTCCACCAAAACTTTCAGAACTTAAATTTCTACCACTCCTCAAAATTCTTTACAATTCTTCAAAAAAAAATCAAAAATTCTTCTTTTTTATCTTTCCTGCATGACACACTCCTATTGATTAAACCCAAAACTTTCAAATTTCAATTTTTACCACTCCCCACTCACTAACTATACTAATAAAGCAATAATACTTTTATAGTTATCATATATTAAATTTTTGACTATAGAAAACATTGGTTTTCCTTTTCCCAAATAAAATTAACTACAAATGCTTCTTTATTTGTGGAAATTTTGGTAGAATAATACCCTATACAAAATCAATAAGATTTAAAACATGAAATATGTTTTTTTATCCCGCATTTTCAGAGAATCAACATGTGTTTATTCTTTTTGTGTTTTATACATTTGGGTCCGTGGCCCCGAGGCAGTGGATTTCCTTAATAGAGTTGAGCGGGCGTGCACAACAATCCCCGACCCCTAAAAATCATTACTTTGTTTTTAGTATGATTTATTTTGCTATCCAAAAAGGGGTTGCGGCGTAGCTTGTTGCCGTTTACCTGTCATTTTATTGTAATTTGATCCGCTGATTCTAATATAAAGAATTCTAAGTATCTTTTTTGAATAGTTTATATTTCTCCAACATCAGTATCAACCTGATTTTTTTTTTTAAGAACATCAATATTTAATACCACTAGCTTGGCTACAAGGCCATGCGCATATTTTATAAAGTAAAGGCTTCAAACCCGATTTTTCAATATGATATTTAGCTTCTAAGATTGAAACAAACAAAGCCATTAAGGTGACGTTTGGTTCATGAAATTTGATTTTTCAATATGATATTTCGCTTCTAAGATTGAACAGACAAAACCATTAAGAGTTTTTACTAAATCCACGTGTTAGATACAATTCCTCAAAACAATATCCGCTAAAAGCTAATGAATTTGTTTCTTTGTGTACAATAATAACAAGAATTTGTTGTACTATCGGAGATGATACTATTTCACATGTGAAAATAGCATGTAGAAGTTGCATATGATGTGTACATGCTATGTAGAAATTTGTGTCTTCTAGTCGTATTTGGAGGCATACAAAATCTTTCAAGATATCCAAATCCTTAGTTTTATGGTCAAGAGTTTATAAAGAAAGCCCCAACTCATCATTATTATATTAAACACAGGAATTAGCTTGTATCCAACATCTTTTGATACCATTTTAATTTGTTTAATAATGAGCTGCAACTATTTTAACTTCATGTATTGAAGGTACAGTCCATGAGTCAAAACTACTCGCGCCGCTCAAGAGTAACTAACGTGCACACCATTAGTGGTAACTCTCACCTGACCCATCCGTGGGAACCACACATAAGTAGTAACCCGCGGTCACGTCCATCAGTAGAAAGTTTCTGGTGACGAGCCAACCATCATTCGCAACCGAGACACGACCACATCAGTTACAACCAAGAAGCTCAATAATGACTGAGATGCCTAGTCGAGCCTAACTTTAAAAAGATAAAAGTCTTTAATACATTGATGTTGTTTATTTAGAACCCAACCGAATCTAACAAAGGGGAGCCATCTTTATGGTTCTTAGATTCTTATCAAAAGTATATACTTTCCCTATGGACAATTTTGTAACAACACTCATTTCTTTATAATGTATTGTTTTTCTGAAGCTTTGTTTCTCCCTATCATCTTACCAAAGGCTGAACTCATGAAGATCTCCATCCCTCCATGAGATACTCACACTTACATGCTCACCCATTTATCTCGAGGAAGAGCAGGAAGCAAGTAAAACTCGGACACAGTACTCTGAATCAACATCTCAGCTAATGTTGCACTGAAACTGCAGACCAACAATCACATTGTTAATCTTCATAGTCTCATCTCATTAATAAACATATGTAGAAAATGATAACTAGTTAACTACCAGAAATTAGCATCGATTTGGAAAGGAGGGTGAGTGGTGAACAAGTTGCTATAAAGTCCACCTTCGTAGTTGCTTTCGTTGTTAGGGTCAACCAAGTCGAACAAATGTTTGATCATATCGTATGCACACTCGTTGTTGTGAAGTCGCGCCCATGATGTTGTTTTCCATGTAGTTGACCATCGAAGACCCTCATCACCTGATTAGATAAATCACATTACATTTTACATTTTAGTTTGAATAACTGTCCATCTTAACATAAGGTTTGATACTGTTTCACCTCTTTTGTTAAGAGTGAGTTCTGCAACTTTACATAGGTCTGGAGTTTTCTTTGGTGTTATTGTGTGCCTAGGAAATAACCCAAATAGATGTGAAATATGCTGGTGATGCACATCGGGGTTCATAAAATCTTCGGGCTGTCATCAAATGCGAACAATTAATGATGATTAAATCCAACGATGGTGATAACTTTAAACTCTTGCTCGAACACTTTTTGGTTAAAGGAGTCAAGATGAAGGTAGGACTGTTTAACCTTTGACTTATGTCACGTCCCATCTAAAACTAAATTGACATCCTCGAAATCTAGAAGGTTTCTAGGAGCATCACGGACTTTCCGAAAGACTCCAAAACGACCTACAAATGTAGGTAAGAAGTTGGCAGCATGGAACATTCTAGAACATTCATGAAAGACGATAGAATGATCTGGAATATGCCACAAAAATCAGTCATGAAAGAACTGGAATTGCCTAGAAGGATCTTGGATATTTACTTACAAATATCCTTGATATTTTGATAGAATATTCTAGAAACAAATATGTAAATATCTTATATGGAAATCTCTAGAATTCTCTAGAATTTATGAAACTAGTATAAATAGATGGTGAGGTTTCATTTGCACCTCACCTGGCAACCTAACAACCTACCAAACTTCAAACTCACTTGTAGAATTATAAAACATTTCAAGCATTGGCGTAGCTTAGTTGGGGCCCCGGGGGGGGGGGGGGGGACCGCCCCCACGGTTTTTTTCGTCCCGAGGTATCTATTTTCACGGTTTTATGTAGAAAATTTTATATATATTGATTATCGCCCCCTCGAATGTATTGAGTATCGCCCCCTCTGTATAATTTTTGAGCCCGCCCCCTCGGGGTTTTCTTTTAAGCTTCGCCACTGATTTCAACTAATACACGCATTTTACTTGTGTACTCATAATCTTTGTTTCCCTTTTCAATTCGAGGAACATTGAGTCGTACGTCACTAATCAAGAAGACTTACACAAATCAAATCTAAGGCTGCACATGAGTCAAAATAATAACAGTAGCAAACAAATTTTGCACCTGATGAATCTAATAAGACAATCCTGATTAATTCAGACATTGTTTTACTCCCTCTAGACGTAACAATTACACACTCTTCCATCAAATTCTTCCAGAACCTTCCAGAATTAGCGATGGGTAAATGCTCCCGTCAACCACCATGACGAACACCGTTGAATTTGGAGCAATTGAGAATGGGGCGCGTATCACGTGGTAAAAAAAAGGATGATATATCAGGCCCCTGTGGTTCTTATCCTTCAATTGACATGCGAATTGAATTGAGGGGTGTGATCTCTAAACTAATAGCATCCATTAATGAAATTGTGTTATTTATAAAAAAAGATGGTAGTCTCTATTTGCAGAATCCACTCACCAGCGAGCTACTTGCCACTCCTAAATCCCTAACCACGGGTAACTTCCTATAGTTTGGAAACGCATTCCATGACGGAATCTATAAGATAGTTAGAATTTGCTTCCTAGCAGATGATGATATCCCTGATTATGGAGTGTATTGAGTAGGATGGGGTCGGTGGATAAGTAGGTTCAGTTTGTCCCAAAATTTATTTTCAATTTCACATTGGCAAAAACCGGAAGAGTAGCTGGTATTAGTTAGAACATGAAAATTTTCAGGGGGGGATATAGAAGTTTGATGTTGGTACAGAAGAATTTTCTAGGTTTCCCGACCCCCCCCCCCCCCCGCTGATATTCCCAAGAAGTCAACTCGATTTAAACCGAATTTAGGAGTATTAGATGATCACTTAGTTATCTCTTATTCCACATCTCATGAGATTTCGATCTAGGCGTTTAAACAGCGAGAGGAATTTAGGAAAAAAATCTGACCCAAAAACATGACATTTTAACACGAGGGCCATCAATGGTTATGAAAATGAGGTTGAAAAATGACAAGATTCTAATGATAGAAAACCAAACGTGGATGGTCATAGGATCTTATACACAGATTGAACGCATTTGTGGTGAAAAGAAGAGCTTTATGGATTCGGTTGCTTTTGAACCGTCCTTTGTGTCATTCGTGGGAGAAAAGCTTCATAGCGTTAAAGACTAAAATAGACCTTTTTTTTCTAATTTTCCTTAACTGCTTGTTTGCTATCTCAAGACTTTTTTCTTCTGATCATTCATTGTAGCAAAGTCATTCTCATTTGTTTTACATCATGTGCATGTACGGATCATGTGTATTAAAAGATAAGAACAGTTAGTAAAACGTTCCTTACTTTTGGTTTTTTTTTTACAAATAGATAGTTTAAAATATGTTGGATAGTACATGTCATTTTTCTTTTCAATGATGTTGATAAATGAAAAGTCATATTTCGTTTTTGTTTTATATAGTTAATTGTTTGGAGATCAAGGTAGATAGACGACTAACAAACATCCAAGTATTTATTATGTATGGATTATATTGTGTATAAGCCTTACGAATACAATAGACAAGATGAAAGGGGCTAACCCAACATATTTATACAAATGACAACATTGCAGCCTGAAAATAAATATATAAAAAAAATGTATTCTCCGGCTCTTGAAGTTTGAAGCCATGCTTGGATTTGTTTTTGGGCATCACATAGATCATCTGATGTATTGAAAGGTTAGATAAATGTTATCAGTTGCAACATTTCTATATTTGAATATAAGGTTTAAAATCATAAAGAATAACAAACCATATTAATAGATTATGTTTGTTGTTATAATTTCTTTAACGCAAGTAGTTTGAACCACCTCTTTCACAGTTGGAGTCTTCGCCTTGCTTATATATGCAAATGGAATTATTATCTATAAATATAATGTAGTTTCTGCTTGTTCAAAGTTTCACTGCTTAGTTTTTTTTTAGAACGACAAAATTTCACTACTTATTACTTACACTTTAACTCGAGTTCTGATTTCTCATAGACATATGAACATGTTTCCTGCAAACACAGAATTAAGTATGTCTAGATTGAAATTGATGTCTTTGACACACATAAATATGTGTCATATTCGGTTTAACTATCAACCTGATATGACTGACACTCCTAATTTTTTTTAACACTAAACTTACACAACACACCATTTAACTCCTACTCCCAATTGTACACTACTTGTACGTCCATCATAGGACTTGAACCCTCAAACTCTAGAGAAGGGATACCTTACTACCATTGGGATAAAAACCCTTTATATTGACACCCCTAGTTGTTAGAGTTCCTTAACAACCAATATTCTTGTAATTTTGAAGTTAAGAAGCAAAAATATTGACATGTGGTATGAAGACGGGATGTTAGCAGTGAGATTCCCAGCTCTATGCAGATTGCAAGCCAATAATGTTAATCTGCTTTTGGTGTTTGTAGGTCAGTAGAAATAAGGTGATTTTCAAACATATTTAAGTGTCTTCTGAGAGATGAGAAGAGTAAACTCATTGCGGTTTTTATGGATCAGTAAAAGAATGAGGAAGTGGATTATCACGTGGCAATAATAGTGTAATTTTGATGTTGGATGAAACTGTATGTTGTTTGTGTTTTGACACCATGTAACAACATTGAAGTAGTTAGTCGTTTCATACGATAAACTACTAATTTATATTTCGTGTTGTCGTGCACAAAGAGATTAATTAACTAATTCCAGTTAATTAAATACGCGATTATTACTAAGCAGGACAGTTATTATTAAAATAATAATCTTTAAATTTGCAGTAGTCACACTCATCGCCTGGTGACCACTAGAACAAGCCCTTGTGTTCACTATATTTAATGCTAATAAGCATATTAGATCATAATGAGCCATATTTGTGTGTAATTAACTAGTGATAATGAATCATTTAAATCTCGTGAACTCTTAATAATGCCATCTTAACGGGTTTATTAGGTTGGTCTAACAACACAACAATGTTAAAGATACAAATACGAAATACCCAACTCCTTTATGGTTCTTAGATTCTTATCAAAAGTATATACTTTTCCTGTGGTCATTGTTCCAACAACACTCATTTCCTTGTAATGTATAGTTTTTCTAAAGGTTTGTTTCTCTCTATCATCCGACCAAAGGCTAAACTCATGAAGATCTCCATCCCTCCATGAGATACTCACACTTACATTCCCACGAGCCTTTAATCCTTTCACCGATCCGCTGGCCCATTTATGTCGAGGAAGCGCAGGAAGCAAGTAAAACTCGGTCACAGTGCTCTGAATCAACATCTCGGCTAACGCTGCACTGAAACTGCAGACCAACAATCACATTATCAACCTTCATAGTCCCATCTTGTTAATAAACATATGTGGAAAATGAAAACTAGTTAACTACCCGAAATTAGCATCGATTTGGAAAGGAGGGTGAGCGGTGAACAAGTTGCTATAAAGTCCGCCTTCATAATTGCTTTCGTTATCAGGGTCAACCAAGTCAAACAAATGTTTGATCATATCGTATGCACGCTCGCTGTTGTGGAGCCGCGCCCATGATGCTGCTTTCCATGTAGTTGACCATCCAGGACCCTCATCACCTAGTTAGATAAATCAAATTACATATTAGTTTGAATAACTATCCATTTTAACATAAGGTTTGATATTTTTTCACCTCTTTTGTTAAGAGTGAGTTCTGCAGCTTTACATAGGCCTGGAGTTTTCTCTGGTGTTATTGTGTGCCCAGGAAATAGCCCGAATAGATGTGAAATATGTCGGTGATGCACATCGGGGTCCACAAAATCCTCGGCCTGTCATCAAATGCGAACGTGTTAAAGATTTTTATAAATCTTACAGATAGATTACATGATATGGTGATTTTATCCTAGAAAATCTTAGAATTGCTGTTTAGAAAAAATAAAAGTTGGATCAATCATCGATCCTAAATGATATTCCTACCCATTCCATAATGGACCCATCTTTTGCAATTTTTGTTGGATAAAGTTTTGATTGGGATTCAACAACTTTCTTGATCAGATCATCTTCACTTTTTCCTAAAACTTGAGCAGCAGAAACAATAGCAGAAAAGATTTCTTTAATGATGGACATATCCATGGTGGTTGAATAACTGACACTAGCAGGTTGACCATCAGGAGCAGTAAACATATGTTCTGGAGAAGTTGAAGGATTTGTTTGAAGATACTCATCCTGCCCTTCAATCAACCAGTCCAAAAGGAACAGGACACATCCTTCTAGCAACGGATACGCTTTCGTCACTAAAAAGTCCTGTTTTTTTTTCTCACAACAGGCTTTAACAACAATCACATAAATGAAGAAAAGAATTAGAAAGGAAAACAGAATCAGGGCTTACTTTGTCCATTGTGTAAGTATAATGCTCCCAGAGATGTGTACAAAGCCAGGCTCCACCCATGGGCCATAAAGCCCATACCGCCTCACCGCGGTCAGGTGATGTTTTAGCCCATATATCAGAAACCTGATGTGCGACCCACCCGTTTGCCTCATAATTCACTTTTGCAGTTTTAGTTCCGTTTACAGAAAGGTTTTTAATAAAGTCAAACAAAGGCTCTTGGCATTCATGTAGGTTGCAAGGAAGTGAATGCCAATAGTTCATTTGAAGATTGATGTTTAAGTGAGGTGCACCACTGCAATAATAAGTCAACATAAATGGTCAATACACAGAAGATTTGTTGTATATATATATATATATAGTCAGAGGTTCATTGTAGAGCACCTAAAAAGTGTAGACCCGTAGATCACCTATTTCGTATGAGAAATTACTCTATTTCGCATGTGAAATTCGTTGAAGAGAAAAAAAAGAAAAAAAATATATCCACTTCTTTTCTCTTCAGCGAATTTCACATGTGAAATAGAGTAATTTTACATATGAAATAGGTGGTCTACGGGTCTACAATTTATAGATGGTGTACAATGAACACCCCCCTTATGTACATATTCTTGAAATGGTGCTCAAGAGAGAGCTTACTCCCATGGTGGTGTAACTTTATCATTCCATATACCCTGAAGATTAGCTGGTTGAGTTCCAGGCCTAGAACACGAAATAAGCAAATAACGACCGTATTGAAACAAAAGCTCAATCAGGGATGGATCCTCGTCGCTTTTAAACGACTTAACCCTCTCCGAAGTTGCCACATTATAAGAATCTGAATCTGTCAACTTTGAGCTTTTTGACAGGTTGATCGAGACACGACGAAAAAGACTCTGATAATCATCCAAGTGACGCGCATAAAGTTGTTCATATGAATATCTCTTCAATGATTCCAAATGATTCAAACAGTCAATTGTATGATCCTTTTTAGAATCTAAAGGGTTTGTAAATGGGCCTTCAAATGAAGAAGTTGCCACTAGAAGTATAACCGCCCAATTACATCCCTCAACCTTAATCTTATTATCTTCCAAAACAGTTATGGTACCAATATCATCACTAATTCTGAGATCAAGAACAGCAGAAAACTGGATTCCGTCATTTGTTTTCACCATAACTATCTGATTTTGAGCATTCACTGATGCCTGATGAGGTATCTTGCTATCAAGATACATTGTAAAAGATAGTGAACAAGATTTGTTTCCAAAAATCTTGGAGACAATAACTTGATCAGGGTGTGAAGCAAAGTGTTCCCTGGTGAACTCCGCTTCACCAATCGAGTACGCAACTTTTACAGTTGCAGTATCCAAATCGAGCTCTCTTTGATATGTTGTCTCGTCATATTTGGTATCATTTTTGTGGAATTCTAATTTGATGTCGCCTAAAAGTTGGTATGCCTTCACCATTACAAGATAGTTAATAGAAGATGATGATTAGTTATGTGTTGTGCATAATTAGTAATTGCATATCTAGGGTGATGCTATTTCAAGTTTCAACATCATCAAATCTGATCCAACACCATATTTTTGGTAAAATCTCAATTAAACGGCCCTTAATAAACACATCGAATGTCGTCTAACATTTTTCAAACTTCTACTTTTTCATTGTTTGGCCTTTTCAAACTAACCGTCTGAAAAAGTCAATCAATGGTTCAAATACTTTAAAAAAAATCAAAGTTTAAAAATGAGACGGGCTTTCAAGGTCGTGTGGGATCAGATTTCAAGGTGATTTGTGGGAATATATAGAGCATCCCCGTATTTATTGAACAAAATAAAAGATAACTTAAGAAGTGTGTATACACTTGAGGGTTCTCCGGATAATTTGACTGCAGAAGTTGTAGCTTCCGCATACTTTCCCTCGTTCACGAGTTTTCGGACCTCGGAAAGTACTTTTGGTGCATCGGGGTTTGTGTAGTCCCCCGGGCTACCTGCCCACAACGTGTCATCTATAACAAATGTCAAGTCAGATCAGGGTGGAGGGAGTGAAAACGCAAAAGTGAAAGCGTTGTGTTATCTCCAAGTAGAGCCGCGACGAAGGCAAATAAGGAAAATAGGATGAAGCTTTGTTAAAGGGTGTTAGAAATATGTGTGTAACGACTAGTTGACGTCTCGTTTAACAACTAGCTCTGGTTAAGCTAGTAGTCAATAGCTTACCATACAAAGTAACACTTGATTTGAAAATAAATTCACGTTCAAAAACTCATATCATGTCACGAAACGGATAAAAAATCTAGATCTATACAACTAAAAAATTAAAATATTTTGGAGATATGACTAAAATAAAATATTTTTTTATGACACGACCTTACAAAATCTCTTCATATACAAAGACCAAAAAAGGGCATCGGTCCACCACTATGATTCCTAACTATCAGATGTACTTAGTTATAGAGAATGAAAATTATAAGAGTACATTACTGTTTACGTTTCTATGGTTTACACCAAATTACTATTTAGGTCTCAAAGTTTCAATTTTGTCAATCCTGTCCCTGTAGTTTTCGAATTGTATCCAATCAAGTCCCAAACGTTAACACCGTTAAAATTTTCTGTTAAGTTTTGATGAAATGACTAGATTACCCTTAACCTTCATTTCTCTTTTAATTTAAAAAAAAAAAAAAAAAAAAACCTAAAACCCCCATATCTGTTGAATGACCTCAATTCTTCTCCGGCAAGATCCCACCACCTGAAATTCTGCCCATCATCGAGCAACTGTCGCCGGTGCACATCATCAAGAGCAATTGTCGCCGGTGCATATCTGGTTGTGATTCCGTTAGATCTCCGGCACTCACATCTCGGCCTCACCAACGCCACCACCGACAACCGACAACCAAACTTAATTTCCCGTCCGATGCATCGATTTCCCGGCCAATTTCCCGGCCTTCACCAACGCCGTCACGTATTGACTTTAATACTAGACATTCATCGCATCCATCTCCGGCACCTGACCACCACCATCACCTGAGCAACGATTCAAATCTCTGTTAACGATTCAAATCAAATCGCCGTTCAAATCAGATACAAATCAGATCTTGGCCATTCAAATACAAATCGTCGTTCAAATCAAATCGCCGTTCTTGAATCCGTCGGAGATTGGGTGACGGAGATGGCCGGAATTGGTTCCGATCTTGGTCGCTAGGGTGGGGGGTTTCGCCGGTGGATTCAGTTAATTTTGGAACCAGATTTGTGCTGTTTGCCGGTGGAAACTTCGGGCGTTTTCGTTGCCGGAAACTTCGAGCGTTGCGGTTGCATCATTACTGCTCCCGGACGATTCGTCTTTGCCGGAAACATCAAGCGTCTTTGTGATGGACCATTTTTGTACGGTTTAATTAGAAATAAAGGGTAATGGATATATATGTTTTTTTTAATAATAAGGGTATTTTGGTGTATTTGCTTAAAACTAGCATAAATTTCTAACGGTGTTAGCGTTTGGGACTTGATTGGATACAATTTGAAAAACACAAGGGCAGGATTGACAAAATTGAAACTTTGGGACCTAAATTGTAATTTGATGCAAACCATAGGGACGTAAACAGTAATTTACTCAAATTATAATTACGAGCTAAAGCCAAGTTGGTCACCAAATAACATTTATTTAACATTCTAATACCTTAGACTTTGACCAACTTGTTAAATCCGTTTGAGTCGACTCATAACTCTGACCGCACATATAAATTATGTCAACATGTTATGGTTTCATCTAATCAAATAATAACATAATCATTTTCATGTAGGTAGGTCACAGAAGATAAGTTACTAGGGGTGAGCATGGTTCGGTTCGGTTTTTGGCTCGAACCGAACCGAAAACCGAAACTTTCGGTTCCTGAAAATAAGAACCAAACGGTTCCGGTTCTTTTCGGTTCGGTTCTTTTCGGTTTTTTTCGGTTCTGGTTCGGTTTCGGTTTTTTTTTCTTGCTTATTATATGGTTAGTAATGAGAGAGTATAGGAAATTTCACCGTATTTAGTAAACTTGAACAAATAGGAAATAATTACTAACCAGTACGAAATCAATTAATTAGTAGGAAACATGAACAAATAGGAAATAGTTACTAACCAGTTAACAATTTACTAACCATTATAAAACTATAAATTATTAAAACAATAAAATCACTAAATCAGTAAGAAATCAATTAATCAGTTGGAAATATTATTAATATTTTAAGTTTCATAATGCCCCCTTATAAATCACTAATTTACACATATGCCCTCGGTTCGGTTCGGTTTTTCGGTTCGGTTCGGTTCTTAACTGCGTGGAACTGGAACCGAACCATTATTTTCGGTTCGGTTTTTTTCGGTTCGGTTTTTTATTCGGTTCGGCTTTTTTCGGTTCGGTTTTGTCGGTTTTTTTCGGTTCGGTTCGGTTTTTTTGGTTTTTTGCTCACCCCTAACTAAGACTGTGTGTACTGGGCGTTATACACATATATCATAGTGTCCCATAGCGCCATGAACACTACCCCGGGATGCTATGGGGCAAAATTTTATCTCATGCGTGTTAGTTTAGCACCTCATCTCCTCCCCTTTCTTAATTCTAATTGGTGGAGAGTATTTAAAGACTTAAAAAAAATTAATTATGAAAGGGGCATTATGACTACACACTTTAATGATGTGGAGACCCATTAATAACATGAGTACGTGACTACCATACAACTCCTAAGAGACTTTATGACTATACATAGCCTAATTATATATCAACCCAACTAACAGTTGTTTTGTTTGTGTTAAAATGGATGAGTGGAGAAGTACTACATAAAGTGAAGGAGTGTAGGTAGATAGGTCAAAGGGGATTTTGCCTAACGGTATTTTTAGTTTCAAATAAGAACAAGTGGTCAGGGTTTAAACTTTGTAATTAGAAAAAAATGCCGTTAAAAAAAAGTAGTTACCATTGAGGTTGATAGTTTCGGATAAAACGCCACCCCACACCATAGCGCCGAGACGCCCATTGCCCACCGGAAGCGCATCCGTCCAGTGTTTAGCTTCTCCACTGAATCTAACCTTCAAATCACCTTCCATTTTCACACACTATATTGATTATATTGTATGAAAATTAACAAGAAATGAATCAACTTATAAAAGGAGGTGAAGGAGGTAGGTGTATTTATTAATTTAATGAATGAATAATTAGAGAATAAATATATTTCCGATTGCGTGCGCCATCGTCAGCCTTGTGAATCACGTCTTTTATTCGTACTAGGGGTATACCCGCGCGTTGCGGCGGCGGCAATTTATAAGGCATTATTCGTCATTTGTTCGTGCGTTACAACGGCGGAGCAATTTACTTCGCGATCTTCGTTTCCGCTAGCACGATGCTGGCCAATAACAAATTTATAATGCAGTACATGTGCATTCAACGGAGACGACAATTTACAAGAGTCGTGAAATTTACAACGCGATATATGTTTATGTTAGCGCAAATAAACCATATACGTTTTAATCAAACTATCAAGAAACTAAAATATGTGCTGATCTCTCAAATAATCAGCAAATGCACCATATTGGTGGGATTTAACACGATGTAGATTCAAATCCTACAAAGGAGGTAATTGGTGGAATTTGATAATGTGTTTGTTGTTAAAAAAAATATATTAAATAGTATAATAACCCAATGACCATCTATGAAAGCACACTATTTGATTAGAGACTATATGAATAATTTTGGACTTTAAAAGTGAAATCTTTAATCTGAATCAAACACATAATGCATCTCTATAACTTGGTTTAATCACATATAGTTGCCATTTTATAAATTGAAAAACAAAACGGTAATCACTTTATATATTTTGCTTCGTTACTTTGTCATATAATATACATCTTAAGTAAGTAGTATTTATTGTGGTAATATAGTTAATTTTCTGTAACTTTTTCTTTATACTCATCACAATTACACATTTAGTAATCTCCCATGTTTATTGTATTAATATATAACTACAAAAAAGTGATTTACAAATTTACTTAATTTCAAACCTTATGTACTTTAATAGTGGAAAGGATGACTTACAGGTGCTAAAAGCAACAATATATCATATATACAGTTATGTTAGAACCACTTTTTTGTATTTGAGGTTTTAGGCAAATGTTTGACACTGTTTACGGTTGTCGGGTGAAGATTGTACACCTTTTCTATTTTGGGAGAGTCTAGAATCATTCTCATCTTTACAGATATAGAAACTCATTAGAGACTCTACAAATTGACTAAATTGGAGAATAAGAGACCGAACAAATCGACTTTAAAGTCGATACTTTAAAGTCGATAGCATCACTGTTCTAATCTTATATTATATGAAGATCAAGTCAATATTTTTGTTACAAGCAAATTACGCATCAATGATGAAACCGGAAACCAACTGTGACTAATCCATGTATCTCACCAACTATGACCATTAGTAAAACTTCCAGCGTGACCCATAAAAAATAACTTTGCTATTGTTTGACCAGATGAATACATAAAGAACATGGTTTGTACCTGCAAATAATGAGCTAAAATGACCAGCTGTTATTAATTACTGAGATATTCGTTTTGTGCCTGGAAGAGATAATATATAGGTGATTTATCAACTTTGTAAAGCAGGCAAAGGTTGAAAAATTGGTATCATATTTAAGGCGATCACCAATATTCAAGTCTCCTACGCCACCTTTAACCATCTCGTTGCGTCTCAACACAAAAATGGAAAAAGATCCAACATGATAACTTATTTTATGACTCATGTTATTCAAAACTATATTGAATAACCTTTAGTATATATTAGAATGGAAAAACACAGCATACAAGAAAACAAAACCGATGATTTAATGCAGCAACATGATATTTATAGTAAGAAAAAAAAAAGTTCCACTAACCTCACAAGAAACCTTTTAAAACCACAACAACCTGCAAAAAAAAAATGACTATTAACAGATGCTTCTTCACCTTGAAAAAAAAGAAGCAAAGATTAAAAAAACCCATAACAAATGCTTCTTCACCTTAAAGCAGCATGTGTATTTGGCATTACCTTTATGAACCCCATCTTAACCACCCAGTCCTACATAACAAAAACACTATTAAAAATAGTTAGTGAAGATGTATCCATGAACACCATCTTTGACAAGATCAACAACAAAAAAAAAAACTGAATTTGGCAACTAACAGAAGTACCAAATAAGCTCAAATAGACAAAAAAATTAATAAAAAATTGATTTACATTCAGTAAGGAAATTGTTTTAAGTTCTTGTATGTTTCCACTATCTTGACCACAAAAATAAAAAAGTGTAGCTGAACTCCACACCTTGCCCAACCTCTGATTTCTGCATTGTGGCCTATGTAGAAAGCAACATTAGATTTTATGTGTACAACTATTAGATAGTTCATGAAAAAAAACCTTAATGTGAGTTTCGCACACGTGTACATTTTTCTCATTTGTTAGTTTCTCCTGTGACAATGCAAGCTCCACTTCTACATTCCTACACATTCAACAAACCATAATATCAACAAGTACTCAACTGATTTTCATAGTCCTCGGCATAAAAGGTGAAAAAGAACACCACAAATGGCGATCCTCCGCTTCCACCAAGTCAGTATATAATGAATTTGCATGCTTTTACCTGGAAATCTGGCGTCATTGAAGGTCTTAATAGGTTTAGGTACGTTGCGGCCCTCAATAGTAATTTCTTGTTTTGTCTTGTATACTTCCAGCTCACTCTCCGACATTTTCGAGAAATAACGAGATTCCACATAGAAGTTCTTCTCATCCAAATCCAGGCTTGATGCTTCCATTGTCTCTCATGCTCAGTAAAGAAGTATACCCAACCAATCTTGAATCACAGAAAAAAAAAACAAACATAATTAAAGAACTCAACGTAGATTACGCAAAATAATTTTTAAGTTCAAAGAATCAATTCACCCAATTGTTATGCATTGTTGGTTTCTCAATCATTGAAATATCTCATTACGATTGGCAAACACATCTCAAACAACAATTAATTGAATCAGTTCTACACTTGGAGACCATACTTAAACAACATTTGAGTGGGTGAGTTCTCTGAATATAGAATTAATTGACTCAATTTTTGTTTATAGTTGATTTCCTACCGGTTTAAACTTCTCTTTAAGATCTGGAAACCAATCTTCTCAAAATACATAATTGATTTTCATCAGCAAAGGAACATGTTGCTTTCATTAGGAACAAAAACCATTTTACTTGAATTCAACCACGTAAAAACCAAATGATTCAAAGTGTAAGAGTGCATATAAATTATTTCAAACAGAAAAACAGGAACCTGAGATAGCCCAGGGACTTCTTGAGTTCCTTCCGCTTATTGTTTTGTCTCTAACCTGCAGTGTTTAATATCAACAGTTCATCTTATTTTGTGAAATCTTTAAATTTATTAGTCAGTGGTAATCAAGCATTTAAACTATATTCACTAAACTAATTGAGTTCACGCTTGAAGGATCGAGACAGGACGAACCCTAGATAAAAGAACAGAAACCTGACGTTCTTGAGTTCACGTTTGAAGAGTCAATTGAAGACGAACCCTAGATCATACAGGAACAGAAAACCTGAAGCGATTGAAGAGGAACCATAGATCAAACAATTAGAGTTTTGTAATGACAAAAGGTCAGGAGTTCACTTAATCTTTTTCGTAGGAAACAAAATATCCGTTAGAGTTCGTAGTTGCAGTTTGCAAATTAGAATCAACCATATTAGTAACTGCAAGGGATGTAGAAGAGATGTAAGATGAGAGAAATCGACTTACCAGAGAAGATAGTTGAAATCATCAACAAAAATCAATACCCCTGCTTGGGCTGCGATTTAAACTTCGATTCAGGGCTGAAGAATACATATAGGAACCGATTAAACATACTGAGCCTGTATAACATAAAATCCAACAACGTTTTAGAACAATCAGACGAAGGTTCTAATGGAAGGTTTAGAAGAGATTACCTTGATGATTTTGATAGTGATCTTGATGATTTTGATAGTGATCTTGACAGTAACTTCCGATCTTCACATCCGGTGATACGTTCTTGTGATGACGGCGTCTTTGAAGAATTGAGAGAGACGGCCGCTAAGGGTTTGTGGAGATGAGAGAACGGATCTGATTATTTGAAGCCAGTTATTTGTGATGCGTACAATAAAGCGAATTTGAATTTGAACTATATGCGTGTTCCCTATGCCCTGCAATCACTGAATCAACAGTGAAGAAGAAAAGAGGAGAAAATCACCAGAACAGCCCTGCCACACTCCTCTGTAACCATATTGGCCCTTGACCCGTCGTTTTACGAAAATAGCCATTGACTTTAATTTCAGCGCGAAATTTTCATAATAGCGCGAGTAGTGGGCGCGAAAAGAGGAAAACTGACACACTGTGACCGTATATGGGTCCCACAGGATCAGCGTGTCTATCAAGCGCGAAAATTTAAAAAAATAGCGTGAGTAAAAAAAATATAGCGCGAGTATATTAAGTTAAAAAAATATATATATAATTTCTAAACATTTATCTTGTGGCGTGAAAAGTACAACAACCGGCGCGAAAAGTACAACAACCGGCGCGAGTATTTCTAGTTTGATTTGACGCAGGTTGATGCGACTAGACACTGGATCGATGTGACTTGACACTGTGGCGTGAGTGCTTTATTGACTGGCGTGAGTGGCGCGAGTGGCCTAGGGTTGCGACACGTGTCATTTGCAGGTTAAAGCTGATGGGATCTGATGGGACTAGACACTGGGTCGATGTGACGCATCACTGTGGCGCGAGTACTTTTTCTGACCGGCGTGAGTGGCGCGAGTGCAATAGGGTTGCGACACGTGTCCTTGGGCGCGAGTGCTTTGACAGGATCCTTATATAATCTACTCACGCCGGTTCAATCTCATATTTACATTGTCCACACCGGTTCAAGAGTATCATGTCATAATAGTGCGGTTCAATAGAATACGGCGGTTCAAGAGGCTCCCCGGTTCAAGGTTCAAACCGGTTGTTGGTGGCTCCTTGGTTAAAATGGACAACAATGTAAGATTTGATTTTTAATTTTTTTTTTATCATTTTCATTGTTTTTATCATATTAACATTAAAACTTTTTTTTGCAGGGCGCTTTTTTTAAACCCGATGCCATATCTGTCAGTGGCGGATCCAGGAAAGAATATCAGGGGTAGCGGGGACTAACGGGGGTTCGGGGGCAGCGCCCCCGAAAAATTTTTTTAGGTAGTTAACGGGCTTTTAGTCATATTTTTAAGAGACTTTTGATCATAATTTTAAGTAAAAGCCATAAAATTTCTTCCAGGGGTCGCGAAAAATTCGTTTCAGGGGTCGCGAAAAACCGAAAACCTATAAAAAAAAAAAAAATTGCACGTCGGGGTAAAAGTTCAGGGGTAGCGGGCGCTACCCCTGGACCCTATGTGGGTCCGCCCCTGATATCTGTAAAATGTCAACCTAAAATTTTAAAAGAAATAAGCAAAATTTTAAACTCAAAAAAATTAAAATAAAACGTTAAAAATATATAAAAATTCTAAAAGTTAAAACGTTTATTGATCACACCTTACAAACATAAAAATACATAAAAACATTCGAAACGCACATTAAACTATCTTTATTTTCTAAACAAACGCATCGTGACCTTTTAGAAAGTCCCAAACCGGAATAATATCAAAGTCTTTTCCGGTGTCTTGTCGGTATGCTCGGAGTGCCTCGGCCATCACGTTTTCAGCCTGGTTTGTGACGGCTTCATTGTAGTGTTTATGGAACGCCGATAATTTCCTGAGCATCTTGTTCCATTTTAAGTTACACGCTTGACTCTCTCGGTATGGGTCACGACCCATTAGAACGTGAAATCTTGCAGTAATATCTGGCCATAAAGTAAACATGGTAGCCTGATGGTTGCGCTGGAAGTAGTCGGGAATAATCTCCCACCAAGCTTGAGCCAACTTGAGTTTTTCGTCGGAGGTCCATGCCATATTGAAGTAATGATAGGATTGGAAGAAGGGTTGAAGAAAATAGGGGAATTGGAGGGGGATTTATAGCACGGGAATTGGAGGGTGAATTCAAAAAATAATATTTTTTTAATTTATTGTCTGTGGGTTGTTTAAAACAATAACATATAACATTTTTTAAAACAATAATATATCAAATACATAACGTATTAAAACAGTAATAACTAAAAAATTTAAACAATAATATATAACCTTTTTTGAAACAATAATATATAAAAAAAATCAAATACATAATGTTAAAAACTATAAATTTATAAACTTTTTTATATAAAAAATTTTTAAAAAAATAATATATAAAAACGTCTTCTTTAAATTCATTTAATTTTCAAATTTTTTTTTGAACGGCGGGAAATTTAAAGCAATAATAAAAAATTTAAAACAAAAACTTATAACCTTTTTATATAAAAAATTTAAAACAATAATGTATAAGAAATATATAAAAAAGGCTTATTTTAATTCATTTAATTTTCAATTTTTTTTTTTTAAAACGGCGCGATATTTTCATACACAGCGCGAGTGTATGGCGCGAGTGGTTTTTTTTTTAATTTTTTTTATTTTTTTGAGCGCGAAAATTTAATATATGGCGTGAAAAACCCATTTATGGCGTGAGTGTATGGCGCGAAAATGACTAAAAACATGACGTGGCAGGCTGTCATTGGCTAGGCTATTCTGGGAAAAGGACATTTCAAAGGCTATTATGGGGAATGGAGGCTGGTCAAAGGCTAGTCTGGTGAAAAACTCAGAAAAGAGGATGTACGCACATGTCGCCTGCAAACTATTTCTAGTTCAAATAGAGTTAACTGCTTTTGGTTCAAGAAGAACTGATCTGGACTTTTATAGTTCATGTGGAACTGAGCATGCTTCTCCTTGTTGTACATTATGCTAATCCTTTTGTACCTTTTAAATTTAAGAGTTTACATTAAGAGTTTAAAGAAATGCTTTATATAGTAGTAAAGATTTGAGATTTTACTCCAAACAAACCCACACTCTTATGATTTCTAACGTGTTATTAACGTTTTATATTTTCTATATGTAAAATCCATATTTTACGATAAAGTTTAAATTCGTGATCGATGAGGCTTCAAATCCTTACAATCATAAGGTTTGATGTTATTTGTGGAAAAAAAAAATTACCGTTAAAAAAAGGAAAGGATTTCATGTATAATGTTATAATTGCAAGGTGGTGTAAAATATCCAAAAAAAAAAAAAAATTATGCTTGGAATCAAATCATCAATGATTTGTTGGATATGTTGTAAGTTTGTACAAGGCACGAGGAGAAGGAAAAAAGCTACCCACTTTGGTCTTTTGTGGCGTGAATTAGAGGTGCACAAATCGGTTATTTTTTGTAATCGGTTTCGGTTAGAAAGTTGATCGGTCAAAACCGGTTAGGGGTATAATTGGTTCGGTTGTAATCCGTTTTTGATTAAAATTTGTCTACCCATTGCTAACCGGTTGTAACCGGTTAACCGGTTTCTATACCGGTTATAACCGTTTTTAACCTGTTTTTTTAGTAACCGGTCGGTAAAAATTGGGTTTTGTAACCGGTTTGGAGCCAAAGAAGTGTAACCTATATGTAACCGTCGATTAGGTTTGTAACCTAACCGGTTTTTGCTCTAACCGGTTTTTTTTTCTTCAAACCGGGGCCGGTTTTTTTTGTCTGACCGGTTTTTAAATCGGTTTTTTTGTTCATGTCTAGCGTGAATAATATGGTGTTTAACATGGTACCGATCTCTTTATTAAAGATAATGGAGGATATTAAAATTCGTGGCTTTTTCTCATCTTTTATGGATGTAATTGGGGATCTTTTTATTTGGTGTATCCTTTTGGTCTACCTTTTGTACTTCGTTGTTAATTTAATTTGTTGTCCGTTCACAAAAAATATTTATCTTTCTATCTAATCTATACATATAATGAGAAATCAAATATCTACGCTGAATATTTGCAACCAAATCAGAGAAAGAGATTAAGAAAGAGTAGAAGTGAGTGATTGAGAATCATAATTCAATTTATCCTAAAAAGAAACAAAAAGAAAAAAACCAAGATCGAGTGGTCAACAACCGTTTAAAACCGCAATGTGTGCATGAATGATTTAATGTGGTTATACCAGACTCAAAGACTAGTGGACTAGTAGTCTTTTTCTGCCCCGAGGATGCCGATTTGGAAGACCCGTTACCAAGCTATAAATTGGAGAAAGTTTTCCACACTGGCCAGCCGGCCCCAGCGGAATACAAGTGAAGAGGAAGGTTAAAGTGAAAACCCCCTCACTTTGGAAAACCTAGCAAACCACATCTAAACCCTTCATCTTTGCAATCCAAGGGATAGACTTAATTCATTCATTTGTTATTTATTTTATCATCTTTTTAGTACTTTTTGTAGTTTTTTTAAATGAAAAGGGTATTTTGGTCTACATGATTTTTTTGCAGGTGTACACCCTCTACTTTCTGCATGAACATCAAATCACCATTTTTATCTTCCCCATTTCTTTCTTTTTTTCAAATTAAATATCTTACATCTTTCCAAGACCACCTATTAATCTTTCATAGCTCCACATAATCCCGCTTTCGTTCTCACCAGGTTAGGTCACCATTTTTCAAAGAATGAAGTTCACTATATCCCACCCAACATAATCATCTTCCACTCATTCAAACTCATTTATCGTCATCCATCCGCCACCAGCAACATCGCTCGGCCACCGCAACTTCACCCTTTCATCTTCCCCATATTCCTCCTCTTCCACTCATTCCAACTCATTTATCGTCATCCATCCGCCACCAGCACCATCGCTCGGCCACCGCCACCAGCACCATCGCTCGGCCACCGCCACTTCACCTTTTCATCTTCCCCATATTCCTCCTCCGATTTCAAGTTGTTTTCTTTTTCTGAATACGATGAAACCCCCAAATGCACCATCAAAATTCACGGCGCCTGATCAAACATCAAAGCCCTCTCTGTAAGATGATATTGTTATTAATTTCAGTTCCAATTTTTTAAGTTTTCATATTCAAACTTACTCTCTCTCTCTCTCTCTCTCTCCATTTCTTACATTTCTCAAACCCCCGAAGAAATTGTTAAGCTTTCTCCATGGAAGATCTCAAGATCCGTCGATCTTAAGTATTTTAAGTTTCCTTCAGTCGGTTGAGTAAGGCACGAAGGCAAGGGCGAAGCTGCAGTCGTTGCCACCACCTCTGTTTCAGAATCGTCGTCGCCGCACCTTGTAGATCTGAAGGTAATCTCTATAGTTCCCTTTAATTTTTGAGTTTCGTTAACGTTTGAGTTGTTTTCAGTTTTTTCCGGTCATCTTCTTCGTCGGTCTGAATATTTGGACCTGAAAAACGATTCCAAAACATATCAACAATGGTGCTATAATTGTTCTCCTAGTCAAGACGAATCCAAGGCAACTTTCGGAAGTGGTTTTCGTTGTGTTTTGATCAAGTTATGGTTGTCTGAAATTTAAAAACTCGCCGGAAAAACGCATTTGGCCGGAATTGCATATTTTGGCCCGGAAAAAGTTGTTGAGCGGTTGTGTATGTTAGTTCGAGTCAGTTAGCGAATAGTTGTTTCAAAAAACAATTTGTAAATTTAATTGTGTTAAATACGTAACTCCTAATTTACATATGTAACTCACTTTTTTACATATTTTAAGTGTTGGTTTACATATGTAAGTCTTTGTTTCAAAATACAATTGTATTTTTAATTGTGTTAAATATATAACTCTTGGTTTACATATGTAACGCACTTTTTACATATTTTAAGTGTTGGTTTACATATGTAAGTTTTTGTTTCAAAACACAATTGTAAATTTAATTGTGTTAAATATGTAACTCTTGGTTTACATATGTAACTCACTGTTTACATATTTTAAGTGTTGCTTTACATATCTAACTACTCGTTTACATATGCAAGTCTTGGGTTTCATATGTAACACTTCTATAATTTGTGTTAAATATGTAACTCTGGTATACATATGTAACTCACTTTTTACATATTTTAAGTGTTGGTTTACACATGTAACTACTCGTTTACATATGCAAATCTTGAGTTTCATATGTAACACTTCTATAATAAACATCAACAACTAATGGATTTGTTTTCTTTTCGTAGGTGAATGGATTTTGCGTCAAAGATAAAGATTAATATTAAGATATGAAGCATAATTAGGGTTTTATATATATATATTTTTTAGGTAGTTATATTTGTTTTGTTAGCTACTTTATTATTTTGATAATTTGTTAGATATGCCGATTCGTATAAAAAATTTTGTAACGTTTATTGTTGATTGTAATTGTTTGTTTATAAATTAATAAAATTTATTTTGTTATATTTTTTGTTATACATATATGATATAGTTACATTGGTTACATATGTGAATGATATCTGGGATACATGGGTAACCCATTTGTGTTACATATGTGAATGATATTTTGGGTTACATAGGTACCCTCTATTGGTTACATATTTTTTTAACCAATCAGTGAACAAGATGTTAAATTACATATGTAACCTCTATCGTGTTACATAGGTAACCTCTATTGGTTACATATGTGAATGATATTTGGGGTTACATAGGTAACATGATATAGTTACATTGGTTACATATGTGAATGATATTTGGGATACATGAGTAACCCATTTGTGTTACATATGTGAATGATATTTTGGGTTACATAGGTACCCTATATTATAGTTACATAGGTTATTTAAAAAAAAAGAATAATTTGTGGGTTACATAGGTAACCCCTTTGTTGACATAATAAGATGTGGGGTTACATATGTAACTAAGTTTATGCAAACCGCAACGAAACATATCAACAATGGCGCTCTCTTGAATCGTCTCGCCGAGAAGAATCCAACGTCGCTTTCAGAATTTATTTTCGTTAAATATTTAGTGAGATATGGTCATTTTGAGTTTATTGAATCATTTTTTGAATTAATTGATTAAATTAATCCGCAACGAAACCTATCAAGAATGGTGCGCCTCCTGAATCGTCTCGTCGAGACGAATCAAACGCCGCTTTCAGAAGTTATTTTCGTTAAGTATTTAGGTTATTTAAAAAAAAAGAATAATTTGTGGGTTACATAGGTAACCCCTTTGTTGACATAATAAGATGTGGGGTTACATATGTAACTAAGTTTATGCAAACCGCAACGAAACATATCAACAATGGTGCTCTCCAAATATCATTCACATATGTAACTATATCAGGTTACCTATGTAACCCCAAATATCATTCACATATGTAAACAATAGAGGTTACCTATGTAACCCGCATAGGTTACCTATGTAATTCAACATCTTGTTCACTGATTGGTTACATAGGTAACCTATCGTGGTTACATAGGTAACCTATCGTGGTTACATAGGTAACCTATCGTGGTTACATAGGTTACCTATGTAACCCGGATAGGTTACATATGTAATTCAACATCTTGTTCACTGATTGGTTACATAGGTAACCTAACGTGGTTACATAGGTTACCTATCGTGGTTACATAGGTAACCTATCGTGGTTACATAGGTAATTTAACATCTTGTTTGATCATACTAAGCTATTGCAGCAATCAAATTCAAGTTTCTTTATCGTTTTTATCTGTTTCAATTTTTCCGATGCTGAATTACATAAGTAACCTCTATTGGTTACATATTTTTAAAACCAATCAGTGAACAAGATGTTGAATTACATAGGTAACCTATGCGGGTTACATAGGTAATCTCTATTGGTTACATAACATAGGTAACCCCTTTGTGTTACATAGGTAACCTCTATTGGTTACATATTATTTTAACCAATCAGTGAACAAGATGTTAAATTACATATGTAACCTCTATCGTGTTACATAGGTAACCTCTATTGGTTACATATGTGAATGATATTTGGGGTTACATAGGTAACCTGATATAGTTACATTGGTTACATATGTGAATGATATTTGGGATACATGAGTAACCCATTTGTGTTACATATGTGAATGATATTTTGGGTTACATAGGTACCCTATATTATAGTTACATAGGTTATTTTAAAAAAAAAAGAATAATTTGTGGGTTACATAGGTAACCCCTTTGTTGACATAATAAGATGTGGGGTTACATATGTAACTAAGTTTATGCAAACCGCAACGAAACATATCAACAATGGTGCTCTCTTGAATCGTCTCGCCGAGAAGAATCCAACGTCGCTTTCAGAATTTATTTTCGTTAAATATTTAGTGAGATATGGCCATTTTGAGTTTATTGAATCATTTTTTGAATTAATTGATTAAATTAATCCGCAACGAAACCTATCAAGAATGGTGCGCCTCCTGAATCGTCTCGTCGAGACGAATCAAACGCCGCTTTCAGAAGTTATTTTCGTTAAGTATTTATTGAGATATGACCATTTGAAGTTTATAGAATCTTTTTATTTATTTAATTAATTAAATTTAGATATAAAAGTAAAGAATAGTTGTGGGAGAGTATTTGAACTTTAAAAAAAAAAGAGAAAATTTAGATGGAGGGAAATTGGAAAAGACACTTCTCTTTTTTCTAAATATAAAAGTACATTCATTACTTTTTTGTTGAGAAAAAGTATATAAGAAAAGAAAGAGTTTGCAGGTTGAAGAAGAAGGACAGCTTGCATGGGGCTTAACTCTCTGCAGTGATTTGATGTATGTGACATTTCCTTTTCACAGCTATAAAGTTTCCAAGAGAGTAAAAGACATTTATACCCTTACTGGGAAAAGGTGAATATGTTACGTGGATGATATCCCAGCCCTTCAAATGGTTTACTTAGTTTTCCATAGTGGGAAGGGTTTGCAATATATCCCCTCCCTACAAGTGAAAGTTATCATTATATCAAGTAATCAAGCTATTGGAGAAAATGTCATAAAAAAATATAATTTTAATGCATTACGATAGAAAAAATCACAAAAGAACGTAAAAATTCAATGATAAGCCGGACTTTTTTTTTATTTTAAAGATTATGTAATCATTAGATACCAAAAGCAATTACAAAGAAATAGTGGTAAGGTGGGCAACAAGCTGAGCCGCAACCCCATTTTGGATAGTGAAACCAATCCTACTGAAAACATCTTCAGCATTGCTGCATCCGATCTTCAACTTGAAATTTCTTGTCAGCAATAGAGCTAAGTTCCATTCATACTAAAAGTCTGCGGTCTTGCACTCTTGCTAATATTTCTGTTAATATTTCTTCAGAATCGTTAATTACTTGATTTGGGTTAGAATTTGTGAATTAAACATGGTCCGAATGGAACCAAAAGAAGTTTAATATTTTTCAATAACCAACCCTTAGAAACTTCCAAACATATAGAAAAGTTCTAAATTCGTCACTTTTAACATAATATGGTTTGGTTTAATAACAAAGTCCTTCGCTTAACTTATATTTGTATAAATGTAAATTATTCCGGGCTTTGATCTGAGCGGTTCACTAATAAGGACACCAACCCACCAAAAGCCCAACACATTTTGGCGAATGCCCTTGTTGGTAAACACCTGCTCGAGATGGAAGCTACCTATGAGATGACAGTCAGGCAAAAGGCCGTTTGGGAATGCCTACGACAGCCACATGCGCAAGATTTCCTCCATGCTCTCCCTATTGACGGGTTGGGACAACACATGTCGCCTGTCGAGTACCGGACAATTCTCAAGTATCGCCTTATGGTCCCCTTGTTCCTGTGGATGAAAAATGTCCCGTCTGCAACAAGGCGTGTATGGACTCGTTTGGGGAGCACGCCGTCCATTGCAAAGAGCTCCCGGGGTTTAAGTATCGACACGATGTGGTTCGGGACGTTCTGTTTGACATTTTCCGGCGGGCGGGAATCTCGGCCAGGAAGGAGGCCCCTGTTAACTTCCTATCTGACCCCCTCGATGGGCGCTCCACCCTCAGGCCTGACGACATACTTGTGTTTGGGTGGCAGAATGGGAAGCATGCTTGTGTCGATTTAAAAGGGGTTTTCCCCCTTGTGGGGCTAAGGGCCAGTACTTTCGTGGCGGGCCAGACAACGTCTAGAGCGGCTGCCGGGAAGGTAAACAAACACGAGAAAACGTGTCTCGAAAATCAATATGTGTTTGTTTCCTTCGCTTTCGACACATTTGGGCATCTTGAGTCGGAGGCGGTTGCCATGCTACGCCGGATCCAAAAGTTATGCATGGGAATATAGTGGCCTCTAGATTGAAGAATGTTGTTTTCATACGTCTAGGGTTTACTATTAAAAAAGGGCTGGCGGCGCAGCTTGTTGCCCGCCTTTTCTACATGGTAACTTGAGCCTTGTACGAATATTATTATTAATAAAACATAATATAAATGTATGATTGATGAAAGTACAACTGCCAAAACCGTCAAAAGAACATGCCCACCAAACTCATGCTAATCTTTGACTTAGATTTATTGACATTCAAATGTGCCTTTATACCTCTTCAAACTTTCTATTTCCACAAAACCTTGTGTCCCACGTAGGTGCCTTCCTTCCACAAACACACACACATATTTATGTACGTATAAATAAGAGTCATTTGTTAACTTAACTCCTTCAAAATATATCAACAACTCTATATATTGAAGATGATAAAAACTAGTGTTATGGTTTTAAACACCGTTTTCATCTTCCTCTTCTTTTTACTACTTTTGAACCCCATGAAAGTCGATGGTTTTCGACACATCAAAGATCATCACCGCCCTTCTTCTCCTTGTCTAGCCTCGGTGCTATCTCAACGACTTTACTCCGGCCCAAGCCATCGTGGGGCCGGTCACTAATGAGTCAAGAGTTTGCTATATATCTCGATCACTTGGACGTAACTTAATTATTAAAAATATGTGTGTGACGTAAACCCGCACCACTTGAATAGGGATTTATTTGTTTTCAAAGTCACTTATACAATTTGTTCTTAATTTAGTTTTAGTCCTATTACAAGAGTTTGTTCTTGGAGACTAATCATCCAATAAAGAGAGTTAGGGCGTGTATGTTGGATATAAATTAATGATAGTTCATCATTCTTTTTTGTTATGGGCACAAGTTTTCCAAGAAACTTTGTGTTATTTTCAACCACAATTCCCACGTTCATCTGATCTACTTTGATCACTATAAATACCCTGGTTTAACTTTATGGTTTACAAGCTTTACGATTTATTGTTTACCTTTATGGCTTAGAGTTTATGGTATAATTTTAGATTTGGCTTTTAGATTATAGAATTTATTTTTTCTCGTTCATTGTATCTTTATGCTTGTCATTCTGTATTTTATGCTCATCATTGTTTTTTAGGGTTTAATTTTAGAGTTTTGCTTTTGGTTTTAGAATTTAAGTTTTCCAGCTCATCATGTCATTTGTTCGTCATTGTTTTTTAGGGTTTAGGGTTTAAGACTTGACGAGATGGTTCCAACGCCACTAGAATTAGTTCGATCCGAGTTCATTCGAGCCCGTTTTAAAAATCGTTTTTTAACTTTTTAAAGTAACTAAACCCTAAGGTAACAATGTTCAACATTAGAATTATACATTAAAAGATTAAGCAGCAAATCATTGACTACAAACGTTTTGAGCAACTTTCACAAAAGAACGAAACCAATCACATAAATAATATATAAAAGAAGGGTTGTAATACATTTTTTTAACAGCAAATTTGAATCACTGCTGATGACGGGTCATTAACCCACCGCACCATTTCCATTCCTCGAGTACAAGACCCGAAGAACACCCTTATAAGGAAACCCCTAGTCCCACCTAGAACTCCTACTTCTTGTTACTGGTGAAACTTAAACTCAATATCTCCTTATTTTAATGTCTTTAGGTACCTTACCTCAACCATTTAGGTTTGAATCATTAAGGAAATGGAGTATTACATATTATATTCTCTCTTTTTTTTTTCTCCAAATCTTGTCAATAAGGTTATTTTAGAACTTTTTTTACTAGGCGAAGGAAGAAAATAGGCATTACATTTTTCTCCTAACCTATGTTTATAGCATGGAGTTTCTTTGGTAATGTTTTAACAAGCCAGCATCATCAAACGTGAACAACTCTTTATTTATCACATGGGTAATCAAGGAAAGGTGTTATTAGTACATCATGCACTCTATTATCTTTATTCTTATATGTACATATTGTTGCTATTTCCTTGAGCCTCCCTCTAATTTAAATACCATCAACTTCCCTAAAAACACAACATTTTTTATTACCATAGATTTAGCATCTAACCATGACCAAATTCTCCATACATTACATTACATAAATAAATAAACAAAAACCTCCTCCTCAAGTGATAGCAGCAAATGATGTTGTCATCAATATTCTTGATCATATAATTCATCAACATAACGAGTCCTTTGTTGTTCGTTATGATAGTTCCATTCACGATTTTCTGTTTCATCATCCCCGTTGGCTATTTCTTTCCCATTGACGTTGCTGACATCATCAACCCGTAGACTTGGTTCCTAGAGCATAAAACAATTTTACATTATTGAATAACTTCCAACTTCTTAATAACAAACCGAATCGACCCGTTTGACCATTATCAGATAAATTAGTTCGATAAGATAACAGCATATCGCTGCTTACCTCATCATCACCAAAGAGATCATTCAACTTATCATAATTAATTTTTGAGCTTAACTTCTGCATTGCCAAAAAAAACAAAATAGCCAGTTGAGAAACAAATACTGGGAGAATTTTTTTTTTTTTAATTTACGGGTCAAAATTACCTTCTTGAAATGTTGACCAGCAGCTTCTGCAGCAGTTTGGGCAGGCTTGGCATTCTTAGCCTCTAATTCCCTCTTTCTTTTATGTTCCTGTTTTCACATCATACATACAATAAACTAGGGATGAGCTTTTGGTACCGAGTACCGAGTACCGGTACCGTACCAGTACCGACCGAACCTAAACGGTACCGGTACTTGATTTTTCTTAATTTTGAAGCTGGTAAAAACCGGTATTTCCCGAATGGGTACCAGAATATATATTTGTAATTCTTAGGCTAGTTATATATATGTAAAAATCGTTCTTTCTTGAATTTTTAAAAAACATAAAGTATACTTGTTTTGCAAATTGTATGCTACTAGTTACCATATATTGATAGATAACTTATCAATTAATTGAATTTCATTCTCAAACTAAATTTTTGAACAATTTCCTAGCTAGTGTACGTTTGACATTCCTTCAGCCAACTAATCATTCACTTCTACTACATATTTTATTATTTAGCTTAGAGTATGTTTTTTATTTACCATATATGCATGTAGAAAACTAACTACAAGAAAATAAACTAAAGTGCATAGCATATCAACATTTATTTTACTTTTTTTTGTTCATAATTAATCGAGAATATGATTAATGATTGATGTTTGATGTATGTAGTACATGAAACATATCAAATGATATATGTTGAAACAAATTAAAAACACATCTATATTATAGTGCATTGCATTTTACTTTTCATATTCATCTTATTTACAATGTTGACTTTTCATTTTGAGAAGCAGGTTTGTTAAGAATGACATTGGTTTTGGACATATAATCATAGTCACATAGATCCATCAAAATATAAGATTAAGCTAATTAAAATATTAAAAAATAAAAAACAATAGAAATTTTCAAATTTAATTTTTTTTAACAAAAAGAACTAAAGCGGGTACCAAACCGGTACTATACCCGAAAACCCGGTACCGTACCGAAATATCCGGTACCAGATTCGGTACCCACATTTCGTAAATTTCGGTACCGGTACTAACCAGGACTGGGACCGGGACGGTACCGGTACGGTACCGAGCTCATCCCTAAAACCATGCATTAAACCATCTACAAAAGCTACCCATATTTGCAGACTTAGAACTCTTAATGTGGAAATAATAAGACCAGAGAAACAGTTACCGCTTTTCTGCTTGCAACAGCTGCAGCAGCTTTAGCAGCAAGTGCCTGTGCTTCACGTATTTCCTCAGAGGTCCCGGTATAAAGCTTACGTGCAGCTGCAGCAGCAGCTTCCTTAGCAGCTTCTTCCTGGAAAACCGACAGCCAACATTTTTAACTCGTAAAAATAATTATCGTGTCAAAAAATATATTACTTCAGTAATTATTTATGTTTACAAGGGTTTAGGAGGTTAATCACCTGCATATACTCTACGTTCATATGTTCCCATATAATTTTCTTCAAACGACTTTCTTCCTCATCGTGAAGGTAGCAAATGACCTACACCACAAAGTATATCATTGGATTGAATATTTGAAATTTTGAATGTCATATTTTGCATGAATTGACTGACTGTCTTTGTTACTTACAGGTTCTTCCTACTACATCTTGATCCATCTTAATTAAATATCAGAATAAGTATGATGGATGTGAGAATTTTCACTTACTTCGGAATCATCAATATCAGAAAGGGTGTCAGTTTCATCAACAGGCTCCTTTGGGCTTTCACAAGCATCAACATTTTCAGTACTTTTGTCAAGTTTTCCAGCTGACAAAATGTTGTCAAACAACAAACAGTAAGAACATGAGATCCTCTTAAGTAAAAAGAATGAAATATTAAATATAGAACTTACCAATACATTCGGCTTCTGTTGAAGAGCCTTTATTATCAATTTCTTTCATGTTATCGGGAGTTTCCTACATTTATAAACAAGTCAATTCCTCAATATTACAGTATAGATATCAGATGATAGGAAGTCAAGAAAATTTGATCAATTTGATACGAAGTTGCACTCCTTGCTCCATATCAGATGAATATATATCATCCAAACTTTCAATTAACATGTAATCTTTGTACAAGTGAGGTTAATGTTACAGGAAACACTTCAAAAACATTTTATAAGTGTTTGTGTGAAATATGATAGTGAAAATTATATGGTTTTAAAAAACATTAATACCATGATTTATTAGATTTTATGCCTTAAAATCCACTACAAGTAAAGTTTCCTTTCAAATATTCTACATAGAATACCGATGTACTTTCTCACTTCTCCCAAATGAGACAATCTGCTATATTTACTTTTGTCACGACTGAGTTATGAAGAGATGATTTTTTGTCCCTGTTTGGTCATGAAAAACCTTTTAAATTAGCTTTATATAACATGTTATTATATATTATTATAAATCTAACATTTTTGTATATAAATTGAACAGTATAAATAAATGTAGCACTAAAAGATGTATCGAAAAACTAATTTAGAAAGTTTTAATGAGCTAAATGGGACACAAGAACATATTTTAATAACTCAACAGGAACAAGAAAGAGCAAGCTGTCCCATTTGAGAGACATGTTAAAGTACATTGGTGTTCTATGTAAACAACGCTTACCTTTTAAGCTATTTTTTTCATTTCACCCATTAATAATATAATATGGCCCGTATAGACCCATCATAAGTTAATGGGTCAAAACTGCCATATCTACCTGTGCTCACAAAAAAAAATAGAGGAATTGTTGTCATGGATACATTTTCATTATGAATGGTTTTTTGGGACGTTGACTTGGTCAAGCTTTTCACTGGTTCAATGGCTAATCTTTCCATCTCAGCACGTTGAAATGCTGGAGGTTCAGAACCATAAAGTCCCCCAGAAAACTCCAAATAACAATCCTTGCAAAGCCCGAAACCAGATTGAACTGCCTTGCTGTTGTGTTTGCAGACCACTTCTGTCATTCCAGGCATCTTTATATCATTGGTGGATTGTTTACAGGAGTGCATTTCATTCTCATAATCCAAGGCATTCTGCGTGAACTCTTCAATCTACAAAGACAACAATCCAAAAGTTACATTAGAGTTACCCCATTAGTAAGAAAATATACAAAAGAAACAAAAAAAAAAAACAAAAAAACTCAATAAGCTATAAAAATATCATCTTCTACCCAGCACAATCAATGAACCCTTATGACTTCTTCACCTCACTCATTAATACCTAATTATAAAAAAATTATTATTTATGCACAACAGTGCAAAATGGCAGTAATGTCTACATTGATTCTAAAACATGTTCTGTCACAGCATCAGGTGCATAAAACTTATAAAATTTAGAGACATTAAAAGTATTTAATTAATTCAAATGAGAAACTGATCTAAGAATGATCAAAACTGCAGAAGATGAATTCTGCAGATTAGCTCCTTGCTAGTTTTTAATGATATTGGCCGTTCAAAAAAAAAAAAATTATGTGTGCATTTTGTTTTGATAAAAGCAATAAAACTCACTGTTAAACTCCCAGCTTCTGTGTTTTCAAACTCAATCAATCGCTTTGTCAATGTTGCTTCGCATATGTGTACAGCTTTAACCTGACAATAACATGGTGAAGAAAAGAATAAACTTTGGATACCGAAAACGAATATAGTTTTCATCTATTTAAACATTAACATGTTAAAAGCAGAAACTTGGAAATATCTGTAGTAGTGAGCCTAGGATGTTTGGTGTGTACTTTACATGTAAATATAGCATAAAGCAAATGTAGACATAAAGGACCCAGTCTACCCATGTTCTAAAAAAAACTAATCATAGCAGTTATTATCCATTTTATTTCAATAGACGAATTTATGAGGTTGTAAGCACATTAGCATACTTCGGAAATTTATTTCAAAAGGTTTTAGACTTGTTAACTTATAGTTATTACTATTTCCTTATTCGGGCTTATTTGTATATAGCCCGTGGAACCGAGATAGGTTTTCTAGGGTCTCTTTCCTGTGTTATATCAAGGGTTGCCCCTGGATTGTAACTCATCAAGTTAAGTCAGTCCAATTTACGTGACTTATACTTACAACATCTGCTTTTGAAAAATTATATCCATGTAACACAGAAGAAACATAAATAGCTGCGGCACATATCCCACTAGGTTTCCTTCCCGTCTGTAGAAAAAAAAATCATGAAAAAGAAGTTATTGAATAGATTCACTAAACGGGAAAATAAGATATCATAAACATCAGAAAGGATCAAACCTGAATCCAGTCTCTTTTCATGCTAACTGCAAGGTGCAATGCGGTGTTCAAAACTTTCTTACTGTTACCATCTTTCATTAGTCCTAAATAACAAAAACAATAAGGATCGTTAACAGCATCAAGCGTAGAAACAAAGAAGAAAGAGCATACTACTAGAATGGTCCTTGTAGTAACAAGCTCAAATTGCAAGTTTGGTCCTTTCTTTTAGAAAACTAAATATATGATCCCATTGTTCACTGATCGATACCACGGTTGCACATTTTTACTAAATGCTAAAAAGATCTGTTACATCCATGTGAGATGACAAAAACACCCATTTAGTTAGAAAACAAAAGAAATGGATAGCTTGACCAGCTTGTGAAAAAGACCAAACATGGATTTAACAGATTCTTAAGGTCAGTAAGTAGATAGCGCCAAGCATTTTACTGACTGACGAACAGTGGGGACCATATACGTAGACGAAAGTGCCATACTTGCAATATGGTCTTATCACAGGGACCATTCCTGTAGTTCACTCGAGTATAAAATAAAGATAGATATTTCAGATAAATGTACAACAATCAACTCTTACCACTTGTATATCTATGCATAAAAAGGCTAGGATCAACTGGGTTTTGTACAAAGGAATGATCCTGGAGGCTTAACAGTTTGCAAAGTTGTAAATACACAGTGCCCAACTCGTAGCTACAAAATATAGATTACATCAGATGAATATAAAAAAATAAGAAAATATTTACTAGTTAAGGAAGGCGATGGCTTACACACTAACACCCAATTCACTGGAGAATTCTATAAGCAGAAATGGTCTATCCATTTCCCTAAAACATAACATCAGCCATTGATAGATCAGCAATCACATGCTAAACGGATGGAAAAATAACTATATAATTGGGAAACACTTAACAGCAATTTCACACAGTTAGAAAGTGTATATATTGACAGATATATCAGCCTAGAGATTGAAGTGAGAGAGTCTACCATGCAACAGGAATATGTAAAATGTACAATATATTAAACTGAAAAAAATGAACTGGATATATGTGTGTCTATGTGTTTATCTGTGTGTGTGTGGGTGGACGTATGTTACTAGAGTAAACCCATGCAATAGAGAGAAATAATAAATTTATAGGCCAATGTTGAATATACTATTTTTAGCGTCCATTTCCGAATAGCCCAAGTGAGCCGATAACCCCAGACCCCATGCATGCGGCCATGCGGGAGCCTCATGCACCAGGTTTGCCTTTTTTATTACGATATAAAGGGTGAAAGTTTTGACAAATTACCGCACAAACCTTGCCAAATAAACTGTGGTATGGGGAGTATAACCATGGTGAAAAATGTGTACCAAAACTTAACACCCCAGTTTCAACTTTAAAATGGAAGTATAAATTGGATGTTTAATACTATGAATAAATAAACGTATTATTCAAAGGCGGTTATAACTTTCTTATGGAGTTTGTAGAGTAATTTTGGGGATTTAATGTGTTGAAAGATTCGAATTTGTCGATTATGCAACAGTAAAAGAAGCAAAAGTAAAGGAGGGATTTAGGTGGGGATTCCATCCATTTGTAACTTGTAAGGGTAAAAAGAAAAGCTTGAAAATCTCTAGAAAAGAAGAGGAAAAGAGCTCGTAGCCTTTATTCTCTCAAAACCAAAAGAAAGGTGTGTTGTGGGCGAAGCCAAAGAAGTACTAAAAAGCTCAAGTGTTTGCCGATAGATGCAAAAAGCAGGAGTGAATGACCTGATTTGTACACCAATAATTCTTGAGGTAAACCCTTAATCTTGAGATTTCATGTTAGGGTTCATGCCCTATTGAGGGTTATGGTCAAGAAGATGCAAGAAACACCAATGAAATCATGTATTGAGCATTGAGTAGTGCTCGTGTGATGGTCAGATGAAAGTAATAATCATGAATCTTACTTGTGTCAGTTGTGTGATGGTGTAACTTAAGTCATAACTTTAATTCATGTTTGTATTGAAGCTTGCATGAGTTTGAATGGAGGCTTCCATGTCTTTCTTACTTACCATCCTCTCAAATCTCACATAATTCCACCAATCATATCCCCTTGATGCTTGTTTTATTTTCCAATGACTAATATGAGAGAGTTGCTCCACCAGCTGATCCTATAGATCTTTCATTTATGGAAGAGTATTTATATGTGCATACACACCAATGTGTATATGTATATACTTATGTAGGGAGGGGATCATTTGAGAACCAATTGGGTTTGAGAACTAAAAAGAACCATTTTAAGCCACTAGTTTATATATATGGAAAAACCCCCCATGAATTATAGTAGTCCCCACCTGAAATTAGTGGTTGAGATTTAGTTCTCAAAAGTTCTCAAAAGAAAAAGTTCTCATTTGAACCTAGCCCTACTTATGTATGTATATATGTATTATGCATTATGTATTATGTATTATGTATATGTGCATATATATGAATATATAACTCTTCACAAAAGAAAGTCACCATAACAAGCTTCCAATTTTACATATATCATATTGCCTTAATTAGAATTTACTATAGATAGTGAAAAAAAAATATCTCTTATGTTTAAATGCTAAATCATAATCCGAGTATCAATTTATTAAAGAATTCACCAATATCTATGTCAAATTACAATCATAGCACAGCCAAATAACCAATATGATTCGAAAACTAGCATTGTAATTGTTGTTTATCTCTTAATGTTTCTGCAATTACGAACATGATATTGTGATGACTTACCGGCAGGCAACATAGAGACAAGCAGCTGCCACTTGGCCTGTTCTACGTCCTCTTGTAAACCCGCGCTCAACGGCTATCTACAGTTATGAAGGAATCAAAAACTACCATTCTCAAATCTCAATAAGCATTTGACAGAAGATATATCTGTAATATATGAAAAGGCACAAACCTTATAATAATTAGTAGCATGGCCAACATTGCTGATCCCATATTTATTTATCAGCTCATGTATTACATCATTCCCTGACGCATAAGAAAATAATGTTGCAATCAACGGTCATCAACCTGATGGAGTATGAATTGTATACAGCCACAAACACAATGTACCTTTATTCAAAGTCCTTATATGTGACTCAGAACAACCACTTGCCGTTTTAACATAATTTCCTGCAAGATGAGCCTGAAATTCTATACAAATTAGACAAATCACTAGAGAAAAGACGTAACTGAAATGATTAGGAAAATTCATATAAAGTATATTCTAAAACCGACCCCTCCTGCTGCATCTTTAACAAAAGTGGCTTCTTCTTGATATAGATCTTGAGATACAACTTTACCACAATCAACACAGCATCTGAAAGTAAAACCAATGAAACATGAATAGTTCAAGAACTAGTCACTTAAAAAGAAATTTAATATTTTTAATGAACACGAATAACTGGGAAATACTTACACGCTGCCAGTGGTATAGTCACGATGTGTTTCACTATTTTGTGCACAATGAGGGCACCAAGTCATCTCCTTGCCTAAGAATTATCTGACCAAGATTAAACAAAATCAGCACGTATATCCAGGTTATTATATACACGGATCATTTAATAAAACGGATAAGTTGTATGTCCCTCATACTTTAAGCGAAGTTCACGCTATTGAATAAACTTTTAAGTACTTTAACTTGTCCTTCACAAAAACGCACACGGCTCATAACTATTGAGTAATTCTTTTTCATTTTTTCCACATTGAGTAAAGTTTTTAGGACTTCAATTTGTCCTTCACAATTTGCAATTAGATTTTAAAAAAATCATACTATCAGTCACAACCAACTTAAAGCCACTGGACATGTAAAGAACGAAAAAAGTGAAAGACTAAAAAATAACTTACCAGCAACGGCAAGAGACTGTAGCAGCGGTGCGGTGGTGGTTGCAGCAGCGGCAATGTGGTTGTGCAGCAGAGGAGCAGAAGCTATGTTGTGGAGTGAAAACTGAAAAGGGTTTTGCCTACCCCTCTTCTGCTGCTTCTAAAGTTCATAAGCTGTAACACCCCAACCCAGAAGTGCTGAATTGTCATTATTACAATATCAAATCAAAACACAACCCATATTCCCATAATATTCAAAAGCAAGAATTCATAGTCGAAAATCCAAACGTTTTTCTATAATTCAAAAGATCCTGATTGAATACTCATTACATTATTCCGAAGTAAAAGGTCTTAAACTCCAAGTACTATCCTCATTGTATTTTCGGATTTCTTGGATGTCTGTTGTGCATAAAAACAAAAGCACGCCAGACCATAAAGCTAGGCGGATATACCAATAACGGGATAATAACTGAATAACGAAACAGCAATAAATAACTGATAACACACCTCATATGAACTAATCACATAATACTGAAATCCATAACTTAACTGAACACATAACACGGAGTCTGATACTAAACTAAGCATATAATCCAGAAGCCTGGTAATACATAAAATACTGAAAAATTATATTTAACTGATTAACACGGCAACAATATATCAATAAAATAGGCTGTATATAAAGAAGGATGCAAAGCCAAGAGCCAAAACTGAAATTTGAGGAGTATATAGCTAGCCAGGCTATGCACCAAATATGAGATGGTGTGCGTGCATACACGTATAATTCTATCCCCTTAACTGAACAGAACTGAACTAGGATTAATCTATATGTCTCCCATACAAATGCGGCCAATACTCCCCAAGTACCTAATGGCCACTAATGGGGACTTCATGAACTTTAGAAAACCGTCACAAAAAGTGTCACATCAATGACACTATAATGAAATGTCTAGCATGCCCGGATAAGAGGGTACTAGATCTGAGGGGTAGTACCTGACAAGTAATTGAACATAGAATTGCATAAGTCCAAAATCTTGTCATCTTCAAGGACATGCAATAATTAGCATAAGTTCATAAAATCCTATTGCATGCTACACATTTCACGGTATTAATATGAGAACAAAACAACTTACTCAAAACAATGCATAACAACATGTCAAAAGTTAAACTGAACTAAATAATAAATCGAAATTTCAAAGACATAGTATGTCGAAAGGCAAACTACATTGAATATTTAATACTTTGAAATACTTTGAAATACTTTGAAATAATTTGAAATAATTATATACTTTAAAATAATTGTTTCCAATACTATTAGAAATTATAAATATAATTTATCTTTTTAAACCGTTGGATAACTAGTATTCCTCATAAGAGTTATAGTGACCAGAATTAATAACACGAATTATTCGATTGCTGGATATAATTGTCAAGTCTTATGGTAGGGATTATTCGGTTGTTCTTAGGACATCTCTATGATTACTACTATCACACTATTCAGCGGACTTTCCTAGATTTATATAATTATTAAACTCTTAATAATATATACTCCAATAATATCCTAGTTAGACTTATCAAGACTTGTAACAACCACTAGCTTAGCTTAGTGGCAAAGGTGTATGGCCCTTTACCATGAGGTTTTGGGTTCAAGTTTCACTTGTAGGAAAAGAATACAAAATGAGGGTTACAAGTTGGGCCAGGGGTTTTCTCACCGGTGGTGAGTTTCCTCCAGATGGAGATTGGAGATGATCGGGTGAGTGATGTAATGTCCCAGTCAGTGTGATCCAACTTTGCCGTTCAAATTAAAAAAAAAAAAAAAAAAAAAACTTGTAAAATTAATTATTGGTTTCTCAGGCATGTTAACATATAACAACTTCTACAGCCATTAAGTTAATATTTAAACGGGCAACAAAACGTTTAAAAAACCAAGATATTCATAGATCCTGGCATCATAACATTACTGTGCATGACTAGTTGGACGGACCCTGCCAAGTAGCTCAACGGTGTCAGGTGCGAGAAATCCAAAACTTTATCAAAAACGTGTTGGTTGTCAAGACACGGCTTCAATTAAACAGTGAGAAAAAGCCGATGAGAGGGAACAGGTAACGGTTCAAATCAATAACTACTGTGATCAATTTCTAACATATTATATGGACTTGACAAAAGGTTAATCATGGAATGTTCAACATCTTTTTCATAACATTAAGTACTTTTAGCGGATGTAACATATGTGCATGTCACAAATCAATAATCACGAACAGAACAGAACAGAATGAGACTAAAGAAGTTCATAGCTTTTAAAAACCTTCAGGTACGTTTATCAATTATCATCTTAACGAATGACGAATCCAACTCTAGGCTATTAATGTTAATGAATCAACGATACAGGCGCCGTGTTCAAACAGTTTAAGCATATACAGAAACGAAACGAAGAGTCGAACTCGTTACCTGGATCGACGAGTAGCCGAAACAGAGCTTAATTAGTTGTTCGCGAAGATTAAATCATGAATGGCTTCCTGGAGGAACGACAGAAGCTCCGCCGTTGGCGGTGGCGGTGGCGGCAGTAGCTCCGAGTAGGATTATGGGGCTGATTTCACACAGAGACCGATCGATCGAGGGGGAATATAGAGAGGGTTTCGAGAGGTGAGAAGACCAAAACCGCCGATCAGAATGTGGGTTTTAGGGATTGGAACTTGGAAGCCGAGGTGGGAAGTACAGTTACGTTTTACTTTCCTAATTTTTTATTTTTTATTTTTTATTTTTTATTTCTACTGTAAAAACGATAAGAGTAAAATTCTCTTTTGGTGCTAAAGGTTAAAGTTTGGACTATTTATAACCCTTCCTGTCTAAATTTTAAAAAAAAAATCGATTTGATGTATGAGGTTGCATTTTTATTTCAATTTTGATCACAATATTAAGAAAGTTATTTTTTCTGTGAAGTTTATATGAAAAGACCAATATAACTTTATTAACTAAAAAAACATTTAAAAGATACAAAATAAACCCATCTATACTCTTCCTCACCACACCCATTAGGGGAGGAGGTATGGTGGTGGCATGGCTTGGTGAAGCCATGTTCACCAACAAATTAAATTGTGCCAACTCAAATCATGTGTTTTTAAAGCCATATGGAGCCACACCACATGGTATGGTGGTGGTGTGGCTTCACCAAGCCATTCGTTTTTTTTTTTTATTTAAACCAACTTTTAATAAAATAAACAATAATAAATGTAAACAATATTAATTAAAATAAACTTAAACAACATTCATTAAAAATAATAATAATTACAACTTTTAAAAATTCCCTCGTGGTAACGGGGATTTTCGGCGAAATATAGTTCCACCAATCGTTGGTGACCGTTTTCACGATCACGATAAATACGTCTCCTCCGTTTAGGAGCGGAGACCTCTTCTTGTTCTTCTTGTTCAATGACGTTATGACATAGGTTAAAGTACTGCATCGCGTTCTGGTACGAACCATCGGAGCTACTTGACGATGTCGGAATCTCGGGTGGTGGAAAAAAGTCTTCTTCATCGTAAAGACTCATTTTTGTAGAGTGAAAGAGATGAAGAAAATGTTTGTAGAGAAAAAGATGTGTGTTTTATAAAAAAAAATGAATGAGTATTTATAGTGTATGTTTATAAATGTTAAAGAAAAAAAAAAGGTTGCTAGCCGTTGGCTACCAACGGTCGAATTCCCAACGGTCAAGAGAGGAGAAGGAGGCCAGCTTACCCTGCCTTGTGCGAACCGTGGAGAACCAGAAAGAGGAGGAACCGCATCACGCGGTATCGTTAGCCGGTGGAAGCCACCCGGCTCCCTTTGGAACCGGGTGCCGGCTCCTCAATGATACTGCCTCCCCTTATCCTCTCTCTTTCACTATTTGCTTCATTTCTCTATCCTTAAATTCATCTCCTTCAATCATCACCGAATAACCTGTCATCCCCCACACAATTAGACCACCCACAATGGGGGTGCTTGTCTATATGGTGTTTTTCTCTCTTTCGCACATCCTCACATGCGTACTTTTTTCTTTCTTTCTCATCTCTGACATATCACGTATATATATAAATATATATTGTATTTATTAAGGGTGTATGTTGAAATGACATGTATTTTAGTGTTGGGGTTAAAAAATGCATGTGAAAAGGATTTGTCGCGATTTACGAAAACATGATGTGACATGATGATTGGGTGTGCATGTGAAAAGGACGTGGCTTAGTGTTGCGATGGTCTTGGGCTATTCGTAATGGGGCGTTTTTGGGCTCCACAAGGCCCCATAACGCCCCCTATAACGCCCCCTATAACGCCCCGCCCCACTACGCTGGGGCGTTATGGGGCGTTAAGGTGCCCAAATTCGCCCCGGGCGTCAGGGATAAAACGCCGAAGAAGGGTTTAAAAGTAATGATTGTGGGGCGTTATAGGAGCTTTATCCACTACACCATAAAGCCCCATAAAACCCTTTGTCCAGTCATCGTCCACATGGCGGATAACGCCCCATTTGGGGCTTTATCCACTACACTTAGCCTTAGTAGTTTTCAATGAACCCTCCAACAACAACCATATTCCATTAATGAAATGGCATTTTAGCTAAAGAAATTGGGATAGACAATTTACTTTTGGCCAAACAAACCGACTGTAAATTTGTAATTTTTAAAAGTTTGAACTGAAATGATTAAATAGATCAAACCTCAGGATGAAAAAAGAAGTTTACTCTTTTTTTAAATTTTATAATTTAAATAATATTATTTTAGATACTAATCTTTGTACTAATCATAGTTATCAAAAGCGCACGTCTGGAGCGCCTAGGCACAATTTATGGGCGACACGCACCATAAACGCCTTGCATTGTCCAAGGCGAGACTCTGGCAAGTTTTCGATCAAAAACGACATTCCAGCCAGAATTCAACGATTTTCTTCTGGAGTTGTGGTTGTTGTCAATGATAAAGAAGAAGCTTGAGAAAGTAACAAAGCCTTGATTTAAAAAGTTACCTTTGAAATGAGAACACATAGTTTACTTTTCAGAAAACACTTGTTTTTGTTGCTTTGGAGCTTTTTTTACCTTTTTCTTGCATTATTAGGCTTACAAACAAGATTTGATAATATTTGAGATAATTTTGTCATCTTGACATTTTACATCAGTGAAGGTAAGGGGCTGTTTGGTTCGTACTGAATCATTTGTTGCTGAATGAATAAGCTGTCTATATGGTAAAGAAATGCTGAATCAATAAGGTGCTGAATCATTATGTGCTGTTTGTTTGAACATCTGAATGATTGTATAATAAAATAAAATAAAACACTAACAAATCAGTGTGAGAATAAAAAAATCTATTTTTTTCTTTCATTTAGCTTGTCCCATATTGGTATGGGAACAAAACACCAAAATTTTCTTTCATTACCTTGTCCCATATTGTTGTGAGAACAAAAAGTCTATTTTTTTTCTTTCATTAAGCTTGTCCCACATTGATGTTGGAACAAAAACACGGTTAGCTTATATATGAAAACCTACATGACATGTTAAGTTCTTATTTGTGTTTTACTCCGGTATCTACCCGCGCGCGGGGGGGGGTGCAAAATTAGTAAATTTGTCTTCCCGTCCGCACGAACGAATGCCACTCAACCAAGCCTGTTTTTAATCAAGTTCCACACAACACAGTTTTTAAGTTCGTACCCAGCCCTTCTCCTTCGTTGTTTGCATACGTCTGTACGCTTCAGGCTCTCCTCCATAGCTTTTTCGGACAGACTTTACTGTCTAAATCGATCAGCAAAGTGACCTCCAAACAAACACCTCCATATCGACAAAAGTCTTAATCGGTCAGCTTACTCTTCCATTCAGACCTCCTATGGCCGAACCAAACACACGTGTGCCGCAAGTTGCAAAGCTTTTGTGACTAAAGACTAAGGGGTTGTTTGATAGTTGCTAACTTGGTAAGAGTTGATTGAGTAAGAGCTGAGTGAGTAAGAGCTGATTGAGTAAGAAACTCTGTTTAAAACTTGGGTGTTTGATACTAGCTGAATGAGTAAGAGTTGAGATGTATATAACTATTTTTTATGTATTAAAAACATTTTATAAAAATAAATTAAAATAAAAAAAGAAATTTTATGTATATAGTTATCATCAACGCTCGTCTGTATTTAGCAAATACACACACAAAATGAAATCCCACAAAATAAGCAAAGGGAAACCCCACAAAAGCTCATTTGATGAAATCTTGTGGGTCGTTTGAACATAAACAACAAAATAAGCAAAGGGAAATATATAGTATCGCTGTTTCAAAGAAGAAATAACTATTGACGGTAGCGATTTAGGGATGGAGCGGCAGATGACGGATGAGCGGCGGAGGACGGAGGAGGAGCACTGGCGAGCGGCGGAGGACGGAGGAGGAGCACTGGCGAGCGACGGAGGACGGATGAGTGACGGAGGAGGAGCGCTGGCTAGTGGCGGAGGAGCACAGGCGGAGGAGAGCAAGTGCCGGAGGAGGAGAGACGAGCGTTGTGCCTGCTTGAATTTTGTAATTTAGGGCTTGAGAAATGAGTGAAAAGACTCGGTCAGGGGAGTAATTTTAAGGTACTCGGTCAGTGGCCAAAGACTCGGTCAGAGCTATCCATCAATTTTATCAAACGCCCTGACCACTTACCCGGTAAGTGGTCAGCTCTTACCGGACCGGGTAAGAGCTTATCAAACAACCCCTAAGGTGGCGTTTGGTTCACGGAATGTAATGTAATTGGAATTGTAAAGTTTTCCTTTTAAAGTTGTGCTTAAGCTGGGTAAGAAAGGGGTTTGAAATACAATGAATTCCTTTAATCAATGGAATTTAGAAATCCTTCACTTTAACGAAGGAAAGTTACATGACCTCAAATTCCATTGATTAAAGGAATTCATTGTATTCCAAACTCATTCCTTACCCAACTTAAGCACAATTTTAAAAAGAAAACTTTACAATTCCAATTACATTACATTACGTGAACCAAACGCCACCTAAGTTTTTTTTAATCCGTGTCGCATTTCTGTCACCAAGTTTGTCACGATTTATTTTTTCATCAAAATCGAGTTGCTATTTCCGAACCAATAAATTGCATCAGAAACTTCCATAGCAAAAGCAAGCCTTTTCAAATAGTGTTACAAAATATAAACCTCCATGCTCATATTTGGAATGGTCCCACTATTATACAGCTTTATTCATAGTGTGGCCGGCTCCTGCTAAATGGTTTGACCATTCTTGACCAAATCTGCAGGCTGAGCCTTATTCTATACATCAAATCTGCAGGCTTCACCTTATTTTCCATGAACATATTGATATATACACAAAATAAATTCTTGGTAACTTACAAGAAACAAAGTTTCTGACCTGGCTCTAGCAATATCTTATGGCCTTGAAAGTAACAAGTAAACTACCACTTTTAGTATTATGTATATAAACAACTCCAAGCTCATCAATACGCAATAGTTGCGCGTTATACAATGTCTAAATACGCGATAATGCTGATGTCATTCATCCTAATTCTAGCAATGTTACCGAAAAGTTTCGCAACAGTGAAGTACAACATCACCAACACGGCTGCAGAAACCTCCGGTGGGATCAGGTACGAGACCCAAATCGGGTTCAAGTTCGCTAAACACACCTTAAAGTCTTCAAATTTGTTCATATGGAGGCTCTTCGAGCAAAGACACAAGGCCGACAGGGCCAATGTGACACATGTCGATTTGTTCATCGATGACATGGACGGTGTTGCTTACTGCGAGGATAACGAGATCCATGTCAGCAGTAACTACATTGCGGGTTATGAGGGTGATCTGAAACGGGAATTTAGCGGAGTGATTTATCATGAAATGACACATGTGTGGCAGTGGTCTGGGAACGGGTCGACCCCTTCTGGGTTGGTTGAAGGGATTGCGGATTTTGTGAGACTGAAGGCCGGGTACATACCGAGCCACTGGGTCCAGCCGGGGCAAGGTGACAAGTGGGACCAGGGTTATGATGTAACCGCGCGGTTTCTTGACTATTGTGAAGGTCTTAGACATGGGTTTGTGGCTGAACTTAATAAGAAGATGTTGTATGATTATAGTGTTGACTATTTTGTTGACTTGGTGGGGAAGACTGTTGATCAGCTGTGGAGTGACTACAAGGCTGCTTATATATAAACTCAATTATGTTACATCCTTATTCAAAAGAAATGATGTAGTTTGACTTTAATGGTCAAAGAGGAAAATCTGAACTTAAACATGTATTGCTGTGACTCTAATGGCATAAAATTAACCACTACAACTGGATTTCACTGGCTACAATTCGCCGATTCAACGGATAACCGAACTTGGATATTAATGAAATCTAGATTCTGATTAAACATACTTAGTATTCTCACACATTACACATGTATTATCTCTACCACTAAATAAAACTGCATTGATAGGTAAATTCCAGATTCTCATTACAATATGATTATAAGTTTACCCGGCAAATTTGGCGTGGCAGTATAAGCATATGGCACAAGGAACTAGCTGAAACTTGTCATCCATATCGTGTATCAAGTTACTGAGCCAAAGAAATAACATCAGTAATGGTGTTGAAAGTTCTTCGTTTCTTCATAAGATTCTTGGCAAAGTCAAGAGCCCTTCGTTCACAATCTGCTCGTTTGACCAGATCAGTGATAGACTCGAAATCCTCCACATGAGCCACCCCAACAATTCGCCTGTCATCCAGATACTAATTGTTAACGAAATATCAAGAAACTGCATCTCAGATAATCAAACAAATTCAAAACCGTTGACCATTGTGGTCAAAGTATCATATGATTTGGTCCAACTCAGGAACCATCCTATTGATGGGTTGAAATCATGTCAAACCATCACCATGTTCGAACAATTTCCTTAAATTATGTCCTAAAATCAAATCTAACAGTTTCATCAAATAGAAGAAATATGTTTACAATTTTTACATACAGTTGAGAAAGCTCTAGATTACCTTATCATTTTGGCAGCAGCGAATCCAAGGGAATCATGAAACAATTCGATCATATACTTCTGTTTAACAAGCTCCCATAGCTCTATATCATTATAAATTTCATGTAGGTAAGCCTCGCCAGGCCCCTCCTTGTGTATATCCCAAAGAGATGTAAACTTTTTGTAAAATAGATTCCAAGTGTCTGCTACTGTATCAATTATCCATGCTTTATATGCCTGCAAACACATATACTACATGAAACACAAAATCTCACACGAAATGGCGTATTGGAAGTAATAATTTGACGTACTTTTCGGTCATTTCCCTGGTCCGCATGCCCATCTTGCGCAAAATAAGCCAAAAACAGGTTTCCAATAAAAGCACCAACATCAAACCCCATTGGCCCGTAGAAAGCAAATTCCGGATCAATGGCTTGAGTTGATTCATGAGTAACCATGACTGAACCAGTATGGAGATCGCCGTGTATTAAAGCTTGTGTTTTTTCACAGAACCTGTACAGTAACCACCTCGAATATTCAATATTATACACCGCATACAAATGGGAAATCTAATTAGACATAAAAAGATATTTTTTTTTAAATTGTAGGTGATCGAGTGTGTACTTAGACTTCAGCTCAGCAACTTCAAGCTTTAATACTTTGTCATTCCGAACCGCCTCAGCATCACTATCAAGATAAGGTGTAGTCCACCGATTAAATTCAGAAATCTTGTACGGGTCTGAAAAAACCACTTGTTCAGTCAGCCTGCACATCTCCACATTTGCGCAAAACTCAGCCACTGCACAAACAATTTTCAGGTAAACAAATGATTTGCATGCTTAATACACAGACTGAGTAATTCAAATCCTTAAGCGCGTTTAGTTGTGGAAAATGTTTTCTAGTTTTCTATTTCTATTTTTTTAGAAAATGAAAAAAAAATTCCATCTTTAGAAAACACATGAAATTTTTCGAAAACGCGTTCAAAATTGAAAGACAGAATTTCCATTTTCCATATTAGAAAACTAGAAAACTGAAAATAATAAATTTGCAAAACAATAAAATGTAGTTTTCTAATTTCAATTTAAAAAGTAGAAAGCAGTGTTTTCCATTTTCTTGGAAAACTTTTCTTGAAAATTGTAATTTGATCACGTTTTCTATTTTCCATGTTTTCTTGGAAAACATTTTTAAAAGACAGGGGGTGTTTTCCACAACTAAATGCGCCCTAAAAAAACTCAAGATAACCTTGTATTCACCTGCACTTTTGTGTTGTGTAGTTGTAAGATATAGAAGAGATGTGTAAAACAGAGTGTTAGCCATGAACTCTGCCATGTGTTCAGCTAATAAGGGATACTCAACTCCAGCAATTAACCCTTTTCTCAAGATTATATGTGGGGGTTCAATATATCGCATACCGATTACCGACATTGTTCGGTCAAAGTGATAGACTTCTGGAACGTGTTTTGGGGATAAACCATGCTGGCGTTTAAGAGCCGTGGCTTCAAAATATGATCTTTCCTTTGTCATTGGCCATGATTCACCGATACAACGGACATATGGTATAGCCTGCCCACATGAAAACAGTTAAATTCATGAGAATCAATGAGTTCAAATTTCAATTACAGTTAGGGGTGTAAACTGGCCAAGTCGAGACGAATACTTGGCTCATGAGAAATTATTCAAGCTAGAGCTTGACTCGTTTATTATTTAATTATTTTTGTAATTAAATTTATATATATTTATTATAAGTATACATTTTATATATAAAATAGGCAAATTGGATTTTACTAATAAAAACAATGACACATGAACCAATAATAATCCAAACTATAAGTGTAAATATATGATTATTACACAATTACGCATCAGGATTTTCCTTTACAACGAAAATGAAAGTAGAAAGTGTTAATGCCCAAACTAATAGTATGGATTATTATCAGACAACGGGTCATAGTTCAGATTACTAAATTCCAATTTGCCCATAAAATAATATATAGTAGTTAATTATTTTATCATAATTGTACATACATAATCATAACTATTTATCTAACTATATACTTACTAAATTAAATACAAATTATATAAATAAATGCTCGTTTAGTATAGCCCGTGAGGCCGGCTCGAGCTCAATATGCGGGCTAAACACCATCTCTTTTATTTAATGAGCAATTATATGAGCTTGTTTAAACTCGGCTTGATTCGAGCTTCTAGGTAGTCAGTCCCAAATAGCTCACAAGTCAAATCGACTTGTTTATAGGGTATTATTGGTGCATATATCAAGAACTGATCGACATAAACCCTAATTCATTCCATTTGCTATTGGCAGTTAAAATTGCAGTTACTAAAACACATAGATGCATAAACAACTAAAGCAAATAACTGAAAAAATCCCCAATTTCACATAGGCTAATTCAAACTTTCAACATGCTACTATAAACAGTTGAAAACAAAACTCCAGTTATGAAATTTTGGACTCTAAATTGGGGGAAAACCTGTTTAACGACAATCGAACCAGATGGAGAGACGATGATGTAGACGAAATTGAGATTGCCGTCGCCAACTTCTTTGATTTTGAGGTCGCCAACTTCATTCCCCAGCTTTGAGGCCAATGATGGCGTGGATTTTATGTATTCGATTAACGATTTCTCGTCGAGTACCCGGAAGCCCGCCGTCGTCATCTGCTCCGACTGGTGGAGGCGGCTGAAGATAAATCAGATAAATCAATGGAGATTGAAGAAGATTCGTTTGGGGTTTTAGACTGGAATTTTGGTGTTCAAAAAAGGCATGAAATGCGTTAGAGATAAAAAGTTTGACGGGTTAAGAAAAATAAATAAAAATACAAGGTATCTGATTCTAGTCATAGAATACATTGAACCTGGTCAATTATTTGTTGTAAAGCACGAAAATTCGGCTAATCAAGAAGACTCGGGCGTGAAAGTTGGAGATAATTGAGATTAGGATGCTCGGATGGATGTGTTACACAAGGTTAGATTGGATATGAAAATATGTTTTTAGAGATAAACTAGAGGTAGACCATATCTCTGATAGAATAAGGGAGGGGAAGCTGAGATGCTATGAGCGTGTGAGAGGGAGACTGTTGATAGCACATGTAAGGAGTGTGGAGAGACTCATTGTGAAGGGGAAAGGATATAGAGGTAGGTCTAAACTAACATGGAATGAGCAATAGATTTGCAAATATTTCAGAACATGATTAGTGATAAGCAACTATGGAGAAGTAGAATAAAGGTTAGGGATTATTAGAATCGTGTGTTAACTACCTAGTTAAGTGTCATATGTGGGTAAGTATATGTTCCTCTTTTGTCTCAAGCCTAGTCTTATCTACTACATTGTGTGTTGTTATTTGTGTCTTTTTTATGGTACTTACATTTCAGTGAATCCATTTTATATAATGTGTTAAATACTAGTTATTTGTGGCTAATTTTATATGATTTGTGCTTTTCGAGTCGGGTCTATTCGGGTGTAACATCTTTATCCTTTGGAGTAAAGTTAATGTGTATCTTCTTCTCATCCTTCACAGACTCTATCATTTGCGTGGAATCTATCCGGATATGTTGTTATTGTACATCACTTCAAAGCTTTTCACAAATGTATACCTTTTAACCTAACGGTTAAATGGTATGTCTTTTAACCATACAAAAAGTGAGTGTTTAAATTCTTGAAAATGCAAGGTTAGGTGGCGTTAGAGTAATAAAACTATCATTAAAAAAACTTTTGAACGAGGTTGCGATCACCGAAATGAGTTTATTTGTAAATGTAAACTTGTAATTTTGTGGTAATACCTCCATAGACCTACTTAAGCTAAATTGAATAAGATAACTTCTAAGTTAGTACAACTCACTGAAAGAGTTAGTCAAACAAACTGAAATTATAAAACATAGTATTGAAATAGTATTTAAATAACAATGATTTTTTTTTAAAACTCAAGTGCTTGAGTTGGATCAAATCACATAGAAGAAACTACTTATCTCTATATTTAAATGAACAACAGAAAAATATAAAGACAAGTAGTAAGTTATTGTGATGTTCCTTAATTATTTACTATTTTATGTATGTTAAACTTTATTGTTTAACCGGCATGACTTATTCCAATGGTAGCTAAAAATATGAGAAAAACTTATGACTGAAATGTTACAATTTTGATTTATGAGTCTAACAAGTTTTATTGTTATGTCGTTTTCAGATGTGAGTATTTTTTAAAATAGACTAAACAACTGATGTTGTTGTTGGCTCGGCTCCTATAAAAAGCTCCGTTTTTACTCGATGAGATCGAGAATCAAAACTTTCTTTGTTGATCATTAAAACTTTAAAAAAAAAATTAATAAAACAAAAGACGTTTTAATCCTTTCTTTCTATTTCCTTCCATCGTTTTCAAATAAAACACCAACCACACTTTTCTGGATCAAATCTCACTCCACAAAATTTCAAATATCGCTTTGCGACTTCCAAAACCAGAAGCTTTCATGTTCCACAAGTTACAACAAGTCGTTGATGAATGATGAATCCAACTACCACATGACCACCTGATGCCACCTCTGATTCACTCCACTAATCTTATGGCCACATCGGTTCTACTTCTCCGACCGTTACTATTGGCGGTTGCCTTATCGCTCTTCATCTCCTCCGCCGTGTGTTCGCCCGGAGACTCGATCATCCACCATAGCCAGTCTTACGACGGCGGTTTGTGTCTCAATCTCATCGAACCTTGGGGTTATAGTTGCGTAGAACACACGGTGAGTTCTCCGCCACTATTTGACTTTTTAATTTTTGTTTAGATTGATACTTCATATTTTCGTTCGAAATCCTAATTGAGCTTACTGGATGGTATTGATGTTAGTGACGTTTAGATCGGTAAATGTTGTTTTTAGAAAGACTAAAACAATTGAAAGTGTTTGATGAATTGCTACTTAGAATTTATTTGAGTTTTTATTTTCTGTTTAGATTGATGCTTCAAATTGTTGTTCGAAATCCTAATTGAGCTTACTGGATAGTATTGATGTTAGTGACGTTTGGATCGGTAAATGTTGTTTTTAGGAAGTCTAAAACAATTGAAGGATATTTGGTTGCGCGTCAAGTGTTTGATGAATTGCTACTTAGAATTTATTTGAGTTTTTATTTTCTGTTTAGATTAATGCTTCAGATTGTTGTGCTAAATCCTAATTGAGCTTGTTGGATAACATTGATGTTAGTGACATTTAGATCGGTAAATGTTGTTTTTAGAAAGACTAGAACAATTGAATAGGACATTGAAACTTTGGTTGCGCGTCAAGTGTTTGATGAATTGCTACTCAGAACTTATGACCATATTTCGATTCCTGACCGTTTGGATAAGCCTGCTAGGTTAGATAACTAGATCAGGAACTGTTGTTTGATGAAGGATGATATTGTTGATAATAACAATTACTTTTCTTGATTTTCCTATAATTTTGTTGGTCTTTTTCATGTGAAAGTGTTGAATTATGGGATAGAGATTACCTGTGATCCCAATAGAAAGTGTTGTTGATGAAGGATGATATGGTTATTTGAGATTTTGTTTGTAATAACATTTCTCTTCTCTGATTGTGTTGTAATTAGAAAATATGGAATAGAGATTATTCCTATATAGAATAAACAAAGTCAAGGAAATCACCCATGCCGTAAGCTTTACTTAATTTGCTAAAACCATTTTAGTTGGAATAAGGTATTTTTGACATCATTTTGATAGTTATTTTGTTTTTTAATCAATATGATTAGTCCCTTTATGCGAAAATATGTCCGGGAGGGGTTGCTGCTTTATTGCCTTTTATCTATTTTGTTGAGACTAGTCATATGACACCATGTGACACTTTAGCAAAAGGGTATCTGAAGTTCTATACTTCTGGTCACACCTGATTATATATAGTCAGGGAAGCTTGAGTTGGAATCCGACAAGTAGGCAACACCACTTATAACTAATTGGTCCCAAGAAAAAAGTTGTAATGACCTAGTGATTGGAATTACTTTGAATGATTATTCTCTACAACATCTACATACAAGGACATATATATATTCAGAAAGGTAAATAGTTAAGATAGCCATCCTAAACAGAAAGCTAAGATTATGTCTAAATGAGAAAATTCTTATCTTAAAAAAAGATGATGCAAATACAAGATAGGAACGAGAATTACTTTGAATGATTGCACTGATATTTGAGGTAATTGTTTTTTTTAATAATTGCAGACTCAAACAAACGATGGTTTCATGCTAGGTCTTCAGCGTGTGTCATCAGGCATTGTTAATTTGGGTGTAGAAAAAGCACCTCCTGTTCTACTCCTACATGGACTCTTTATGGTCACATTACAGACTCTTCTTATTTTACAACTGTTTGATAATAAAATTGGAACCAATCAATTGACAGCTTATAGAGAATAATATTATTTTTATCAGGGTGGTGATGCTTGGTTTTTGGATTCTCCAAATCAATCGTTGGGTTTTATTCTCGCGGACCGCGGTTTTGAGGTTTGGGTTGGAAATGTGCGTGGAACAAAATGGAGCCATGGGCATGCATCTTTATCCGATGGAGACAAGGTACATAGATTCTGTAATTATTCAAATCACTTTTTTTTGTCATGGTTCTTAATACATCATTTTGTAAGAAATCTCAGGTAAATGTTAACTCATTTTTCCTATGTATGTGAAGTTGTGAACCCTTTCCAACTGACTCTTTACCTTGATTTAGGAATTTTGGGATTGGAGTTGGCAAGAGATGGCTCTTTACGATCTTGAGACTATGCTTACTTATATAAGTTCGAAAACCAACTCCAAAGTTTTTGTTGTAGGACATTCACAGGTTTCATGCTTATATTGCCATTATTTTTCTTATGAAGTATCTGCTAATAATGTCTCTAAGACTCTAACAAATCTGCATTTCCATTTTTTTCAGGGAACAATAATGTCATTGGCTGCTTTTACTCAACCAGATATTGTTAATATGGTTGAGGCTGCTGCTCTTCTTTCTCCTATATCATACTTGGATCACATCACTTCTAAATTTGTTCTTAATCTTGTTAATATGCATCTTGAAGAGGTTTTTTTCTCTTCCTTTAATTGTATTCGAATTCAAGTGAATTTGGTTTTTGGAAGTTACACACATCAACATGATATTCACAGGCACTTTCATTACTTGGAATACACCAACTGAACTTGAAGAGGTTTTTTTTTCGTCTCATTTTATATGATTCTTTTATGACTTTACAATGATCTTTTAGTTCTGATTTCTGACATGATATCTACATTCTTTCCAGTGACATCCTCACCAACATCCTCGAGATGGCTTGTGATGGTGGGCGTGTTGATTGCAGTGACATGCTAGCATCTATCACAGGTTATTTATAGATTAATTTCTAAGTTACTATTGTTTGAAGTCTATTATTTTAATAACAAAGTATTTTTTTTTATACCAAAGATAACAAAATGTACAAACGAGTTGAATACAAAATGTTCTTCACCAAATGGTGTGCACTTGTCTAAACTGGGGTAGACCGTAGATCTTTGGAGTACAATGAGGGAGACCACTATTACACTTGAATAAACCACCTTGATGTGATTAATCTACCGTCCTTATTATTCTCTGAGGTCACGGACTCACGGGTTAAGCCGGACCTGATTTTCAGTCCACTTTCTTATTATCTTGGATCATATCTCTTCGGATACCATTATGTTTTTACTCACATCCTGCAGGTGAAAACTGCTGCTTTAACAGTAGCCGTGTCGATTTCTATCTCGAATATGAACCTCATCCTTCATCATTAAAGAACCTGAAACATCTTTTTCAAAGTATGCTTCTTGCCCACTCCTAAATGGTTTCATTTTTTATTGTTTTACGCAAAATCATATATTAGTTTTATCGTATTTTGCTGATTTGCAGTGATACGTAAGGGTACTTTTGCGAAGTATGACTATGGGACACTAAAGAATGTACTACAGTATGGGCAATTCAAACCACCAACATTTGATCTTAGCCAGATCCCAGAATCGTTGCCAATTTGGATGGCTTACGGGGGAAACGATGCTCTGGGAGATGTAATCGATGTGCAGCACACCCTTAAGGAATTGAGATCAAAACCAAATGTTTTGTTTCTCGAAGATTATGGTCATGTCGATTTCCTGTTGAGCACAAGAGCATATGATGACCTTTATGATAGCATGATCACCTTCTTTAGGTCTTGTGGAAATGGGATTTCGAGCAGCTCTTCGAGAGATACAAACTGACGGTATGTCTTTCAGAAAAATTTAATTTAGAGGTGGCAAGATAGACGAGCCAGGTTCACGGACCAGGTTCAGGTCAAAATGTGTAACCTTTTAGTATGGGTTAAAATGTGTAGTTTCTTTTAGAAGTATTGTATATAACTATATATATAAAAAAAACTTTATTAAAACTATTGTATATTTTTTTGGTTGTTTAAAACTACTGTAAAATGTTGGATTTAGAAGTAAATATAATGGGATTCACAAATGATTTTAAGTAAATATAATGTTGATAAGCTATGTTTAACCTTTTAGTATGGGTTAAAATGTGTAGTTTCATTTAGAAGTATTGTATATAACTATATATAAAAAAAAAACTTTATTAAAACTATAGTATATTTTTTTGATTGTTTAGAACTACTGTAAAATGTTGGATTTAGAAGTAAATATAATGGGATTCACAAATGATTTAAGTAAATATAATGTTGATAAGCTATGTTTAACTTGTTGAGTGAATGTCAAGGCTACTTGAAAGTAAGAAAGTGATCCTAAGCTAGAATTAAGGGAAACATGAGAATGTGCTTAAAAATGGAAAACATGTAAATGGAGGTGGGTTGAACTTCTGCTCCATGTCTTCAATCAAGTAGCCTAGTGGGCTTCCTAGTAAGTCTATTGGGCCGATGGTTGGATACATCCGATGTGGGCTGGCCCAAGGAGGTCTGGCCCATATGACAGAGTTGCTCACTTTCTCCCGTCATTTTCATTCACTGACAATTACACATGCATGATGCATTTCGGTGGTTTTTGTATATATTCAACTCAACCAAATAGCCCTCTGTTGCATATCCACCTCTCATTTTTTCAACATTATCTCCCCATCTCTCTGTATATAATCTCTGCACTACTTAGCTAGCCCCGCATAAAACACATTCACTCATCAACCAACCAAACTAAAACAGTTAACGACATCCACTCTATGGATACTAAACAAGATCAGCTTGTTCATATCTTTCTAGTTACCTTTCTAGGACAAGGTAACGTCAATCCAATTCTCAGACTAGCCAAGCTCCTTGCTTCAAAGGGAAACATTCTCGTCACTTTCTCTGCCAGCAAATCCATCGGAAACAAAATGAAGAAGGCCGGAACTGCCGTCTCCGGTGATCCTACTCCGGTAGGAAGTTGCGGCGGCATGATCCGGTTTGACTTCTTTGATGATGGATGCTCGGAGGACAACGATGACGAACGCCATGATCTTGACACGTTCTTGCCTAAGCTTGAAGCTTACGGAAAGACGGAACTCACCAGAATCATCAACCGCCATGCACAAAACGGACGACCTGTTTCGTGCCTGATCAACAACCCATTTGTACCCTGGGTCTCAGACATAGCGAAAGAGCTAAACATTCCTTGTGCTATGCTTTGGGTGCAGTCTTGTTTTTCCTTTTCATCCTACTATCACTATGAGAACTCGTTAGTTCCTTTTCCAAGTGAACAACAACCAGACATAGACGTTCAGTTGCCAAACATGCCGCTACTAAAATCCGATGAGATTCCCAGCTTTCTTCATCCTTCAACCCCTTACCCGTTTCTAAGAAGAGCCGCTTTAGGGCAGTTCAAGAACTTGTCCAACAACTTTTGTGTGTTAATGGAAACATTCGAAGAACTTGAGGGCGATCTCATCAAGTACATGTCTCAGATATGCCCAATTCGAGCAGTGGGTCCGTTGTTCAAAAACCCACTACTCGAAACTAACTCAAATATCTCAGGTGACATGATAAAAGCCGACGATTGTCTGGAGTGGCTCGACTCGAAGCCACCCTCATCTGTTGTTTACGTATCGTTCGGAAGTGTTGTGAACTTGAACCAGGAACAGGTGACCGAGATGGCTTATGGGGTTCTGAATTCCAGAGTGTCGTTTTTGTGGGTTATGAGGAATGGTGTGACTACTACTGGGGAATCAGCTGGGAAGTTGCCGGAGGGGTTCTTGGAGGAGGCAGGTGAGAGGGGGATGGTGGTCCAGTGGAGCCCACAAGCATATGTGTTGGCCCATCCGTCAGTGTCTTGTTTTGTGACTCACTGCGGATGGAACTCGACGTTGGAGGCGTTGTCCAGCGGTGTTCCTATTGTGGCGTTCCCCCAGTGGGGTGATCAAGTGACTGATGCCAAATATATTGTTGACGAATGGAAGGTAGGGATTAGGATGTGTAGGGGTGAGGCAGAGCACAAGGTGATCAGAAGGGAGGAGGTCGAGGAATGCTTAAGTGAGGCTACGAGTGGTGTAAAAGCTGTGGAAATGAAGAATAAAGCTATGAAATGGAAGAATGCGGCTAAGGCGACGATGGTAGAAGGCGGAACATCTTATCGGAATATCCAAGAGTTTGTAGATGAGGTTAGGAAGATGAGTTCTAATTAAGAAATCAGTCTAGTAATAAGTTTATCGATTAGCTAGCCGGGTGTTCTTTGCTTTTTAGAAATACATGAATGTAACGTGTGAGACCAAGTGTCTATCAATAAGAATACCCATTAATTTTCTTCATAAGATATGTATGATCAAGGGGCATTTACATATACCCCCTAATAAGCCATTTTATTACATAATTACCTAAACCTAAACTTAGTTACTTATATCCCATTCCTAAACCATATATATTACATTAGGCAATGACCCAGGTAAATACCCGAGTCTGTTATAAAAAAAACATGAAATGAAATATAAGATGAAACTAAATTAGAAATAAATACCGAAATCAATAATAATAAAAATAAAAAGAAAATAAATATTAAATAAGAGCAAAGTTACAAATTTGAAAAAGTAGACTTAAATACAATTTTTTTTTGTTACATTTGTTTGTTGACCATCTTCATTTAAATAAATATTTTAAAACCATTTTTTGCTTTTCACTCTTGATCAAGGTTGCAGAAGTCGCTAGGCGCTATTTGGGCGGTCGACTAGGGAGTTGTGAGTACTCGGGCCTAGGCGAGGAGTACTCAGGGAGTACTCGGACATGGTAATTATAAAGAAAATAAATTTCTAGAAAATATATACATCTTCCAATACTAATATTTTTGACAAAACTAAGTTAACATGGATATATGTTAATAAACTTATTCATAGTGATGGGACCAACTTTTTATATAAAGGAGGTCACTATATAATGTGTATTTTACCCCTTATACCCGATGTTGACTTTCTAACCCCAAGGTTGACCGAGTACGCAACTCCTAGGCGGATTGTCACCTAGGCGCCTCGGCAATCCACCGCCTAGCGACTACTCAGAGAGTACTCGGGCGCCTAGAGCGAGTTTTACATCCACATCAGAATAAATAAAGTTTCTGAAAAAAAAACTGCTAGTGGAGGAAGACCTCCTAGGGATAAGAGACATAGGGCTAAGAGAGAGCAAAAAAAAGGATATTTCGTGTATAATCCTGCATAATTTCGAATGTTCTCAGTTCCGGTACGTAGACCTGTACGGTCGTGGAATGGGGTTAACGACCTATCTCAGGTGGTCAACGACCGTAATGGACAACGCCCACGAACCTGGTCAACGCCCAAACTTTTAGAATTAAAAAAAATGTTGCCGACGACCATAGACAACGACGTCAGACAGTCGCCTCCGACCGCCACAGAAGGTATGGTCGTTGTTGGTCGTAAACGGTCGTTGTCAGAGATCCGAGGTTGCCGGTGACCCTCACCAAACCACGTGTCACGTTATCGTTGGTCGTCGGTTGACGGTCGTCTCGACAACCTACGACGATCGTCAACGACCGTTGTAGGGGGCTATATCGTGTACAACGACTTTCAAACTTCAAAAGGCTATTTCAAGGTAATTTTGGTTAAAGATGACTAAAATTGGTCTTTTTCCCAAAAATATATGCTAAAGTTTGAATATCTGTTTTCTAATTTCACTAAATATTCTTATGCTTTACTAATTATCCCGTTTATTATTGCATTTGGTAAGTTGACGTTTTTAAAATAACTTGGTGCACGTCACCAATTACACATGCATTCGAAGGTGTTTGCATACAACGATGACGAACGTAATGATCTCGATACGTTCTTGCCTAAGCTCGGAGCTTACCGAAAGACAGAACTCGCCGGAATCATCAGTCGCCATGCACAAAACGGGCGACATGTTTCGTGCCTGATCAACAACCCATTTGTACCCTGGGTCTCAGACCTGGCGGAAGAGCTAAACATCCCTTGTGCTATGCTTTGGGTGCAGTCTTGTTCTTGCTTTTCATCGATCTATCATTACGAGAACTCGTTAGTTCCTTTTCCGACTGAAAAACAACCGGATATCGACGTTCAGTTGCCGAACATGCCGCTACTGAAATCCGATGAGATTCCTAGCTTTCTGCATCCTTCAACCCCTTACCCGTTTTTAAGAAGAGCCATTTTAGGGCAGTTGATCAAGAACTTGTCCAAAAACTTTTGTGTATTAATGGAAACGTTTGAAGAACTTGAGGGCGATCTGATCAAGTACATGTCTCAGATATGCCTGATCCGGGCAGTGGGTCCGTTGTTCAAAAACCCACTGCTCGAAAGCAGTTCCAATATCTCTGGAGACTTGATAAAAGCCGACAATTGTCTAGAATGGCTCGACTTGAAGCCGCCTTCATCGGTGGTTTACATATCGTTCGGAAGTGTTGTGAGCTTGAGCCAGGAACAAGTGACTGAGATGGCTTATGGTGTTTTGAATTTCGAAGTGTCGTTTTTATGGGTGATGAGGACGGGTGCGACTTCTACCGAGGAATCTGGGAAGTTACGGGGGGGGGGGGGGGGGTCTTGGAGGAGGCGGGTGAGAGGGGGATGGTAGTCTAGTGGAGCCCACAGGCACATGTGTTGACCCATCCGTCGGTGTCTTGTTTTGTGACTCACTGTGGGTGGAACTCGATGATGGAGGCGTTGTCCAGCGGTGTTCCAGTTGTGGCTTTCCCCAGTGGGGCGATCAAGTGACCGATGCCAAATACCTGGTTGATGAATGGAAGGTTGGGATTAGGATGGGTACGGGAGAGGCGGAGCATAGGGTGATCAGAAGGGAGAAGGTTGAGGAGTACTTAAGGGAGGCTACATGTGGTGTAAAGGCGGACGAAATGAAGAAGAATGCGATGAAATGGAAGAATGCAGCTGAGGCGGTGGTGGCAGAAGGTGGAACATCTGATCGGAATATCCAAGAGCTTGTGGATGAGGTTAGGAATATGAGTTCTAATTAAAAAAATTGTATAGCTTTAAGTTTATCAATCACTTAGCCGGGTGTTCTTAGCCATCATAGGTATACTGGATTTGGTTAACAACGCTACTGAATACGTTTCTATTGATTGTTTAAGATCTACTATACGTTTAGATACATATATTTCTTATCTTAATGTCTTTGCACTTTCGAAACGACGTTCACTTTTGAAACTTTTATGAACAATCGCCTCTTAACCTAAACGATGTGTCCTTTGACAGTTTAATGTAATTACATATTTAACATTCTAAAACTAATAAAAGTACTAACTTTAACCATAAATTTACGCTAACTTTAAACTTTAAACTTGGGCCAATAATTATTGAGGCCACCAACTATGTCTACAAAGCAAAAACTAAGACTTTTTTTGGATGACATGTCGTCGCAAATAGGTTTTGCTGCGACATGTTGTCACGAAATGGATAGTTATTATCGTCGTTAAAAGACAAAATTATTGTAGTGTCAAGGTGAAAGTTATTGATTGATAAACTACAAAAGATAATACATGAATCAAATTCCTCACATCAAACCAATTGTCAAGGGGTGGGTGGGGTGACGACTATGAAGTGGAATTTCAAAGGTAACGAATAGAAAACGGTCCAATTAATTAAGATACATATTCACCACCTAATCCCCTTGATTCACCAAATTAATTTTTGTATTATTTTATTTATTTTATTTACCATTTAATAATATAAAACAAAAGAAAACAAAAAGTTAACATGATTGATGGCCTCATCTTTTCTTAACTAAGTTTTAGAAGTGTATAATAGTTGATACTATTAAATTACTAATAATATTGATGCATTGAGATGCTACTTTACTCCACATTTAACATCCAGTTTCCATTTCTTATCATTGTTTCCAAAACTGCAATTGTTTTGGAAACCCTTTTTCTGTTTGAGATGATCATTAATTATTATATTATTATTTTTTTTCTCTTTTTTAATACTCAAATTTTAACAAATTATCGGTTTTTAATTAAATATGTAGATTTGTTAATTTTTTTCTTTCTTTACTATTCATAACCAAATCTCAAATTTTAAAGTTTACATTCACATATTTTTTAAAAAACCTACCACGCGTGAATGCTCTTGTATGTTTGTTTTTTCATATGTTTGCTTTCACTTTAGTTCTATCTCAACAACCAATTAGTCCTATTTTGTCCACCTCTTTAATTAATCTTTTAACATTATCTCCCCATCTCTCTCTCTATATATACACACACACTACTTAGCCCATATTAAAAGACATCCACTCTATGGATACTAAACAAGATCAGCTTGTTCATGTATTTCTAGTTACCTTTCTAGGACAAGGCCATGTCAATCCATTTCTCAGACTAGCCAAGCTCCTTGCTTCAAAGGGAAACATTCTCGTCACCTTCTCCGCCAGCAAAATCATCCGAAACAAAATGAAGAAAGCCGGAGCCGCCATCTCCAGTGATCCTACTCCGGTAGGAAGTTGCGGCGGCATGATCCGGTTTGATTTCTTCGATGATGGATGCTCGGAGGACAACGATGATGAACGCAATGATCTTGACACGTTCTTGCCTAAGCTCGAAGCTTACGGAAAGACAGAACTCACCGGAATCATCAACCACCATGCACAAAATGGGCGGCCTGTTTCGTGCCTGATCAACAACCCATTTGTGCCATGGGTCTCAGACCTTGCGGAAGAGCTAAACATCCCGTGTGCTATGCTTTGGGTGCAGTCTTGTTCTTGCTTTTCGTCGTTCTATCATTATGATAACTCGTTAGTTCCTTTTCCAACTGAAGAGCAACCTGACATCGACGTTCAGTTGCCAAACATGCCGCTACTGAAATCCGATGAGATTCCCAGTTTTCTGCATCCTTCAACCCCTTACCCGTTTCTAAGAAGAGCCATTTTAGGGCAGTTCAAGAACTTGTCCAAGAACTTTTGTGTACTAATGGAAACGTTTGAGGAACTTGAGGGGGACCTGATCAACTACATGTCTCAAATATGCTCGATCCGAGCAGTGGGTCCCTTGTTTAAAAACCCACTACTCGAAACCAGTTTCAATATCTCCGGAGACCTAATAAAAGTTGACGATTGTCTAGAATGGCTTGACTCGAAGCCGCCTTCATCGGTGGTTTACATATCGTTCGGAAGTGTTGTGAGCTTGAGCCAGGAACAGGTGACTGAGATGGCTTATGGTGTTTTGAATTCTGGAGTGTCTTTTTTGTGGGTGATGAGGACAGGTGCGACTTCTACCGGGGAATCTGGGAAGTTGTCGGAGGGGCTCTTGGAGGAGGCGGGTGAGAGGGGGATGGCGGTCCAGTGGAGCCCACAAGCACAGGTTTTGACCCATCTGTCAGTGTCTTGTCTTGTGACTCACTGTGGGTGGAACTCGACGATGGAGGCGTTGTCCAGCGGTGTTCCGGTTGTGGCATTACCCCAGTGGGGTGATCAAGTGACCGATGCCAAATACCTGGTTGACGAATGGAAGGTTGGGATTAGGATGGGTAGGGGAGAGGCGGAGCATAGGGTGATCAGAAGAGAGGAGGTTGAGGAGTGCTTAAGAGAGGCTACAAGTGGTGTAAAGGCGGCGGAATTGAAGAAGAATGCGATGAAATGGAAGAATGCGGCTGAGGCGGCAGTGGCAGAAGGCGGAACATCTGATCGAAATATCCAAAAGTTTCTGGATGAGGTTAGGAAGATGAGTTCTAATTAAAAAATTTGTATAGCTTTAAGTTTATCAATCAGTTAGCTGGGTGTTCTTAGCCGGCATAGAAATACATGAATGTAACGTGTGAGACCGAGTGTCTATAAAAATAAGAACACACGTGTATCACTTCAGTTTATTCAGATTCTTAGTTTTTTTTTTTGGCAACCATCACGAAAATGTTGGTAAAATGTGAACATTGTAATGTTTAGTAGTGCTAAACTGGATTTGGTTAACAAGGATACTGAATACGTTTCTTATTTTAATATCTTTGCTTTGAAACCAATTATTGAGGCTAATAAAAAAAGAAAGTGTTTACTTTGTGTTTATTATAATATTGCTAACTTCATCGGTTAGGTAGAATTTGTAGATAAACCAATGATCTCTAGCCCAATTGGTTAGAGGGAGGTACCAAAGACATTATAAATGGGAGGTCTTGGGTTTAAGTCTCACTTGTAACAAAAAAATAAAAATGGGGGTTACAGGTTGGGTCAGGGGGTTTTCTCACCTATGGTGAGTTTTCTCCTGATGGGGATTGGAGATGATCGGGTGGGTGGTGTAATGCCCCATCAGTGATCCAAATTTGCCGTTAAAAAAAAAAGTAGAATTTGTAGACGCTTCACATCTTCCCAACCTACTTCACTTGTTATTTGCGACTTTAATCTCACAAGAAAGCAACCACATTCCTTAAATGTTTCCAATTAGTATGTTTAGGGGTGTTAATTATGGTGAGTGTTCCATTGATCGGCTAATTCAAAGTTTGAGGTGAAACAAGTCAAGGCTACATTAACCAAAGGGTTCAAGGTCGAAGTTATCCAAGATTAACCCAAGAGTTCTTTTTTTTTTGTCACCAAAAAGTTTGTGACAGTTTTTTCTGGACGAAAGGTCGTCGGGAAAACAGATACTATTTGCAGTGATGTTTTTTTTTTGTATGGCCAACAAATCCTCCAGAAATTTCGAGGAGTATTTACACTAATTGAGTTTATTTTATGAAAAATCCTCCTCTGCAAACGGCCGGGTGGTAAAACCTGGGAGCTTAAGGATCGAACTTGTGACATCTCAGTCTCAAGTGATCAAGGTGAAAGTTATAAAGTTAAAGTTCCTTTAATATATATTAATACCGAAAGGTAACATACATGACCTAAGTCAACACGCAGGGAAGACAGACAACAAGCTGCGCCGTTAACCCTTTTTTGAATAACAAACCCTATCCGTATAAAAACAACATTCTTCAGTCTAGAGGTTGCACTATTCCCACGCATGACTTTTTGAATTCGGTTCAACATGACCACCGCCTCTCTCTCAAGATAGCCAAATGTATCAAAAGCGAAAGAAACAAACATATCTTAGTTTTCAATACACGCTTTCTCATGTTTGTAAACAAAAGCTAATATGTCATTGCTTAGCCAAACTTAAAGAGAAGAAGGTCATGTTGGTGTGGTCTCCACATAATTTTTTTTTTCTCTTTCTTATTTATAATTTTGAAATCACACCAAAGGACTCATAGAAATTTGATTTAATATATTTACTTAAAACTTGTCAAATCCTAATCATTCTCAACTAATAAACGCAAATTTAGGTGTTGTCACGGAGGTGTAGAACCAAATGTTTTGTTTCTTGAGGATTTTATGGTCATGTCGGTTTCCTGTTAACCACAAGAGCATATGAAGACCTTTATGATAACATGATCACCTTTTTTAGATCTTGTGGAAATGGTATTTCGAGCAGCTCTTCAAGAGATACAAACAAGGGGAAGCTTAGAAGAGACGGGAGGGAGCGACCGCCCCCTCGGTTTTTTTCGTCTATAGTACATGTTTTTACGATTTTATGTACAAGCATTTATATATTAACGGTGTATCATTAGAATCCAATACCCACAAAACTCGTATTATTGTGAGGAAATTTCAAAACTTGTATTATTATCCGCCACCAAGGTAAAACTTGTATTATTAAAATCCATTTTTCCTTATATATATTATTGCGTATCGCCCCCTTGAATGTATTGAGCATCGCCCCTCTATAGAATTTTTAACTCCGCCCTCTCGGGGTTTTCTTTCAAGCTTCGCCATTGAATACAAACTGACGGTATGTCTTTCAAAAAATTTAATTTAGAGGTGGCAAGGTAGACGAGCCAGGTTCATGTCAAAATATGGTATAGCACTATCCAACCTGTATCGAGTTTCTTTTGAAAACTTATTTATATAATAGAACAACTGTCGAGAATTATTCTTTTAATTTATTTTTCCTCCTAAACGACTCGTTTGAGGCTATGCGATAGGTGAAAAACTATACGCCGTGTTACATTAATCCACCGTATAGAGGTAGACGAGTCGTAGGGCGCTGAGTTAAACGACCTATATATTTCTAAACAACTCGTATAGGTTGCCTTGTATTACAAAACTTAACCCGTAAAGAGTTTGCGGGTGGATAACTCTAGACATTTATGCCCCCTATGGTTGGAGGGATAGCCTAGAAAGACACATGCGGAGGAGCGGTTTTCAAGCTTGTGAATAGAGGAGGATGGGAAAAGGGGATAGCAAAGACAACCGAACGTACGCTAGTGATGGTAGGTCGGATGTTTATTGCATAGGAGAAAGGTAAGTGTGTGAAATTGTTTGGTCTTGCGGGGAAGAATGTTCAATAGGTAGGTGGCCATTTGGAGTGTGTGGTGCCAAAAATCAAGTGGAAGGGAAGCATGGGTAAGTAGGGTCCGAATGATATTATTGATAGAGCGGATCTTTCTTTTGTATTTGCCATTTTGGGGGGAAGTATGAGTGGCAAGAGAAGCAGAAAAGCATGCCGTTTTAGCCTAAAAATCGTGGAAGGGCCGATTGTTGTACTCAGTAAAAACATGGGATTTTGCAAGAAGGGGAAATATCTACAAATAATTGGTATAATCATCAAGAAACAGAACGTAATATTGGTGACCCCCGGAGCTTTGGACCGGGGAGGTCCACAAGTCATTGTGAATTATATCAAAAATGCATAGAAGTATTAGTGACAAAATCATAAAATGGAAGTTTAATTAATATGTTTTCCAAACACACACGATTGACATAAATTATTATTCGAAAACTTGCTAACAGAAATAAATTGTCTATTATGCAAAACACGCAACAGGGATGGCCCTGGATGACCCAACTGGTGTTGCCATAGATCTTGGGAAAGAGCAACAAAAGTAGACAGAGCGGTGACTTGAGAGAAGGATAGGGACAAAGGATAAAGAGCATCCGAGCTATTACATCTGAGAATAGGAATCTATGTTAAATAATTCTTTACAAGAGAACTAAAAAGGATCAAATTCAATGAATATCTTATTATCGGTTATGAGTTGGCTAATGGATAAAGTTGAAAGATGGACTTGATTTGTTTAAAAAGTCAATTTACATAACGGTGATTCTATTCAGACACCCCAAAATTCTATTTTTACACCCCAAACCGCCCCCGTTTGATCAAACCGCCCCCGTTTGAATAAAGACAAACCCAAACCGCCCCGGTTTGATCAAACCGCCCCGGTTTAACCTTTTTTTTTTCTTTTTTTTTTGATCACAAAATGAAATGAAATTAAAATTAAGTGTGTACGATTATGTTAAAATATAAAAAAGTTACGGTCTTTCACCCTTTGTGTTGATATTATAATTATAATTAGTTTATAAAAAAAATTGGGTTTGGTTGAGTTGTTTAATTAACGTGATATTTTACCGAGTTCCGTTTAAATTATAGAATTATTTGACAAAGAAATTGTTATACTATAAAAATGAGTAAATAAATGTTGCAAAACGTTAATATTTAAAAAAATGACCCTTTTTTGTATTTAAACTTTGTATCTTTTTATAAGGGCTATTAAAAAAATACCAATTCAGAAAAGAAAAGAAAAAAAAAAAGGAAGAACAAACCGGGGCGGTTTGCCCGTAAAGCCCCGGTTTGAACCTCGTATTCTGGGTTCTGACGTGAAATGACTTTTTTGTCTTTTTCGAACTGGGCCTGTTCGGCCAATCAGCCCCGGTTTGGGGTGTGAAATTTGGAGAGGGGTGTCTGTAAAGCAGGTCCCTTACATAAAGCTTGTGTTTACTTTCAAATTTAAAATGCAAAAGGTTACTTTTATAAGAAAAGAAAAAAGTCACTATATATATATAAAAAAAAAGTAGAAAAAGGTAAAAGGAAAGACCCCCCACTCCCACAAACATCCAAAACCTTTTCACACACCCTCTCTTTTCAGTTTTCTCGTTCTCTCTCTTTATACGCACGAATCTTTCCTCTTTAGCTTTTTCTTTCCACAAAATCCATCGTTATCATCATGATTCAGATCTTCTGAATCTTTAATCTTTAAACTTTAAACTTTAAACCCTCCCACCATGCAACCCATGAATCTCATTCTCATCTTCCTCTTCTTCTTCTCAACATCTTTTCATTTTCACCTATCCTTTTCAAACTTACTCTCCCACCCCATTCAACCCCCCGATTTCTCCTCCAGTACTCCCACCACCATCCCTTCCTTTCCCGCCCAAACCGCTGCCCAGACCTGCCGCCTCGATTTATCCGACGAGCTTTTCGGCGGAGTCAACGCCGCCTGCGGCCGTAACAACCTCGACCGGAGCCGTTGCTGTCCGGTTCTCGCGGCGTGGCTATTTGCAGCTCACGCCCGGTCGGCGCTGGAGTTGAATTCTTCGGTTTCCACGTCATCTTCTGACGTCACGCCGATGATGCCTGATGACTCGCAGAAATGCGTGAACTCGTTGCAAAGCTCGTTGCTGAAACGGAACGTTCATATTCCTCAGCCTAACGGTTCCTGCGACGCTATTTTATGTTTTTGTGGGATCCGACTCCATCAGGTCGGTTCGGTTAGTTGTCCCGCCGCCTTTAATCTCACGGCGAATGCGACGGCGACGGCGACGCCTACGGCGGCGGTGAAAAACCTAGAGAAGAGTTGCCGGAACTCGTCTTACGCCGGATGCACCAAATGCCTGGATGCTTTGGGCAAGGTTATTATTGAAATTTTACTTTTTTACCAAAATACCCTTTGTTTAGGGCGATCATATATAAACAATGAGTTTTGCTATAAAAAAAAAAGAGTCAGTTATAAATAAACAACAATTTTTTTTAAAGAAAAACAGAACTCCCGCGGGTCGTTTGGGGTCATACTGGTCGTGGGGATTTTTTTATTTTTCTTTTTTAATTAAATCGTTTGGGTCTAAACGACCCCTTAAAATTCAAAGATGTGGTTTTGTAGTATTTAAATACAATAACAAGAAAAAAGATCCCCACGACTATTTTGGTCCCAAACGACCCACCCACGACCCGTGGGGGTCCTGTTTTTTATTTATTTATTTATTTTTTTATAGGAAAATGATCTGTGAATATAGCTAGGGCAAAAAAATAAGATAAAAACGATAGCTTTGATCCAAACGGTCATTTGGGCCAAAACGACACCATTTGTCATGATGACTACTCCTTAAAAATCGGTGGACGGTTTTTGAATATTAAAAAAAAAACACAATCCAAACGACCCTGTAGAAAATTCAAAACGGCCATTGACACCAAACGATCGTATGAAAGTTATATTTTTTTTAGCATAACTCATTGTTTAATTAGCCGCACTGTTTATTAATATATGTCAAAAAATTTGATTTGATTTGATTTGCGTAGTTATTCACAAATATAGTTTTTAAACGTATGTTTTGCTATATATATAAAGGTTTAATTAGCATTAGAGCTTTTTGAACTTTTATCTTCTATCTCCTTATAAATTATTGGGTTTTAATGGTTTATTAGACACAGTTAAATTGATTTGATTTGAATTTGTAGGTAAACGGGGGGATGGGCAAAAATGGAACAAAAAGAAAAGATGAGTGGAGGAGTAAGATGTTGAATCTAGACTGTCAGCTGATGGGACTGACGTGGCTGCTAGCAAGGAACAAGACGGCGTACATACCGACGGTTTCTGCTGTATTGCGCGCCATCATGTACAGTGCGCACCCACCCCATGAACCGTCTAAATGTAGCCCGGACCAGGAGAATATGCCTCTCGCCGTCGACTCGTTACAGTTTGCCAACTCGGAATTATCATCATCTTCTTCTTCATCTTGGTGTTGGTCACGTGCTGTTATGGGTGTAATGACGATAATGCCCCTTCTCGTTTTTGTGTAATTGCTTTATGGGAGGTAGGATGGAATGCATGTTTTTTTGGTAGGAGAGGGGGTCACGTGATGCTAGGTGAGAAACTTAGTACGGTGGAGGGGTGTTTTTGTCTTTTGGTTTCACTGTGTATATCATTGGGACTTTATCATCTTACTTTTGTTTTCTCTACTGATTTCTTGTTACCAACATCTTACTTTATCATCTTTTGATTTCTTGTTACCAAGTTTCATTTTTTATTTTTTCTTTATTTACTATTAGTTAACTTGTGTTTAAGTTTGCATTAAATTTTCAAATTAATTTCATCTATAATATATTATATGACTAGGTTTGTAAATTATGTATTACACAAACGGTCATATGTATGCCACGCTACTGGAAATTAAATGCGAATTTGTAAACGAAAACAGTAACGATATTATTTTTATTAAATCAAAACAATACTCTTACACTACGGAAGGAGTAGAAGCAGAATAACGAAAATAAATGCAGAGATATCTCATTCACATCTTAATCACTTTGGACGTTTAATATTTCGTTGGAAAGCCCTTTGTTGGGAAATTGGATCAATAAAACACAAATAACAATTAACCAAAGTTGATAATTTTATTAATATGATAGACCACACCTAAAACAATAACCCTAAACCTCTATTTATAATAAAACTCTAACTTGATCATCAAGACTCCTACTTTGACTCTAATGAGGAAACCAAGTATTCTACTAAATACAATGATTATCTCTAACCAAAAAATACTCTAAATTAATTAATAAACTATTTAATGATATTTATCTAATAATCAAGATTAATCCTTCATTCTCCCCCTTAATCTTGATAGGTGCCTCCGAGGTCCTTAATTCCAAGTAGTATCCGTAACTCTTTAACTTTAATTCTTGGGCCATTATTACTTTCTTGATTCCTCCTAGATGATTTCTTTTTCCTTTTACGCCTTACTTTATAACTTCTCTCCTTGTCTTTTTTCTTCCAATCAGCAAACGTGCGGAGTCCATCTAGACTTGAAAGAACCATTGATACACTACTCTTCTTAACTCCTCGACCAACTTTCTCATTAACTATTGGATGTGCACCTACACTCTCATTCAACCCAACATTGTTACACATCACAACATCAACTTCATTGTTATACTTTGTTGTCACCACTTGAGTAGACGACTCTCCAATATACTCTTCACTTTTATCCATATAATCATCACCTTCATGAGTAACCGGAACATCATTCACAACAGGTTTAATACTCTCAGCTAGAGCACCACCACCTTTAGTCACCATAACGTTGTCCAAAGCCATCGGAATACCAACCAACTTCAATCGGCTTCTTTGGTCGATCTTCACCCCTTTCGTTCGTAACACCTGTAGCACCCACTTTGCCACCGCTAACCACCGTCTTGGGTCTTTTGCTTCCATGCTCTTCCTCTTAAAAAACACTCAAATATCTTTACACATATCACACCCAAATCACACAGTTTAGGTTTTATGTCTCCTCTACTACCGATTCACAAAGAATCTCGATTCACAAAGAATCTCGATTCACACAGAATCTCTGATTCACACAGAATCTACTCTTATTGGATCACACAGGTCCAATAGCCAAGATCACAAAGGTCTCGGTCTTTTCTCTCCGATCACACAGTCGGTCTCAAACCACACAGGCTTCTTCTCTCTTTGGATCACACAGGTCCAAAGGCCAAGTTCACACAGTCTTGGTCTTCTCGTTACCACACAGGTTAGAACGCTAAGTTCTAGATTCGATCACACAGGTCTCCTCTTTGATTATGTCACATAGACAAGACCACTTAGGTCTTCGATGCACACACAGCTTTCCTTCGACTCACACAGGGTCGTTCTTCTTCCTCGACTAAATCTGGTCGAAAAAAACTTAGTTGCAGATTCTGGTCGCTAATCTACAATATCTTGTCGCTGATTTCACTCTGGTCGCTAATCTTCAAGCTCGTCGGTAAACTGTCGCTGATCTTCACCGTCGTCGCTAATACCAGATTCTGGTCGCAAAGTTTCGTCGCTAATCTTCACTGTTGTCACAAAAGCAGAATCTTGTCGCAAATTTTTGTCGCAACTGAACCACTTCTACACACAATTCGAACACCGAGTTCTCCTCTTCACAAGGGTTTTGTTCAACCCGTTCTTCGTCCTCCGATCCCACGGTACGAGCCTTATGCTCTGATACCAATTGTTGGGAAATTGGATCAATAAAACACAAATAACAATTAACCAAAGTTGATAATTTTATTAATATGATAGACCACACCTAAAACAATAACCCTAAACCTCTATTTATAATAAAACTCTAACTTGATCATCAAGACTCCTACTTTGACTCTAATGAGGAAACCAAGTATTCTACTAAATACAATGATTATCTCTAACCAAAAAATACTCTAAATTAATTAATAAACTATTTAATGATATTTATCTAATAATCAAGATTAATCCTTCACCCTTGTCCTAGGCTATTCAACCATATCAAATAACCCGTCTAATTATTATATCTACATATAAATAACTAGGTCAAAAGTTTAGGAAAAATTACATATTTTCACTATATTTTTCCAACATCATACACTAACTTCTTTTTGTCTATCCTCATTATATCTAATGGAATTGTATTACCATATGTTGTAAACTATAATCACTTTTCTCCCTTTCTCTTTATTTTTATTTTTAATGCGAGAGACTTTTTTTAACTCACACTACTAGTTAGCTAAATTAAAGAGAAAAAGTAATGATGGTAATAAATGGAACCGGGTATTTTGCATGGATCTAAAATCAAGGAATATTGATGTATTCGAGTGTTGTATGAGGATGTCGGTCTCGTTTATTTTTTTGTGTGTTTAGCAATTTGACTTTGGTTTTCTCCATACATCTTAAATCCCAGTTTAATAATTTTATACTAATAAAATAAGATTAAAATGAATAAAAACAAGTACAAGAATCACAATATAAAGTTGGTGGTTTCCAGATGGCACATGTTTAAAGGAGAGAATCCCGGTTGAATGCTTGTCTTTTTCACCCATCCCCATGTATCCATAAAAAATACACTTTTTAAAAAGCCAGAGAGAAATTCACTTTGTTTCTAACACACTGATTCACCACTGATGGATTCATAATTTTTTTAATGTGGACAAAAAAACAAATTGGTTAAAACTTTTAAAATAGTTCGGTGCAATGAGTAAAAAGGACCGATGAAATGGGTCAAAACGGTTCGCTTAATACACATAGCAAATTGAAATAGAATAAAAAGTTAAGATAAGACATTATGATTTATGAATCCAAACATAACTAACAAGAATAGAAAAAATAACAATATATACACTAGTCATTTAAGAATTAAGCTGCTACTCTCTTAAATTTATTTCTACGAAATTGATAAATTATTTCTTATTCATTGCTCATAGTTACCTTTTTTTAACGATATTTAGAACTACCCATAAATCTTCAATATCCGAGTATATCCGAGTGAGTGTTCCTGAGACGAAAGTACAATCGTTCAAACTGGATTTAACATTTTATACTTGACTCACCCAGAAACACTACCGAGAAAGAAACTCACCATTAGTATTGCTCATAGTTACCTAATAATTAAATTATTAAAACACTAATATAAATATACTTACCCACAAATACGTGTATGTTTACATACAATACATATAAGCTAAAATGGGAAAATTCCCGTATTGTCCATTTTGACCAAACATTCCCTAATTTTGTCCATTTGAATTAATGTTTCACCATAATGTCCATGTTTTACGTTCGGATTCTACCATAGATTTAAGGTTTGACTGACCTTAAACCAATCAATAAAATCTTGTCACATAACACTATAGTCGGATCCAAACACAAATATTTCAACGCCGACCCTTAATCTGACACTAATTTCTATAGTCTAACTCGAACTTCTGACGCATATCTCTATGGTCGAATCTAAAAACAAATTATTCAATATTTTGAATTTTAATAATATTATAAGTTTTTAATTAATTTTAATTAAATTTTGTTTATCGTTTATAACTTTTAAAATATAATGTTTTATAAAATTTTGTTTATACCGTTGCGATGTGCTAATTTTGATCTTCATGCCGACATAATTTTTTTTTCAAAACTGAGCCGGGTGAAATTTATATCCAACGTTTCGATACAAATTTGAATGGACTCCGTTTTAAAAAAGATTCTTGCTGACATATAGATAAACATCAGCACGTCGCAACGGTGTAATCGAAATTTTATAAAACATTTTATATTTTTAAGGTTATAGAAGATAAATAAAATTTAACTAAAACTAATTAAAAGAATATAATATTTAATTTAAAATTCTAACATTCATTTAGTTACAGTCGAACTCTTGCCAAGTTCTACCAAATAGAGTCTAATCGACCACAAAATCGAACCAGTTAAATATTCTCTCCTATGTGTTTTATTGTGATTGGTTGAAAATAAATAAATGTTTGACTTTTAAGTATGGTCGAAAATCATAGTCTATGGTAGTATTAGAATGTAAAACATGGACATTATGATGAAACATTAATTCAAATGGACAAAATTAGGGAATGTTTGGTCAAAATGGATAATATGGGAATTTTCTCAAGCTAAAATATCTCAAGAATAATAATTTTTCATCTATCTAATAATAGGTTGCAAATCTAAACTATGTGACACATGTTCCGTTTAGTTAAAACACCTATAAGCTAAGGAAGCCGTGGTAGGAGGAACATTATAAGCTAAGGAAGCCGTGGTAGGAGAAACATCTGATTGGAATATCCAAGAGTTTGTGAATGAGATTAGAAAGATAAGTTTGAAAAACTTACTCTAGTTTTTGTTCCGAGTTTAATAAACAAAATAAAAGAAGAGAGACGAAATTAAGACCAGAAAAGAAAGAGAGTGATCACTTAGTTTATGTTTCGAGTTTAATAGACATAAGAAAAAAAGAGAAAGTAAATTAAGACCAGAAAAGAAAGAGAATAACGATATGTTGGTATGAGGAAATTATTAATATTATTTTTTAGTTTTTTGTCCTTTGGTTTTTCTTTAAATGCAATAAGTTTAACAAGTTTATTGGTAGTATAATATGTATAATCGTATGAATTAAATAAAAAAGTAGATGTTAAGCAGTGATGTAATTATAGGTAACTTACAAAGTGAGGTTAGTTATAAGGGCAAGCGGTATGTATTCACATTCACGGCGCCATGCCTACTTGGCATCATCATCACGCCGCCAAACCCACCCCTCACCTCCGCCAAGTTCCTGCGCCAAGCATCTTGCGCCATATTCTTCATGCCTCAAGTTCTTGCGTCATACCCACTACAATCCAAAAAAATTCTTACACCATCCACTCACATCTTGACACCTCAATACTCTATATAATATATTAAATATAAACATTTAATATCACACAACACCACATCACATGAGTATACCTCATCCTTGTTATGTGAGTCATCGATGACGTGGCAACCTTTAACATATAACACCACCAAGGTATACCACATGCCCTAAGGGTCAACTGGTAGCTTTTTGATGGCTCATATCAAATGCGGGGTCCTATGTGTTGTATTGATAAAAAAAAAGTCAATCTGGTGGATCTTTAAATGGTTGTGAGGGTAAACCTTAAAATTTAAGGTGTAGTTTTGAGTGGTTGTGAGTAGAGGAGAGATAAATATTTAAGGAAAAATATGGGGAATCTCTATATTTGAGGAAAAATCTGGTGGATCTTTAAAATTTAAGGTTTGAAAAGAGATAAAATGTAATGATAAAGGTATAAAAAGTATTATTTAATTGTGGTTGTAAGTAGAAGAGAGAAAAAAATAATAATAAATATATAAATTATAGGAATAAAGATAGGAAATAGACTGTGAAATTGATGAATACTCTTATGCAACTGAAATTGAGAATCGCATTACCAAATGTCATCAAATACAAACACAACTACACAAGTATAATCCAATATGAGTCCTATTCAATAAGTAAACGATTCAAAATAAAGGTTTCTTTCGAAAAATTCCGAGATCCACTATGGCCTCCGAGTAGTATATCCCTACACGATAACACGAAAATAACCTGCAGCAAATTAGTTTTCTATAAAACATGCTTAAATACTTTTAGAAGAATATAGTGTGTATGAAATATAATTGTATAAGATTTAGCTGCTAATGCATAAATCATTTAGCCAGATTGAAACTATTGACCAATCATATTTTTTGTTTTTTTTTCTTTTTTAACTAAAAGGTTCACGACTAGTATTGTTTATACGGGTTGTCTGGATCTCTGGTGGGATCGGTTACGAACCAGCCTCGTATACACGCTTACTTATATGATTTGTATGGACAAGTTTAACTAAAATTAAAAAAACGTACATCAAAATCCCAACATTACTGATTTACCTTGACAAGAAACGCTAAAGTACGTATTAGCACTTCGAATAAAGATGCTAGCAAGATAAAAAGCGACTTGCCTCGACTACTAAATGGTAGAAAAGTTACTGGCCTTCTCAAATACCACAAAATCATGGGAGTCCTACGAAACTCAAAAAAGAACATGCTGAGTGAGAGAGGGGTGGTAGTCTAGTGGAACCCACAAGCATAGGTCTTGACCCATCCGTTGGTGTCTTGTTTTGTGACTCACTGTGGGTGGAACTCGACGATGGAGGCGTTGTCCAACGGTGTTCAATTTTTTTTTTTTTGATCTTCTCATATATTAGTTTTAAAAACTTAAACACTTCATCACAAACTGAACAAAGTCCAGCATCCATCAAATTACTTAGAGAAAAACAAAGGAAAATTGGATTTTAATAATACCAATTATCACCTGTTGGCCAATAAATAATACGAATTATCATATTGGCCCACAATAATACCATTTAACCATTCCAGTCTCTAGAATAATACACTGTTAGTTTTTCACTAACTGTGTTAGTAAGTTGCTGACGTGTCAAATGTCGAGGGATTCTTTTCATAATTTCTAAAAATTAAGGGACTAGTTTGTATTTTTGATAAAGATTAAAAATTTAAAAAATTAAAAGGAAAAGAAATGGAGGAAGAACGATGGAGCCCGGGTCCTCCGGCCAGGTGAGCCGTCGACGGTGTTCCGGGTTCGTGGAGGCGTCGCGGCGGAGGGGGGCGAGGCAGTGGACTTGACGGAGGAGCAGGTGAAGAAGATTGAGGGTTTGCGGGTGAAGATTAGGATGGAAGAGGAGAAGGTGGAGAGGCAGCAGGTGGGTGGCGGATAGGCGGAGAACGAGACAGAGGTAGCGGTTGTCGCTGCTTTTGGCCTTGCTCGCCTTCCCCGGAGAAGACAAGGAGAGAGAGGGAGGGTAGCGGCTGCCGAAAAACTGAGACAGAGGTAGTGTGGACGGATTTGCCGCCACTCACGGTTAATGGCTGCTGCCGCTACTGTGGATGGATTTGCCGCTACTGTGAACATGAAAACTTCTTAAAAGACACGGGAGAGAGAGAGAAGGGGGAAGCTGGAGCGAAATGGCGGACTCACTGCCGCCATCATCGCCGGACCACCGCGGGGTGGGGTTTTCATGTCCTGTTTCCGGTGAGATGGAGAGGAGGAGGAATGAAAAGAGCCAGTCACTTGTTAGGGTTTTTTTTTTTGTTTTTTATACCCAAATCTTCAACCCTTCATTTTATAAAACTTATAAAACAACCCCTCCATATGCCACATCAGCAAAAAGACTAACACCGTTAGTTAAAAACTAACGGTGTCTCGTTCTAGAGTCCGAAATGGTTAATTGGTATTATTGTAAGACAATATGATAATTCGTGTTATTATTGGCCAACAGGTGATAATTGGTATTATTAAAATCCAATTTTCCAAAAACAAATAATTAAAACAAAACAATAGTTATGAAATTAAGAAAAACAAATAATTGAAACAAAACAATATAAGGCCATTTAAGAGTAGATTTTAAAAAATTAATGACATATTTCATCAAATCCATATAGTCATGGGGTGGGTGGGGTGAAGGTGACGGCTATGAACTAGAATGTCAAAGGTAACGAATAGACAACAGTCCAATTAGGATACATATTCACCACCTAATCCCCTTGATTCACCAAATTAATTTTATTAATTTATTTAACATTTAATAAAAAAAAACAAAAGAAAACGAAAAGTTAACATGATTCAATAAAACAAAACAAAAAGTTATGATTGATGAAGCCTCGTCATCCTTTTTTTTAACTAAGTTTCAAAAGTGTATATAGTTGATGCAATGAGATGCTACTTTACTCAACATTTAACATCCACTTTCAAAAGTGTATTATGTTTGCTTCACTTTAGTTCTTAATTCAACAACCAATTAGTTCTGTTTTGTACACCTCCTTAATTTTTTTAACATTATCTACCCATCTCTCTCTCGTTCTTTCTCTCTCTCTCTCTCTCTCTATATATATATATATATATATATATATATATATATACACACACTACTTAGCCTTCAAAAAAAACATCCACTCATTAACCAACCAAACTAAAACAGTTAACGACATCTACTCTATGGATACTAAACGAGATCAACTTGTTCACATCTTTCTAGTTACCTTTCTAGGACAAGGCCACGTCAATCCATTTCTCAGACTAGCCAAGCTCCTTGCTTCAAAGGGAAACATTCTCGTCACCTTCTCCGCCAGCAAATCCATCCAAAACAAAATGAAGAAAGCCGGAGCCGCCATCTCCGGTGATCCTACTCCGGTAGGAAGTTGTGGCGGCATGATCCGGTTTGACTTCTTTAATGATGGATGCTCAGAGGACAACGATGACGAACGCAATGATATTGAAACGTTCTTGCCTAAGCTTGAAGCTTACGGAAAGACAGAACTCACCGAAATCATTAGCCGCCACGCACAAAACGGGCAACCTGTTTCGTGCCTGATCAACAACCCATTTGTGCCTTGGGTCTCAGACCTAGCGAAAGAGCTAAACATCCCTTGTGCTATGCTTTGGGTGCAGTCTTGTTTTTGCTTTTCAGCCTACTATTGTTACGAGAATTCGTTAGCTCCTTTCCCAAGTGAACAACAACCAGACATCAACGTTCATTTGCCAAACATGCCGGTACTGAAACCCGATGAGATTCCCAGCTTGCTGCATCCTTCAACCCATTATCCGTTTTTAAAAAGAGCCGTTTTAGGGCAGTTCAAGAACTTGTCCAACAACTTTTGTGTGTTAATGGAAACGTTTGAAGAACTTGAGGGCGATCTCATTAAGTACATGTCTCAAATATGCCCAATCCGAGCAGTGGGTCCGTTGTTCAAAAACCCACTACTCGAAACAAACTCAAATATCTCAGGTGACCTGATAAAAGCCGAAGATTGTATGGAGTGGCTCGATTCGAAGCCACCCTCATCTGTTGTTTACATATCATTCGGAAGTGTTGTGAACTTAAGGCAGGAACAGATGACTGAGATGGCTTATGGGGTTTTGAATTCCGGAGTGTCGTTTCTATGGGTTATAAGGAATGATGTGACTACTACTGAGCAATCAGCTGGAAGGTTGCCGGAGGGGTTCTTGAAAGAGGCAGATGACAGGGGGATGGTGATTCAGTGGAGCCCACAAGCACGGGTGTTGGCCCATCCGTCAGTGTCTTGTTTTATGACTCATTGCGGATGGAACTCGACATTGGAGGCGTTGTCCAGCGGTATACCGGTTGTGGCGTTCCCTCAGTGGGGCGATCAAGTGACTAATGCCAAATATATTGTTGATGAATGGAAGGTAGGGATTATGATGTGTAGGGGTGAGGCGCAGCACAAGGTGATCGGAAGGGACGAGGTTGAGGAGTGCTTAAGGGAGGCTACGGGTGGTGTAAAGGCGTCGAAAATAAAGAAAAATGCGATGAAATGGAAGAATGCGGCTGGGGCGGTAGTGGTAGAAGGCGGAACATCTGATCGGAATATCCAAGAGTTTGTGGATGAGGTTAGGAAGATGAGTTCTAATTAAGAAATCAGTCTAGTAATAAGGTTATCAACCAGCTAGCCGGGTGTTCTTAGCTTGTATAGAAATACATGAATGTAATGTGTGAGACCAAGTATTTATCAATAAGAATACCCATAAAAAATTTTATCATAAGATTTGTACGATCAATTCCCGATCGGCCGCAAGAAATTTAACACTGACCCGATAAGATTTTCAGACCCGATCATGGAATTTTGATTAGATCAATACAAAGAAAAAAATAATTTAAAATTTTAAAGATTTACAAATATAAACCAAATAAGTATTCAAATTATTAAGTCTCTTACTTTATTAATTCTTAAAGGTTATGAAAAACTCTATTGCCCAAATAATCAATAACTATAATTATATTTTGTCATATTATATTTTATCCCGCCAATTACTAAATTTATTATACAAAACTCTTTTACTCAAATACTCAATAATTATTTAAAATTTTAAGCTTACATTTAGATTTTAGCCTTATCATTAGTTTTTTAAACAAACTTATTTCATACAATTATATTAGCAAAATCTTGGTTGCTATCGGTGTCGCATCTCTTTCAAATTAGATTTTAAAGTGTCCCAACTCTTTTGTTTAGGTACTCTTTTAAAATTTTACTTTACTAGTCAGTAACCCGGGTAAATACCCGAGACTGTGACTTTGTTTTTTGATTTGTTCATCATCATTCGTTGATTAAAACCTAAGCAATATGGATCTAGTTTTGTTGGGTTTTCTGTCACGAATCCAAAGCAATTTACGGATTGAATTTTTGTTGAGAAATAAAAGAGATATGATGAATTAAAGTTGTGTTATTTTAAAAATAAATATATATATGGATAGTTTTTATGTGAAAAGAATTTAATTTTCTATTGAATTATTTAATTTAAAAATCTCACAAATTGACACATAGGATTTATCCTATGTGGCACACTTTAAAAAATAACATTTGTACTTTAAAAACTTGTGTTTAATAGTAGTATAGATTATTTTGATAAATTGATTAATTGCTAATTTTTGTTAATGTTAGATTTTCTTCTCTCGGAATACTAGATTGTTGGTTAGTATTTTATTAATTTTATATTATCTTGTCAATTAATTACTTAATTTGGTTTTGAATTTGTTAATATGTCTCGACTCAACCCGAATCAGACCGAGAAAGTAATTTTTTGTGATACATAACTAATTTTTCAACCCCCATAAGAAAATATTATGGGTTCAACATGAAGTCCATGTATCACTTCAGTCTGGCTAGGTAGCCGACCCATTCAAATGAAGCTTATCATTTGCTCTTTTAAGCTTCTATTGTCTTAGCCGACAAGTTTTAAAAGACAAAGGAGTCGAGCCGATGTGTGTTGTTGAAACTAAACTTTTCTACAGATGTCCTGTTTTGTAGCCGGCCATTATCAACTGAGTCTGTTTAAAAAAAAATGTTGACATTCTACGCTTGAGTTACCTAAGAATATCATCATGAAAGAAACCACCACTTAAGAAAACACATTTTTATCAGATTTTAAACTTAAAATCCAAAGGATCTCAAGCCTCAACCGTCATCTCCATGCCGGATCCTTTAAAAACTTGCAAGTCTACTTTAAATAACCAACTAAGCGTTTGTTGGAAACATGTTATCTATCTTTTTTACATCACCCTCATTAAACTATTTAGTTTTTTTTTATTCAAATCTTTTTTTTATTTGGATTCTTATTCTTCTTCTTTCAACCATCATAAATTGTATATATCTAAAGTGTAATTATTGTAATCTTTAGTGATCGTAACGTTTAGATACAAATATTTCATATTATTCTAAGGGCATGATGTATAACAATGTGATTTTGTCTGTGTGGTTTTATCACGCAAACAGTGACATACCAGTTTGGACCCAATTCAAAAAACCTATTTGGTTTCACGAATCGGTTATGCAGACCCACTTCTACCTATACTATTTTTTTTAAATGTATTATTACCTCGTATTTATTGGTAATATTTGCGAACTTCATCGATTACATAGAGTTTCTCGTCGCTTGACATCTTCCTAACCCACTTCATTTGTCATATTCTACCTCAATCTGTTACATGAAGGCAACCATCTCCCTTGTTTCCACACAATCATCTGAACACACCAAAGTTTAACCATACTTTAATTTATATTTACACACCACTAGTTAGCCTAGTGGCAAAGGTGTATGACTCCTTAAGTGGAGGTTTTGGGTTCAAGTCTCACTTGTAACAAAAATAATAAAAATGGGGGCTACAAGTTGGGCCAGGGGGTTTTCTCACGAGTGGTGAGTTTCCTCCTGATGGGGATTGGAGATGATCGGGTGGGTGGTGTAATATCCCCGTCAGTGATCCAAATTTGCCGTTCAAAAAAAAATTAAAAAAAATAAAAAAATTTATATTTACTCGGATGGTTTATGTCATCAATAAAGGGGGATGCAAATTAGTATGTTTAGGGGCATTACTCATGATTAGTGTCATGTAGTTCATGATTGAGGTGAAACAAGCCTAAGGCAAGATTAACCGAAGGATGCTGCAAGGTGAAAGTTATTGATTTGGTAACTGTAAACGACAAAGTTATTATGTCATTGCTTAGCCAAACTTAAGAGAGAAAGGTCATGTTGGTGGGGTCTAATTATAGTCCACTACTTAAATACCTATTACTATTACTATTACTATATATTACAATTCATAACATATTATTATTTTATTTGGTTAGAATATTTTAATGTTTTTATATTATTATAATAATATATATTAAAATAATCTAATGTTTTATATATATTTAATTAATCAAATGATTTTTATATATTTAATTAATCAAACAAATTAAATATTTTTTTATCATTTTTATTAAATGATATTGTGATCGGTCCAATGGTTTTGTGTGTTCGCGTTATCTTAGTAACTTGACCGTTAATTTTGTGTGTTCGCGTACGGTAACCTCAATTGATTACCAATAATTTATATTATGCTTGCATATTACAAATGCAATATTCACGTTGTCAGAGCGGTAACCTCCATTGCAATAGTTTTGTGTGTATTTAGACTATTTAATTTTATAATTTTTTTTTACTTTATATAATTTTTTTTACTTTATATATTTGTTTTGGTTGTGTAATACGTAAATTTTTTAATGGTAAATATGATTTGGTCATATTTTATAAGTGATTTTGGTTGTTCAATTTTTCTTTTTTCGTTTTCTCTAGGTATCCATAAATGGTTTTGTGTTTTTGTGTTATCCCCACGTTAACCTCCATTGATCACCAATAATTTATGTTGTTGGTGGTGTAGCAGTTTATCTATTTTTTCTACCCGTGTTATCCGAACGATAAAGACAATAAGAACCAAATGTTATCCGAACGATTAAAACAATAAGAACCGAACGATTAGTTCTATGTTAATAGAACTAATACAACAACGTTGCAATTTTGATAATTTTATGATATCATTCTTGAACACCTCCGTGCAACGCGCGGAGGGTTAATATCTAGTTTTAATAAAAACACCTTTTTATCTCAGTTTGTTTAATTATTTTTTAAAGACTTTTTAAATTCGAAAATTTATTAGGCTATCTGTAGTGGGTGTTGTATGCCCCTTATCACGCTCTATAGCCCCCTGTACACCACCCTTGGGGTGCTATGGACTGAAGTTTAGTCATGGGCATTCGAACATAACGTCGGAGAAGGGGCAAATTTTGAGAGAAATAGCAATTGAGCGGCTATTTTCCAACGGCAAAATCAATTCTTTTTCTAAATTATTTACCTATAAATTAACCATTATTTACTCCTCTTCCATCTTATTTTCTATAATTTTCTACTCTACATTCTATAGAAAAAAATGGCATACCCTTCCTCTTCATTACTTTATGACTTTTACGATGACGAAGAAGACGAGGTGATGACGATGAGGGGGAGGGATGATTACGATGACGTTCAAAACGAAGATTAGTATTTTTTATTTTTAATTATGTAATTTTCTAATTATCTAATTTTTTTTATTTAATTAAAAGTAGTATTTATGTAATTTTTATTTTAAATGGTTTTTATTTAATTTGGTTTATTTAAATTGAAAAAAAATATATATAATTAGATAATGATTGCAAAGGGGTTATAAAACTTTCTGATTATAACCCTCTTTACAAATCTCCGGTCATATATATCATAAAATATCCAAAAGAAAAGAGTTATGATTATACATACTCTTATCCCTTAGCAAAACTACACTATTCCATGCCTCCACTCAGATGCAATCGCCATCAAAATAGAAATTCAGAAATTGGAAAATTCGGAAGTGCGGTAGTGCAGTAGTGTACGTCAATTGATATATCAATCTTAGAACACTTGCATGATGCATTTTGGAGGTATTTGTATCACTTTACTTCTAACTCAACCAATTAGTCCTGCTTTGTCTACCTGTTCAATTTTTCAACACTATCTCCCCATCCATCCATCTCTCTCTCTCTCTCTCTCTCTCATATATATATATATATATATATATATATATATATAGACACACTTCTTAGCCCTGCAACAAACACATCCACTCATCAAACAACCAAACTAAAACAGTTAAAGACATCTACTCTATGGATACTAAACAAGATCAACTTGTTCATGTCTTTCTAGTTACCTTTCTAGGGCAAGGCAACGTCAATCCACTTCTCAGACTAGCCAAGCTCCTTGCTTCAAAGGGAAACATTCTCGTCACCTTCTCCGCCACCAAATCCATCGGAATCAAAATGAAGAAAGCCGGAGCCGCCATCTCCGGCGATCCTACTCCGATAGGAAGTTGCGGCGGCATGATTCGGTTTGAATTCTTTGATGATGGATGTTCGACAGACAACGATGACGAACTCCATGATCTTGACACGTACTTGCGTAAGCTCGAGGCTTTTGGAAAGGCCTCACTCAGTGGAATCATCAGCAGCCATGCACAAGACGGCCGCCCTGTTTCGTGCCTAATCAACAACCCGTTTATACCCTGGGTTTCAGACATAGCGGAAGAGCTAAACATCCCTTGTGCTATGCTTTGGGTGCAGTCATGTTTTTGCTTTTCATCCTACTATCATTACGAGAACTCGTTAGCTCCTTTCCCAAGTGAACAACAACCAGACATCGACGTTCAGTTGCCAAACATGCCGCTATTGAAATCTGATGAGATTCCCAGCTTTCTGCATCCTTCAACCCCTTACCTGTTTTTAAGAAGAGTAGTTTTAGGGTCGTTTAAGAACTTGTCCAGCAACTTTTGTGTGTTGATGGAAACGTTTGAAGAACTTGAAGGCGATCTCATCAAGTACATGTCTCAGATATGCCCAATCCGAGCAGTGGGTCCGTTGTTCAAAAACCCACTACTCGAAACCAACTCAAATATCTCAGGTGACCTGATAGAAGCCGACGATTGTCTGGAGTGGCTCGGCTCGAAGCCGCCCTCATCTGTCGTTTACATATCGTTCGGAAGTGTTGTAAACTTGGGTCAAGAACAGATGAATGAGATGGCTTATGGTGTTTTGAATTCCGGAGTGACGTTTTTGTGGGTTATGAGGAATGGTGTGACTACTACTGGTGAATTAGCTAGGAATTTTCCGGAGGGGTTCTTGGAGGAGGCAGGTGAGAGGGGGATGATGGTCCAGTGGAGCCCACAAGCACAGGTGTTAGCCCATCCGTCAGTGTCTTGTTTTGTGACTCACTGCGGATGGAACTCGACGTTGGAGGCGTTGTCCAGCGGTGTTCCTATTGTGGCGTTCCCCCAGTGGGGCGATTAAGTGACTGATGCCAAATATATTATTGATGAATGGAAGGTAGGGATTAGGATGTGTAGGGGTGAGGCGGAGCACAAGGTGATCAGAAGGGAGGAGGTAGAGGAGTGCTTAAGGGAGGCTACGAGTGGTGTAAAGGCAGTGGAAATGAAGAAGAAAGCGATGAAATGGAAGAATGCGGCTGAGGAGGCGGTGGTAGAAGGCGGAACATCTGATCGGAATATCCAAGAGTTTGTAGATGAGGTTAGGAAGATGAATTCTAATTAAGAAATGAGTCTAGTAATAAGTTTATCAATTAGCTAGCTGGGTGTTCTTAGCTTGTATATAAATATATGAATGTAACGTGTGAGACCAAATGTCCATCGATAAGAATACCCATGAATTTTTTTTATCATAAGATATGTACGATCAATTCCCGATCGACCACAAGAAATTTGACACCGACCCCGTTGAGATTTTCAGATCCGATCATGGAATTTTGATTAGATCGACACAAAGAAAAAATAATTTAAATTTATAAAGATTTACAAATATAAACCAAATAAGTATTTAAATTATTAAGTGCTTTACTTTATTAATTCTTTAAAGTTATAAAAAACCCAATTGCTTAAATAATCAATAACTATAAAAATATTTTGTCATATTTATATTTTATCCCAATTATTAAATTTATTAAACAAAACTCTTTTACTCAAATATATTTAAAAATTTGAGCTTACATTTAGATTTTAGCTTAATCGTTAGTTTTGTAAACAAACTTATTTCAGACAATTATATTAGCGAATCTTGGTTGCTAACGGTGTCGCATCTCTCTCAAATTAGATTTTAAAGAGTCCCAAATCTTTTGTTTAGGTATTCTTTTAATATTTTACTTTATTATTTGGTAAATTAATTAATTGCTAATTTTTTTAAATGGTAAATTTTGTTTCTTTGACGAAATACTAGATTGTTGTTATATTTTATTAATTTTATATTATCTTGTCAATTAATTTGATTTGGGTTTGAATTTGTTAATATGTCTCGACTCAACCCGAATCATACCGAGAAATTGAATATTTGTGATACACAACTAATTTTCCGACCCCCAAAAGAAAAATTCTTGGGTTCACCGCGAAGTCCATGTATAATATATATATATATATATATATATATATATATATATATATATATATATATATAGGTAGACGCTCAAACGAGAACCAAAAAAGTGCGAGAACTGCGAGAATCAATCCTGGCCTTTCATTATATTATAATTATTTTTAAATTAATTCTTTAATTGAAGGTTAATATTGTAATTTTCCATCCAAACCAACTAATCGATATCCTATATTTATGGTAACTGTAAATACAATCGAGTCCCATATGGAACCATTCTACACATATATGATTTTTTGGTTCTTTCCAAATTGGTTTAAAAAACAAGCTGAAGACGATGGAGATTACGAGAACATGCCGATTTGGATGGCAAAGGTGATATTTTTATGTTCGTTTTTATAATTGCTATAGGTAAGATTTCTACCAGTGGGCTACCGGTTCCGTCTCCCATCAATGAAGAACTCGTTAGCCATTACTTGTGATTGAAGATCAACGGTTCTGAAGGTTGATGTCAGATTAACAATTGTCTCCAAATATAAGAATATAGGTTTCGACCTCGAAAAAAGATTGAGATGCAAAATTGAAGACGGGATCGGCAGAGGGATGCGTTTCTGGGTCGAAAGTTGGTCGGGTCTTGGCCCTTGGGGGTTTAAAAGATAGATTCCCGGAGTTTTTTTTTTTCTTTTTTGCTTGAACAGGAGAAGGGTTGCCACTTCTCATCTAGATGCGGGGAAGGGGGCCACTGGTCTTCAAGTGGAATTGGAAAAATCAAGTTGATGAAGGTAGGTGGTCGAGAAGGCAACAAGTATACCATGTCATTGATTTCTAGAGTTTTTGAGGGCAATGAGTTCTAATATGAATTAATGATTTAATTGTCACTAACTATTTTTTGAGGAATGGTCGATATACATAGTATGTTTCGTGTAAATGTGTAAATGTGTAAATGTTCAACAAATAATGATATTAATATTTTGAGTATTGTCATCCTATTCGTTGCTTCTATTTTCTAATCTCACTACTATATGTATTTTTAATAATTAGCTTGTTTGTGCATCGATGAATATTGTTGTACATATGCACTATTGCATATTATATATGCACTATTGCATATATGTGATAAAGCACATATGCATCAATGCATATATAAACTTGTTCAAATACATATTGCTTCATATATGCAAATAATGATTAGATGCATTAGTACACAAACATCACGTGATGCATTATTTGTTTCAACAACGTTACTTACATCAATAAACATTTGTATTGTCGATTATACTAATACATCTATGATAAATATAACTCAAAAATAAAACTAACTATCATATTTGTATGACTAAAAGAAAATATAATATATAAGAAATCTAGTACTTGAGCAAAAGATTGACCTCATGACATTATATATTGTTTTTAGCTTTTTTTCGAACAAAAATTAATTTAATATTAATAATTTGCCACATTATCAAACTAGTGAAAGGAACACAGTTATGATCGACCCACGTTTCATCCGGCGGTTATAAATAATTAGCGATTCCCATTTTTGCCCTTGATGGCATAACTAAATATCGTCAATATTAATTGTAATTACAAAATAGTCCCTAATGAATTTAAGATGTAACTTAAAAATGTGTGGTTCATATTGGTTCTCGCAGTTCTCGCATTTTTTTAGTTCTCGATTGAGCGCGACTCATTCAAATAACGCTTATTCATCTGCTCTAGTCAGCTTCTATCGTCTTAGCCGGCAGGTTTAACCGACAAAGGAGTCGAGCCGATGTGTGTTGTTGAAACTAAACTCTTCTACAGATGTCGTGTTTTGTAGCCGACCATTATCGGTTGAGTCTGCTTAAAAAAAATTGTGAACATTTTAGACTTGACTTACCTAAGAACATTATCATAAAGGAAACCACCACTTAAAAAACTTTTTTTATCAGATTTTAAACTTAAAATCCCAAGAATTTCAAGCCTTAGCCGTCATCTTTATGTCGAATCCTTTAAAAACTTGCCAAGTCTGCTTTAAATAGCCAACTAAGCATTTGTAGGAAACATGTTATCTATCTTTATTATTCAAATCTTTTTTTTTATTTGGATTCTTATTCTTTTTTTTTTCAACCATCATGAAAATGTATCTAAAGTATAATCATTGTAATCTTTAGTGACCGTAACGTTTAGATACAAATATTTCTTATTATCTTAAGGGCATGAGATATACCAGTATGATTTTGTCTGTGTTGTATTATCACGCAAGCAGTGACTGCCAATTTGGACCCAGTTCGAAAACCTATTTGGTTTCACGAATCGGTTTAGGCCGACCCACTTCTACCTTTACGACTATTTTCACAAAAAAAAGTATTGTTGCCTCGTATTTATTGGTAATATTTTCACACTTCATTGGCTAATTAGATAGAGTTTCTCTTGACATCTTCCTAACTCACTTCACTTGTGATATGCAACCTCAATATGTTAAGTGAAGGTAACCATCTCCTTTGTTTCCACACAATCATCTGGAGACACCAAAGTTTAACCATATTTTATCTTTTACTCAGATGGTTTATGTCATCAATAACGCGAGATGCACATTAATTAGTATATGTTTAGAGGCATTAGTATCTGTTGGAATTTTGAAAGAAAAACTAGCGACAAATATATTTTTATCATCTAATTCATGATTGAGGTGAAAAACGTCAAGGCAAGATTAACCCAAGGTTCAAGGTGAAAGTTATTGATTTGGTAATTACAAACGACAAAGTTAATATGTCATTGCTTAGGCAAAACTTAAGACAGAAGGTCATGTTGGTGGGGTCTCCACATAATTTTTTTTTCTCTCTGAAATATAATTTTGATAACCCCAAAGGGATGGATGTAAATACTAATATATTTTCAAAACTTTCCAATCATTCAAGATTTCAAGTAGTATATGTAAACTTATGTTTTGCCAGGAAGGTATTAAACCAGTCGCAACTGTCCTTTTATGATTTATTTGTCACTGATATGGCTGTCGTAAACATCGTCGTCGCTAAAGTCTTTTCCGACCGAATTTGCGATAGGTGGTGATTTTGTGACCTGTTTTTGCGACGGTATCTTTTTGCGACCAGATTGCAACCGGTCTGTTTTACGACCGGGTTGCGACCGACTTCGTTTGCGACCTGGTTACGATTGACTTTTTTTACGACAGATCTGCGACTGTATCTTTTTGCACCTATTGCATTTTGATTGCAACCAACTTGCGACCGCTCATAACTTTTGTGACGGCTGCATGTAACAACTTAAGCTTTTAGCTATTAACCTAAAATTTAAATTATACGAACATAAGAATTGAAATTACAAATTAAAACTTTATCTATCTACCAAAGAGTATTTGGCTTAAAGGTATGAGGATGATGGCATTTGGCACATAATCATTTGCTCAATTCTTCGCTCTTTTCTCCTACTTTTTGTTTTCGAGCCATTCTCTTGAGATTTTGGTTTCTTTTAATCAAGATTGTAAGATTTTAACTTAATTAAAATTTATTTAAGCTTGTCTATGAGATTCTCATCTTCTTTTAATCAAATCATTAAAATCATACTTGGCTATACCTTATTCCCACTTAGACGAAAACAAACATTTGGTGAGTTGTTAACATGAATTTATAAACTAACCATAAGGTATGTAATAATGACTTTGGGTCTAACCTTTATATTAAAAGTTTATTATTTGTTCTTAAAAACAAAACTCACATCGTGTATCGTAAGAACATTTGTGCCCTCAAAAGTACATTAATCAGCAAACCGATTAGAAGTTGGAGTGATGTTTTGACAAAGCTTCAACCTCATTGCATGTGGTACATCCGCGTCCTTATGGCTATGTAAACGACACGTTATTCGTGCGAGAGCGGTTAAAAAGTGTTGGTTTTGGGGTTCTGGGTTGGTAATATTTTGCCACTTCGTATGCGCGAGAGCGGTACGTTTGTGGACTTGGTTTTGGTTACGACCGACTGCGTATGCATGAGAGCGGTGTGTGGAAGGAAACACGTATACCACGACTCCTTATAAAGATTCTAACTCAATATATAATCTGGTGTCTAGGTTGTTACCTTGCTGATTCATGACAACTTATCCGAGCATAATGATATTTTGACCATAAAATCTGATGAGTAAATAGCATTAGTTACTATATTTGTTTTCTTAAACAGACGGTCCGGTAAAAACATGAAAAATATTCCTTCAATTCTCTAACCAAATATTCTAAATCCGCTATAAACGATATGAATCACTGCCATAAAATGTTGGAGTTAGTATGCAATCAAGTGTCACCCAGAAGGGTTAAATTTAACTCACTTAAACACCTTCCAGGTAAAAATTATATTAATCTAAATTTAACTCACTTAAACACCTTCCAGGTAAAAATTATATTAATTTGCTTGCCAAGATATGTTAAATTGTTGTTCCTGTGTTATTGCTTTAAAACATTTAGTTTTTTTTGAACGGCAGTTAACATTAAACGCTAGCAAGAAGCTAGAACAACATTACAAACAGACATGCAAGAGTAATTTATTACTTCTGTTACTAAACAATTAACCCAAAAATAAGCTAGCTCTTGAGACATGAATTTTGGGTAGCTTAAACTACCCATTCAATTCCCTCTTATTGAAGCTATACTGATTTTTTAATTCGAACTCATCTTCCTAACTTCATCCACAAACTCTTGGATATTCCGATCAGATGTTCCGTCTTTTGCCACTGCCGCCTCAGCCGCATTCTTCCATTTCATCGCATTCTTCTTCATTTCCGTCGCCTTTACACCACATGTAGCCTCCCTTAAGCACTCCTCAACCTCATCCCTTCCGATCACCCTATGATCCGCCTCACCCCTACACATCCTAATCCCAAACTTCCATTCATCAACAATATATTTGGCATCAGTCACTTGATCGCCCCAATGAGGGAACGCCATAACTGGAACACCGCTAGATAACGCCTCCATAGTTGAGTTCCACCCACAGTGAGTCACAAAACAAGAAACGGCCGGATGGGTCAACACCTGTGCTTGTGGGCTCCAGTGGACCACCATCCCCCTCTCACCTGCCTCCTCCAAGAACCCCTCCGGCAACTTCCCAGATTCCCCGGTAGAAGTTGCACCCGTCCTCATCACCCACAGAAACGACACCCCGGAATTCAATACACCATAAGCCATCTCAGTCACCTGTTCCTGGCTCAAGCTCACAACACTTCCGAACGATATGTAAACCACTGATGAAGGTGGCTTCGAGTCGAGCCACTCAAGGCAGTCGTCGGCTTTTATCAAGTCTCCGGAGATATTGGAACTGGTTTCGAGTAGTGGGTTTTTAAACAACGGACCCACTGCTCGAATCGGGCATATCTGAGACATGTACTTGATTAGATCACCCTCAAGTTCTTCAAATGTTTCCATTAGTACACAAAAGTTCTTGGACAAGTTCTTGAACTGCCCTAAAACGGCTCTTTTTAGAAATGGGTATGGTGTTGAAGGATGCAGAAAACTGGGAATCTCATCGGATTTCAGTAGCGGCATCTTTGGCAACTGAACATCGATATCTGGTTGTTGTTCGCTTGGAAAAGGAACTAACGAGTTTTCGTAATGATAATAGGATGAAAAGCAAGCACAAGACTGCACCCAAAGCATAGCACAAGGAATGTTTAGCTCTTCCGCTAGGTCTGAGACCCATGGCACAAATGGGTTGTTGATCAGGCACGAAACAGGCCGCCCGTTTTGTGCATGGCGGCTGATGATTCCTGTGAGTTCCGTCTTTCCGTAAGCTTCGAGCTTAGGCAAGAACGTGTCAAGATCATTCCGTTCGTCATCATTGTCCTCTGAGCATCCATCATCAAAGAACTCAAACCGGATCATGCCGCCACAGTTTCCTACCGGAGTAGGATCACCGGAAACAGCGGCTCCGGCTTTCTTCATTTTCTTCCCGATGGATTTGCTGGCGGAGAAGGTGACCAGAATGTTTCCCTTTGAAGCAAGGAGCTTGGCTAGTCTGAGAAGTGGGTTAACATGGCCTTGTGCTGGAAACGTAACTAGAAACACATGCACAACATCTTGTTTAGCATCCATTAGTTCTAATCAGTTGAAGTGGTTGAATTGTAGTGGACGATAATTGTTTTCCGTTTGGTTGGTTAATGAGTGGGCAAGTGTAGTGATCATATATAGGGATGGAGAGATGATGTTGAAAAATTGAAAAGTATTTGTTTGGCTCAAAACAAAAATGAAGCAATTCAAGATAGAGTTGAATACAAACACCTCCAAATGCATGTGTAATTAGTGACGTACACAAATTTTGTTTTTTTATTTTAAAAACGTCAACTTGCCTAATGCAATAATGAACTATAAAAAGTAGAAACGTAACAAATTTAATTACCACATGTGGTATGTATATATAACGAACTGTGCGCAAGCTAGCTGTCAAGTCTTTTAAAATGATCATGTCACACAAAAAAAAGGTTTCCAAAACAATTTCAGTTTAGAAACATTTATGATAAAAATGGAAACGGGATATTAAATGTGGAGTAAAGTATGGTGTACAGAATCCAATAGTACGACTACTTTTTCTTGAACGGCGTCTTTAGAAAATGGGAAAAAGACAAAAATAGCTGGGACGAAAATAGTTTTATTAAATTTTTTTCCTAACTTTTAGCCCTATCTTAACGGTCGCTAACGAGCTTCATTTAAACCCAAAACGACCGTTCCTGATGACCAACCACGGTGCGACATATGTCCACCACGGTCGTTAATACGTTGGAAAGGTCGTCGACGACCGTCGTTTTCCGTCAAACGACCGCCGACTAAGTGTGTGGTCGCCAACGACCACGGTCGTTTGACTGAAAACGACGGTCGTCGACGACCTTCTAACGTATTAACGACCGTGGTGGACACATGTCGCACAGTGGTTGGTTATCAGCAACGGTTGTTTTTTGTTTAACTGGAGGTCGTTAGCGACCGTTAAGGTATGACTAAAAATTAGAAAAAAATTTTCATGGGGCTATTTTCGTCCCAAACTTGATCAAATGGTCTATTTTCGTCTTTTTCCCTTAGAAAATTCTTCTATCTTTAGAAGTAATTTTACTCAAATCAGTTTTAAACTTAAAATACCAGAATTTCAAGTGCTCTTAAATGCTATTGAGTTATGAGCTCGTTTCTAATAATATGAATGCTTCGGAATCTAAATAATTAACTGACCTATATGATTAGTATCTCGTTAAGATCTTTACCAAGAAAATACAGTGAAATAAACTTCTTTTTTTAAAAAGCCGATAATTTGTAACACCTCGAACAATGATACATGAAGTGATGAAACAAACATAGAGAATGGGCCAAGTGACCCAAGAGAAAATATAAGGCCCACCACAATTATTTAAAAAGAAAAAATTATTATTTAAAGCATAAAGTTAGACACTTAATCTTCTTCATTGCTCCCACACCTGTTTCTTCCCGCATGAATCCACAAATACTCCTTTATTTCTTCTGTTAAATAATCGAAACAAGAAAAAAAGAAATCGAATCAAGAAATTGAGAGATCAACGAAAGTGTTTTATTGATTACGGAAGAGGAAAATTGGTACAATCGGTTGAATTCTTAATCCCTAAGTTGTCCACTACTTAACCAGCTGGCTACAACGGCTAATAACATAACTAAATGGTATTAACAACATAAATTGACAACTTCAGTCCTTGCATAATGAGATATTGGCATAATGCACCCTTAAACTTTCGTTGACTTCTGTTGACCTAAGCAAAGATCATATTTAACATTCTCCACCTTGATCTTGATCTTGTTGTCAACTACCTCTCTTTAAGACAACTATACTCAAATAAGAGCAACAAGCCTTAAGAACATTGAGCCATAATGATTCAATGAAAATGAGAACTCGAATGTACCAAAACTTTATTACTATTACTGCATAACAAATCTGAATTAAATTTGAAATTATCCAACACCAAGTATCCTAAAGCATTTCTGAAACTTAATTGGTAACGCCTCTGTAAAGACATCAACTGCATTATCTTCAGTCTTAATTTGCTCTACAATTACCTCTTTATCATTAATAATATCTCTGATAAAATGCAGCTTAACACTTATGTGTTTAGTCCTTTCATGATACCTGCTATTCTTAGATACTTGAAAAGCACCTTGGTTCTCACACTAAACCATAATATTCCACACACACAAGCCTAACTCTTTAACAAATCCTTTCATCGAGAGAGCTTCTTTAATGACTTTTGTTAATGCAATATATTATGCCTCTATACTAGATATATAAAGCTACAACACTCTGAAGTGATGCTTTCCAACTGACCAGACAACTCAATATCTTGAAACTATAATAGTTATTGACCCGCCTCTATCCAGATCTTTGCATAATTTAAATCAACATACCCTGTCACAACATCCTTGTTATCATGATCTTGACCAAATATCAGCCCTACATTCTTTGTCCCATTTAAGTACCTAAACAACCATTTTACAGTTGTCCAATTGCCTGGATTTGAAAGAAACCTGCTTACTAGACTAACTCCATACCCCATATATGGTCTTGTACATACCATTAAGTACATCATAGTGCCTACTTCTACTTAGAAAGTTTAAAGTGAGTTGCCAAAGGAGTACTTACAGGCTTACAAGTGTCCATATTAATATTGAACAATAACTTCTTAATGTATGAGTCTTGAGTCAACTTAAGTATTCTATTAGACCTATCTCTCAAATTTCCATTCCCAAAATCTTCCTAGCAATCCCAAGTTCTTTCGATTCAAACTCAGACTTCAATAAATTCTTTGTATTATTGATTTCATTAGGATTTTTACATGCTAATAGAATATCACCTACATAAAGTAGAAGATACACATACTGATTAGGAGAATACTCTTCGTAGTATACACAAGAGTCCAGTGGCGAAGCTTGAAAATATCAAGTGGGGGGTCGGGATATAATTTTTTTTTCCTAACGTCAATTTTTGGGTAAATGGGGGGTTGAAACCGAAGTATATCGACATTTTCTACACGAAAATTATATACCCCCTACATCGCAAAAAAAATTTCGGGGGGTCGGGCGCCCCCTCCCGCCCCTTAAAAGCTGCGCCCCTACAAAAGTCATACAAACTTCGTTTAAACCCTGCATTATTAACCATATGACTATCAACACTCTTATACCATTGTCTGGTCGATTGTTTTAACTCATACAATGACTTCTTGAGTAAACACACCGTTTCCTCACTTCCCTTTTGTACAAAGCCTTTTGGTTTATCAACAATGTGTACATCAAGATAACCATGTAGAAAAGCAGTTTTAACATCCAACTCCTCTAATTCAAGATCCATGATTGTTGTGATAGACAATAAAATTCTGATGGATGAATGTGTGACCATAGGAGCAAATATATCATTATACAAGATATAATCTTTTGGTTAGGTGACCTATTTACCAAAATCCAAGTTTGATTTTTATGCAATGAGTCAATCTCATCCTGCATAGCTTGCACCCACTTCTTGCTTTGATTTGACTCTATAGCCTGCTCATATGACAGTGATCCACTTTCTTCTTCATCATTAGCTAGTAGCCATGGACACAAAAGCTGAAATTAAGGTCATCACCTTCCCTAAACCTTATAAATTTAATTATATTCCTTCTTATCCTGTCTTTAGCTATGCTATACTCTGGTACTTGAGAAGAGCCTTGTAATTAGCTACCTCATCAATCTGTGTTTCTATTTGAGGAGTTTGAGTTTTAGATCTTTTGTCCTGAATCACAACTTCCTTATCTTTTCCATGAGAATTGACTCTCTTAATATCTTTGTAATAGAGATCTTCTCTATGAGTTACATTTCTACTTACAATAATTCTAGGACTACCTTCTTCAAGTTTCCATAGTCTTACACCCTTAACTCCCTCAGGGTACCCAAGAAATTGCATCTTTGTTCATTGTTGTGAAGTTTAATACTCCATCATTCATATTCTTACAAATATTATAAACTCAAGGAAAAGCTTTCATATGCCAATGATCTATAATAGAAATCCTGACAAACCATAGTTGGTTTTACATTGCATGCCCCAAATGCAACACCACCATCTATCCTTCAGGCAGCAAGTGGAGATGTACATTAGATCAGATGGCACCTTTGATGAACCCAAATACAATTAAGTAATACATGCTGTTAAAAAAAAAAAATAATAAATATAATAAAAAAAAATAAAAAAATTTAAGTAATACATCTATTTGATACCGTTCATAATTAAATTGTACGTAGATGTGCATCACATGGCAATATATTAGTTAATTTATTGGAAACCACCACAGTTTATTTCAATATTAGAAGTTCTCAGATTCTACATCATATACTCTTGTAATTTAATGTGTAACTGCTCTTTTTTATTTATTTTTGTTTCAAAATTTCTCCTTTATAATAAGACAATAAGTAAACCATTTTAAAGGATTGAGTATTAAACTTCACAACAATGAACAAAAAGAAAATTATGTTCTCTTTATGTTACGTCAGCTTGGAAGAGATATCATTGGGTTTGTGACATAATTGATTGATTTATGGATTCTTATATAATATCCTAACTACTTAATTAAAGTTAATTTAATCGTAGAAACTCTAGAGTTTATGGATATCACTACAAGAAAAAAGATAATTAGTCTCCATAAGTGACTAATTCATCAACAAATAACTCTATATTTTTGTCCGACGAGCCACCGTCCGCCACCGCCTCACGCGCCGCCCTTTTCAACTCCGCCGCATTCCTCCTAAACTCCTCCGATCTCGGCCCACTCATAACCTCCTCCACGCATCTCCCCACTTCCTCCCCCTCGAAACCCCCTTCCGAATTCTTTCTCACTTTCACCCCAACTTTCCAAACTTCCGTCACCAGCTTCGCGTTCGCCGGCTGGTCACTCCACTCCGGGCAAGCAATCACCGGCACTCCGGCGGCCAGACTCTCCACCAACGAGTTCCACCCACAATGGCTCAAGAAACACCCCACCGAAGGGTGCGATAAAACCGCCGTTTGTGGACTCCATTTCACTATCAAACCCTGTTGTTTAATCTCCTCCAAAATCTTAACCTTAACCTCCCCACTTTCTTGATTTTCCGGCAGCTTTATCACCCACAAAAACGCCCGTTTTGAACTCTTCAAACCCATGGCTATACTCTCTATCTGTTTCTCCGACGAAAATATAACACTCCCGAATGAAATATAAACCACCGACGCCGGCGGGTGTTTATCTAACCACTCTAGACAGTGGTCACTTTCGCCGGATTTTAACTTATCGAAACCGCTAAGATCCCCGCCGGTTTCGTTCAATTTTCCGAACAAACCGGCGGGGACGAGCGGTCCGACCGGCCAGAACGGCATCGTTCATGGACTCGATCACGTCTTTTTCGAGCTCCATGAACGAGTTCCCCAACACCCATTTGATTTTACGCATGTTTTGGAACACTTCGTTCAGTATGCTATCCAACGTCGGAAACGTGTTGGATGGAAGAACAAAAGAGGGTAGCTCATCGGAGGTGAACAATGGCAGCCCCGGTAATTTGACGTGCATGTCAAGGGTAGTTTCGGTAGGGAAAACGTTGAGACGGTTGTAGAAACAGTAATATATCTGATAGAGCGTGCATGGCTGGATCCAGAGCATGGCGCATGGGATTTGAAACTCGGCCGCCACGTCAGCGGCCCAGGGAACGAAAGGGGTGTTGATGATGCATGAGAATTTACGAGGGTGTGATCGGATCATGGCGGAGAGGTTTACGGGGCCGTTTTGACTGAGGGAGTTCATGTACACGTTGAAGTCGTTGGTTTGGCGGTTATAGTCTTTGGGGAGGCCATCGGAGAAGAATTCGAGGTGGATTCCGCCAACGGTTGAGGAGTGATGTTTGAGGGCGTGGTCGTGGGTGGCGAGGGTGACGTGGAGGCCTTTGGAGAGGAGGAGGTGGCCGAGGCGGAGCATTGGGTTCACGTGGCCTTGAGCCGCGACTGTAACGAGCAGTATGTTGGTTTGGTTGGTTGAACCCATGGTGCGCGATTTGGTGTGGTATGTGCTTTGGTGGGTGTGAGTGAGGATGAAAGGAAGGAGATGAAGTGGGTCTACTTATATATAGACCACATGTTTTAAGTCAAGGTTATAGTTGAAGGGATAATCAAGAGATTGGTCATTGATTAAGAGCATTCACGGTAAGTTTTTTTTTTAAATGTGTGAGTGTAGACTTTAAAATTTGAGATTTGATTGTAACTGGTTCTGAGTAAAGAAGAAAGAAAAAATATTGTTTATCTGCAAATTTGATTAAAAAAAAAAACTATTGATTCCTTAATACTTCAGGTTTGGTAGTGATGAAAGAGAGAAGAAAGGTAATTATAAGTGTATAAAAGTATTATTTAATTGTGGTTATGAGTAAAAGAGAAAGAAAAATTACGATAAAGATATAAATTATAGGAATTAAATGAGAAACCTGTTGTGAATGCTCGCTCTACTAGTGATTTGATAAAATGGTCGTTGATCATGTTGACTACCAAAATAGCCTAACCAATTATATGGTGACACCTTACCAACGAGCAATTGTCTTAATGGTATCTTGGGGTTTTCTTGTAGTGAGTCAGTTTCCTTCTGAAATAGTGTCCTGGTTGAGTAAAGGGTTGATGTACAAGCTTTCCTATAGGAGACATGTCGGTCACTGTCACCCAGTAATAAAGATGATTGGGTGAATTGATAATGTCCCTGTTAGTGATCTGAAATCGTCATTTAAAAAAAAAGATGGTGACACCTTATTTCCTGATTTTCTGGCCATCCACCCTTGCTTTTTACTGGATTCCAACTCCAAATTAAATGATTCCATTGCAAAAAAAAAAAGAAATTTGAAATAAATGGGAAATAAATACCTATCCTCCATCGCCATATCTGTGATATTCTCGCCAACAAAGAAAATAAAATGATAATTAATACTCACAGAGTCACAGTCTTGTATATAAGAACAACTACGGAATTAAAAGGAGATAGAAAGTTAATAAGTTGCGTTGTTAAATTCTTTTGTATAGTAAAATCAAGTCGTTTAATACATTTATAGATTTAGGTGTAATGTGTAATGAAACTGCGCATAACACATGGACCATGTCAAGTAGCCCGACAACCCCAGTTGCAAGAAAGTCAAATGTATCAAAAACAAATTATATAAACACGTGTTGGTTGTCAACACATGACTTCTCATGTTTGGCCACTTTAAATAAAGCGGCTTTTAAAGTAGCCTGAATGGGTATTATTTTATCGTTTTAAAACCATTTTTTTTACATTTTAATTGCTTTTAATCTTTTTATTTTTCTTAAATTTTTTTTAACGGCCAACGAATGCCTCGGAAAACCCGGAGACTATTTACACCAGTTGAGCTCTATCCAGAGAAAATCCACCTCCGCGAGAGTGGTAAAACCTTAGAGTTTGGGGATCGAACTTGTGATCTTTCAGTCCCAAGTCTTTTTTTTTAATGGGTATTATTTTATCGCTTTTAATGTTTCCTTTTTTAATTTTTCAATTTTGCAACATATTTATTTAAAACTTCATATTCATTTAAAAAAAACTTCACTTTTGTATAACTCTTCAATTTTGTAAAATATTTTATTTACAGCTTCATGTTCGTTTTAAAAAAAAACTTCACTTGTGTATAAAAACCCTTCTTTAAAAACCTTAGCTTTCGTCTAACCTTTTTTGATGAACAGAATTGAGAAATTGAACCCAATTTTATTGATTAACAAAAAAATTGAAAAACAAGAACAAATTCACTGATTACAATTCGTAGGAAGAAGAAATTGGAAAACTAGATGAAAACAACAAATGAGCTGAGCTTTACCCCAATTCCATTCGGCTGAAAGAAACAACCAAATTACACTTAGCAACCCTTATGTTCTCGAATTTACACTTTACACCCTAGAACAAAACAACGGCTAGTTGTTCCTTTTATGCTTCGGTTCAACCCGGGTTCGAAACCCGGCAGCAGCAAATCTCACATTTTATTCTTAGTTTACAATCTCCACCTTGAGATTATGATGATGTTCACTTAATGCACTTTATTTATAAACATAACATCCCTAACATAATCGAATAACATTGATTCCATGGGATTTGAATATCCTAATGTGCACAAAATATCACATTTATAGACAAGTAACATTAGTTAAAGATTATGTTTTAACCAACTCCCATACCATCTAAACATTTCTGATAACCTGACCCTGTCACTGATTTGGTAAGCACATCAACTATATCTCTTGAGTGTGGATGTCATGTACCTCAACTTCCTTAGAGTCAACACCGATTATTTCTTGCACAACTCCCTTTAACCATAATGCTTCTTTAACATATTCAGTGAAGCCACATATTCTGATTTTATTAATGACAAAGCAATGATGTCTGTAATGAGGACTTCCAAGTTCCAACTTACTATGCTTCCCATTACTTGGAACACATACCCAGTCACCGATCTTCCTTTATCTACGTCTTTGACAAAATCAGCATCCACATATCTCAGAATTTCAAATTTGTACCTTTTATTCCAACCAAACATGAGACAATAGTTGTTAGTTCCATTTAAGTACCTAAAAATCCACTTTACTAACTCCCAATGATGTCTTCCTGGGTTAGCTAAATACCTGCTTACAACTCCAACAGCATACGATATGTCTGGTCTTGTACAGACCATCATATATACATCAGGCTACCTACTGCATTTGAATAAGGTATATGATTCATTTTCTCCTTCTCTTCATATGTTTGAGGACAATCTCTCAAAGCAACTTTAAAGTGTTGAGCTATTGGTGTTACTACTGGTTTAGACATATGCATGCTAAACTGTTTCAATGCCTTTTTCACATAACCACTCTGAGACAAATAAAGAATTTTACTTTCTCTATCCCTAGTAATTTTCATACCTAAGATCTTCTGAGCACTGCCTGCCTAGATCTTTCATTTCAAATGCAGTTCTCAACATAGCCTTGGTTTTAATTATCTCTTGCTTATCATGACAAGCTATAAGCATATCATCCACATATAGCATCAAATATATGTACTTTCCTTTTTCAATTTCCATAAAGTACATACAAGGGTCATAAGAACTCCTACTAAAACCATGACTTACTATATGCTCATCAAACCTCCTATACCATTGTCTATGAGACTCTTTCAATCCATAAAGAGACTTTTCAGAAGACATACCTGATCCTCTTGCCCTCTCTCTACAAAACCCTTTGGTTGCTGCGTATAGATCTTCTCTTCCAAACTCACATGGAGGAAAGCAGTCTTTACATCCATCTGCTCAAGTTCAAGATCATATAAAGCAGTAATTGATAACATTATTCTAATAGAAGTATGTCTAACTACAGGAGATGAGGAGAATATATCTAATTGTAGTCTATACCAAATCTTTGAGTGTACACTTTGGCAACAAGTCTTACCTTGTACCTTGGCTTCTCGACCGTGGTAAACCTTCTTTCAATTTGAATAACCACTTAGAACCAATTGCCATGTATTGTTTTTATATAAGGATGCCATCTCATCTTTTATAGCTCCAATCCACTTGTCAGAGGAGAATATCTATACATGAATAAAGTTGTAAAAATAATTTCATCGTCACAAAAATCTTAATCTTAGAAAATAGAGAATTTTTTAACATATATAAATATATATATTCTTACTAAAAACTGCTTTTTAATATAACTAAATAAGTTAATATTTTTATAATACAAATTAATATATGATATATAAATCCAAGAAGCAGCATCAGAAGTCATTAGTTAGAGCCATTTATATTTCATAATATTAACTTTTTTTTTCAAAACGTTTTAAATTATAAAAACCACTACTTTTAATATATTTTAGATAAATAATAATTAGCATAGACTATGTTACTGAAACTTTCCATGCATCTTTAAAATGTTTTTAAACTAATTCATATAATCGATGTACTTAAATATGATCTTATTGGTGTAAACTAAATATATGTAAAGTCAGGTTTGGAGTCAGTTTATCAATATAATTAGTTCAGAATTTATTATGTCAAGTTTGAAAGTCTATGGTTAATTAGGGAAATGACTTTTCATCAAAACTTCAAAAGGTCGTAATCCTTAAGTCTGTATATATAGTCGAACATCTACAATAATGAAATCGTTTTATGATTTTAATCAAAATTCGTTGTTCTTATGATTTATCAACAGATCTGACCACAGGACTTTAAAAAATTGGTGGTAAATATTCAATCTCGAAATAAGTGAATTTGCATATAAAATTACATAACCAGATTAATGAATTTAATAAGAGACTAATTCATTAACAAATAACTCTATGTTCCTGTCCGACGAGCCACCGTCCGCCACCGCCTCACGCGCCGCCCGTTTCAAATCCGCCGCATTCCTCCTAAACTCCTCCGATCTCGGCCCACTCATAACCTCCTCCACGCATCTTCCCACTTCCTCCCCCTCAAAACCCCCTTCCGAATTCTTTCTCACTTTCACCCCAACTTTCCAAACTTCCGTCACCAGCTTCGCGTTCGTCGGCTGGTCACTCCACTCCGGGCAAGCAATCACCGGCACTCCGGCGGCCAGACTCTCCACCAACGAGTTCCACCCACAATGACTCAAAAAACACCCCACCGAAGGGTGCGATAAAACCGCCGTTTGAGGACTCCATTTCACTATCAAACCCTGGGGTTTAATCTCCTCCAAAATCTTAACTTCTTCTCCTTGTTCTTGATTTTCCGGCAGCTTTATCACCCACAAAAACGCCCGTTTTGAACTCTTTAAACCCATTGCTATACTCTCGATTTGTTTCTCCGACGAAAATATAAGACTCCCGAATGATATGTAAACCACCGAGGCGGGAGGTTGTTTATCTAACCACTGTAGACAGTGATCGGTTTCGATAGATTTTAACCTATCGAAACCGCTAAGGTCCCCGCCGGTTTCGTCCGCCTTTCCGACCAAACCGGCGGGGACGAGGGGTCCGACCGGCCAGAACGGCCGGCCGGAGTCGTTCATGGACTCGATCACGTCTTTTTCGAGCTCCATGAACGAGTTCCCCAACACCCATTTGATTTTATGGATGTTTTGAAGCACTTCGTTCAGTATGCTACCGAACGTGGGAAACGTGTTGGATGGAAGAACAAAAGACGGTAGCTCGTGGGAAGCGAACGATGGCAGGCCCGGTAGTTTCACGTCCATGTCGAGGGTAGTTTCGGTAGGGAAAATGTTGAGACGGTTATAGAAACAGTAATATATCTGATAGAGCGTGCATGGCTGGATCCAGAGCATGGCACATGGGATTTGAAACTCGGCCGCCACGTCAGCGGCCCAGGGGACGAAAGGGGTGTTGATGATGCATGAGAATTTACGGGGGTGTGATCGGATCATGGCGGAGAGGTTTACGGGGCCGTTTTGACGGAGGGAGTTCATGTACACATTGAAGTCGTTGTTTTGGCGGTTATAGTCTTTGGGGAGGCCATCGGAGAAGAACTCCAATTGGATTCCGCCGACGGTTGAGGTGGAGGAGTGGTGTTTGAGGGCGTGGTCGTGGGTGGCGAGGGTGACATGGAGGCCTTTGGAGAGGAGGAGGTGGCCGAGGCGGAGCATTGGGTTCACGTGGCCTTGAGCCGCGACTGTAACGAGCAGTACGTTGGTTTGGTTGGTTGAACCCATGGTGTCGATGTGATGTGGTGTGGTGTGTGTTTTGATGGGTGTAAGTGAGGATGAAAAAAAAAAGGAGATGAAGTGGGTGTATTTATATATAGACCACATGAAGGTTATAATTGAAATCTGAATTCGTTTTGTTATCTTTGACAAGGACGTGTGGCTCCTATGATCATAATTGAGTTAGAGATATAAATACAATAAAATAAGATGGTTTTGACTTCAAGTACTTTATTTGTGATAAAAAAATCATTTATACTATGATTATGAGTTCACGGAGATAAATGAAAGAAAATGAAAATGTATTTATGTTTTTAAGTTTCATTTAAGAAGACAAAAGAAAATAAATATAAATGATGTTGTGTTCCGAGTTTCATTAAAGGAAAAAAAAAAGAATAGAAAGAGAGGGGAAAGTAGACTAATTTTGTGAAATCTTTTCTTTCAATTTGAAAGGAAAAGGAAGGAAAAGAAAGTAAACACTTTCTTTTGAAAGGAAAGCGAAGGAAAAGAAAGTAAACACTTTCTGTTCATTTCTTTTCTTTGATTTTCTTTTTTTTCTCATCTTAAATAAACTCGGGAACATAGTATTAAGATTGGGTCACGAGATTTCTAATATATGATAGGTTTTCTTCTGAAGTGGTCTTTCGTAGTTTATATTTAGAAAATGAAGATGATATGATCGATTAGTGATTTGCCGGTAACTTAAATTAACCGTTTAAAAAGTATATATAATAGGACGTGTGGTAGTAGTGCAATAATTAATCAAGAGTAACATGGTACATGCATGGTCTTGTTTTCCGGATCTAGTATCTTTTAGTTTATACTTCTTTTATACATAATCTTATAGCATGTGTAACCGTGCCGTTATGAATGCGTTTTGCCTCAAAACGTCCTGGAACACCGCCTTCAAAGACGTTTTGTCCAGGGAGGTGCCTGTTTTTATCATGTTTTTATCACTGTGTATTGTTTTTAACATGTGAAGAAATGTTTATTTTTTGTTTTTCTTTACCAATCAAATAAATACACCCCATTTCAACTTTAAACTTTCACACCACTACCTACTACATCATTTTTTTTACTTTCATACCACATCCTCCGTGATACACTTTTCAACTTCCACACCACTACAAAGGGACTTATGTTCGTTCGGTTTTTATCAACGATTTTACTACAAAGGGTGTGCCCCGTATAAGAGTGGCAACACTCAATACCAGGGGTACGTGGCCGGTGCTACCTCTTAAACTCGTACACAAAATGAAAAGTTTTAAATTTTTTTGTTTTTATAACATGTGCTACCCCGGTACCCCTTAAAAGATTTTGTGTTACTTCTTTAAAAATTTATATATTAATGTTATATAAATTTTCTTCGTATTACTTCATTAAAAAATTTCTAGTTCTGTCGTTCTTTCTATATTTTTGCTTCGATTTCACCCTTGAAGATATATATAACAACAGAATTCATTACAACTAGGTGAACATGTCTCGTTGACTTCACCAAGATACCCAACAAATGAAGGGAAAAAAGAACTTTTAGACAGAAACTAAAGAACTAAATATTTATATAAGTTAATAAACCATGTGGATGAAAAATATAATTAACTCATAATTATAAAACTCTAATATATTAGATACGATCTTGAAGCACATATGGTAATTAAAATAAAATACTTTATTTTTTAAATGATTAAGGAGCATCACACATGTGCATTTATTTGAGAAAAAAACCATAATTAATGTGATTAAATTGATAGAACACACAAAGCATTAAAATTTAAAATACGAAACTAATCCAACGTATGCGATGACGCAACTTCAGGTCTATATGCCTTATAGTATTTTTCAGTTCCTTGCACGGCTTAAAAATGTTTCTATTTCATAAATATAATATATTTTCGTTTTAACAATTATTAGAACATGTTCTACTTTTGACTACCTACTGATATTTTGGCTTTAACAATAATTACAACATGTTTTATTTCTTTCTTTTTTATCACTTTTAGCCGTAGGAACATGTTCTACTTTTGGTTGCAAATATTACCATGGGAAGGAAACCGATCGACAACATGCAATGCAAGGTAAGGATTAAGTAAGAGTGTTTTAGGGAGCTTTGAAGGATTAATGATGAAGAAGAGAGCGAGCGAGAATGATCGTGTTTTGGTGAAGGATAAGGACATCAAGCACTACTATAAAAGCAGGCTTTAATGACAAGCTATGCGTGTCATAAATGGTATCAGATGATGCGTAATTGCGCGTAAAGAAAGTTCCAGTCATAAAGTCACACGACGTGCAAAAAGCGCATCATCTATTTATGACACGCAATTTTACATGTCATCTTTCATGTGATTTTAATAAATAAAAATAGTATACACTTTTGTGTCATCTGTTTATGACACCCATTTTTGCTTGTCATGCTGTGAAATCTACTTATGACACCTATTTTTGTGTGTCATTATTTTTTAATATACTTTTTTTTAGAATCACTAGTTGCCACATTAATGACAATTAACCTCATAATACAAAATAAAATACACATATTGCAAAATAATATATTTCATATATGCAACACTACTAGTTAAGAATTCCAAAGTTAACCATAAAAGTTTACAAATATACAATGTACACCACTCCGGGTCCCGAAAAATGAAGTTTGCCACCTTCTGCTTGGATCATCCTATCATCATTCTTTGATTTAGTAGGGTTGGATTCCCATATACTTGCACATATTTCACAGGATTTGACTACAACACAGAGGTAATCTTAAGCATCTATAGGCTTGCGAAACTATACCCTGCATCATTAGTAACAGGTGATCCAACCATAGGCTTGCGAGGCTGCCCAGGAATACGACAAATTAAAAAAAAAAGTGTTTTGTGGAATCAACATGTCTTCATCAAGATATTAGTTCATGATATAAAACTATATATAAGGTAATCTTAAGCATCGAGTTGGTACCTTTGTTAATATCTTAAGAGCAATAAGTGCTATTATACCAGTCCCCCGACTGAAATACAACAATGTACAAGATGATAGAAGAAACAAGATATCAAGTTCATTTCAAGTTGATATCTCAAGAGCAATAAGTGCTACTATACCAGCTCCGAAGGTGCGAAACTAATGCAACGTATGCGATGATGCAACTTCAGGTCTATATGCCTTAGGGTGTGGGGGGGGGGGGTATAATTTTTTGTTTGAAGTAGAATTGGTTTGAACCAATAAGAGTATGTCATACGGGAGTGAGAAGAAATATATAATTTAATTAGAATTTTGAAGGATTTTGTGAGGTAGTGGTAGAATTTTTTGTTGAAGTAGAATTTATTTTATATATTATTTAAATTAGTAAATTTATAATAATTAAACAAATAATTATTAAACATAATATTAAACTTAATAAAATTACTCTACTAGGATATTATCATCGACAACCCGATTAACAGCAGGGTCTTGTATGTGTACCGGCGTTATTGTTTTTCCTGCATCTTTTAAGATCATGTTATGTAATATTAAACATCAATACATAACTCTTGCGACCTTATCTCGAGTCATAACTCTTCGACATCTTTCCTCGCCCCCGTTTGCATCTTGTTGGATTTCCTATCATCGATGTTGACCGTATGCTTATATGCTTTGAGAAAAGTAGACCAAGTTGGGTAGATACCATTGGCCAGGTAGTCGCCTCGCTTGTACTCCCGACAATTAACATGAAATGGACACCTCGGTGGGATCCCATGCAGCTCGTTACTAAACAAAGGTGATTGATTGAGAACGTTGATGTTATTGTTAGAACCTGCAACACCAAAATACACATGTCAAACCCATAAATCCTGTAATGCAACCACTTCGAGTATGATCGTCGGGTATTGGCCGATGATCACCCCGATGAAACTGGCATCGATATTTTTCTGGATAGTTTCTCCAAACCCAATTGGTACAATCGATGCTGTCTAGCATCCTAGGTAAGCCATGATATGCTTGATGTGTCTCGTATAAAGGTGTAATGTCGTGACTAGTAGGTGCACACAAATATTCATCCTTATACAATTCATAAATAGAAGTGACAAAATGGTTTAGTGTTTCACGTGAGGGTCTCTCAACCATAGCTAAATATTCATCGTATATGTCAGAAACTTTATCATACCCGAGTTAACTAATGACAGATTTACATTTCCTCAACATAAAACATATAACCACTTTTCACCCCATGATGAATGTAATAGTAGGTAATAATTGCTTATCTTGGGTTTCATGATTTTTGTTAATCTCGTATATTCACACCAAAACATAAAACGTACTTTAATATATTATTTAAATTATTTATATGTTTTGTTTTCTTTTTAAATTAGTTATAGAATAATCAAGTTTTAAAACCAATCCGACCAACGACTTAAAAAATTGATTTGAAGAGGGGATGACAACCATTTTCTATGGGAGATGAGATACAAGATGGCGAAAGTAAAGTGCTTTCAAACATTATAAAGGAAGACCTTTAATGAAGGAACATATTTAATCTATATATAAGTAAATACTCAAAACCTAATTATATCACTAAAAAACACAAAACTGTTTAGTTCTAAATAATCTCACAATATGAGTGTTGCAATCATCGATTGTTGTAGAAACGGTGGTTCTCGGCCGGACGGGCTATCTGGGATGAGCCGGCCCGGTTGGTGAAGTGTTTCTGGAGGGTGATCGAGGCGAGTTGCTCCGGCCTAGAGCCCCTCGACTGCTTCGGTGTGTTAGCCTTGGAAACCTGACACGAAGGAAGAGTTAGAACGTAGGAGGGAGATTATCCTCCGGCTCAGACTGGGACTGACAAATACATCATGGCCATCCCAGGTCTACCCTCGTGCATATAGGATGTGAGTGTGGGGAAAAGGAAGATCTACTCAGCCGTACGGTCGTGAGAGATGTTTATTGTCGGAGCTAGTTGTAGTCCGGAGAGATTAAGTGTCCTCCCCCCCAAGTGGTTGGGGGTATTTATAGTGTCCTACCTTTGTCCGATGAGCCATTAATGCTCCTGGCGGCTAACGGTATGGGTGGGTGCAGTAGGTATGTAGCCTACAGTCCCATTTTGGGTAAAGCGGCGTATGATTGGCTTATGATGCACCAATCATTGCCTGTCTCCGGTATTCATGAAGGCCGTGCGGCCTACTCGGACGCATTATATGTCCAGAGTGAGTCCTTGGTTCGGCCTGGTAAGGGGTGGCCTTATCTGTTCCGGCCGGACCGGACCAACGTCATCAATTGTCATATGGTAGAAAAATTTGTCAATGATTCAGGAGCTATTGAAAAATGCATCGAGGAACGATTCAACACATTAGATGTGAATAAAGACGAGATCTGTCTCGCGATGAACTTCAAAACGATACCAATGATCCTCCATCTTATGTGGAAGTCGTGTTGCAATCAAAAGAAGAGATTAATAATCTATACGATGTGTTGTTTGAGAAATTTGATGTTGGAAAGAAAGGTAAACTCGACCGCAAGGAGTTTGGTTTGATGATGAAGGAAGATATGTTTAGCCAAGGCTGATGGTTTAGGTTATACGCATGTACACATTATTCTTCAAACGGATAGTCTACTTCTAAAGGTCGTCTAACGTCTATTCATGAAGTAAAGTCGACGTTTTGGCCAACACTGACATCGTGGAATATGCGCTCGATGTTGTATTTATCCGATTCCTAAAAATATGATGTTGTATACTTCATATCATACGTCAAAAACTTGCTACATTCATACTTGTTGAAGAACGTCAACCGTCAGGCTAATAGACATTGATTTACGTCTTTAACCTTTGAATCAGAATACAACCTTCAACAACTAATCAACTACACCCTTCGAGCTTTAATTGTTGTTGCCCTTATCCTGCACTCCGATTCTAATAACTTTCGTTTTGGCGTCATCTGTACGCCAATCATGTCAGCATGCAGTTGGTTCCCATTTCATGTAATATTCTCGGATTATCCATTTGGTTGTACCCGAATCAATTGTCATATTCATGTAATCTTGATTGACACTCGAGCACCTGCAGGTGACATATGTGATTATTCTTCATTTTTGGTCAATCAATCACGTTTACTGCTCGATCTCAAGGCGGTTTTTGACCCCAGTTACCTCCAAATTCGACATCACCTAGACTCCATTCCACACTCAATTCCAATCACTAATTTATTCTTGATTGATTTGGTGAAATTTACCAAAACTTCATCAATCAAATTGGCAAACCATCGATCACCCTCCACTATAAATACAACTCTAAATCCCTGCTTTGTACCAAGCAAGTCATTTGTATGTTAAACGTTAAGGAGGATATGAGTGTAAATGATCCTAATGGTCTCGAAGGTGATGCTTACTGGGATCGCGTAAAAGAAGTAAATGGGGAGAGATGCTTGCAGGGTTTCACGATGATCTCTTTTAACCAAATCGTACAGTGGATGAACTAAAAACAAAATAGAAGAGTTTAGTCCTGGTTATTTTAAAGTTTAACGTTTTATAATCAGGACGGATGGTTTTGTTGATGGTCCGGAGTACGAGTATAATGAGCGTTTTGTTTCAAGAATCCAATCTCGAATATGAATGACTATATTAAACAATATTTGGCAAATTAAACGTATGGAAGCTTTTTAAATGAAATGAGTAAATGTACCGCGCGTTGCTGCGGTTTGATTGTTTTTGTCTAGTTATATAGAGTTATTACCCAAACCACGCAACATTGTTTAGTCGTTGCCAAAACATTAACAAAAGCCAAATGACAGTTACATTCTAAAAGCAAAAAGCAACCTTTCAAGTTTACCCTTCAAGTTCATCATATGACATGAGAAATGTGCAGCGCCTTCACCTCAAAGTAGTACCTTAGACGGATTTCTTGACCAATGAAAATACCATGACGAACAGCAAAAGATTTCCAGTCATAAATACTGAACCTGTGTAGATGTTTTGTCTAATAAGTGAATATTATAAGCATGTATGTATGTGTGTATTTTTTCATATTTATACCTGGTGTATGTTGCCATGTTACTTTCAGCATACAGTATGTAAGGTTCAGGGTCATTGTCTTCATAGATGAGGTTAGAGATAAAAAACGATCGGCCATCACACTTAGCCACCGACTCTCTCACCCCATCCTCTTTCTCTATTGCTAGTAAAACGGATATGTGAGGATGGCTCGAATATGAAACGACTTCAACAAAATCCTAGTTGCAAAACCACCATGACAATCAAAGACATTGCATTACATATTTAACATAATCCATTTCGTACCATACAACTGACCTGAGTTCCATAAATCTACACATTTTTTTGAGACCTTGAATGTATTCATGTATGCTACTGACCTGGGGTAACATCACCTGCATATTGAGAGGTACACATGTCCTCAATTTTCAATCATAAAAACATCTAAAATCACATACAATTAACTAAGCTTCACATCACTAATCTGCATATTTGCAAGTATATATGCCATAGCGAGGTTCCATAATTTAACACATTATTGTTTTTTGTAAGTTTTAAAACACGTAAGAATCCTACATTAAATATTATTGTTAACTATATGTGGACCTCATTTCGTACCCTGATCCAAGTAATATTGATGAACCCCTAAAGTCAAAGTGGGAAGTACCTAGTTCCATTTTATTAGAAAGGTTTTTAAAATTAAAATCCAGTGTTAAAATCTAATTTCATTTTATTACCTTAAGAAGACACTGTAAAACCAATGCTTTATCATTTCTTTCTTTTTTCTTTCTATATGGTTAAAGATATGATTACCTATGTGCTGGTCATAATATGATATATCTGGGCCTTGGACAATATGTCAACTGTTGAATAGATGTAAGCATAAGTTACCTTGATTTCTATAACTGTACAGCTGTAATTTGTTGATGTTTCATCAAAGATAAGTATGTTGAAGCAATACCTGGTGATGAGTTCTGTTTAGTCATTATAGCCTCAATATCTACATCTCATTGTATCAAGGCTTAAACGAAATTATAAAAGAATAATCAATAAGATGCAATTGTCATGAAAAACCTCACCTTAAATGGCAGGTAGTATACAATAGGAAGAAACCAAACAACCTGCAGAAAAAGTTGAGAAATTAGCAACTAATAAATTATAACTAAAGAAATACTCATTTATACACACAGTTGGCTCCATTTCTATGCTTTCTCCAAAATTTTCTTTTTTCCTCGTTTATGTTCTCTTGGTACCTGCAATTAATCTTGAAGTCAAAGTCAAAATAGGATGTCAAAGAAAAAAAAAGAAAAAGTTAAAAAGCCAAAAAAGTACCTGAACTTGAAGCAATAAAGATTAGTTGAAGGAAATTATAGATTAGCCTTAAACCATCATATCATAGCCAACAAAGTAATGTACATACCAACCATTGGAGCTTAGACCATTACCTGGTCATCACATCATAACAACAGGGTTCGTCCAATGGAAGCTTCAGAAAATCAAGGCTCAGAAAGAACTCATCATTGCCTTTTTTTTTAGCCAACAAATCAGGTAGATCATCTATTTAAAACAACAGAAGTGGGGCGACACACCGAATGGCGGCCACCAAACCACATTTAGATGAAGGGACAAAGCCAAGATTCCGGAATTGATATGTATATATAATCTCGCCAACAATGTCAATCATCACAGCCTTCTAAAATATTGATATTAGCATCAAAAGAGATCATTTCCATGAAACCAACGAATACAATCAGGGTCATCTTTAGGGCCAAAGAGTATCTCCATCATGTAAACGAATACTCAAAAGAGATCATTTCCATGAAACCAACGAATACAATCAGGGACATCTTTAGGGCCAAATAGTATTTCCATCATGTAAAATAATACTGTCATTGACATAAAGTGTTAAATGAAAAGGATCATAGCTGGTAAATTCATTAGTAGCATATAAGATGCAATTGTCATGAAAAACCTCACCTTAAATGGCAGGTAGTATACAATAGGAAGAAACCAGACAACCTGCAGAAAAAGTTGAGAAATTAGCAACTAATAAATTATAACTAAAGAAATACTCATTTATACACACAGTTGGCTCCATTTCTATGCTTTCTCCAAAATTTTCTTTTTTCCTCGTTTATGTTCTCTTGGTACCTGCAATTAATCTTGAAGTCAAAGTCAAAATAGGATGTCAAAGAAAAAAAAGAAAAAGTTAAAAAGCCAAAAAAGTACCTGAACTTGAAGCAATAAAGATTAGTTGAAGAAAATTATAGATTAGCCTTAAACCATCATATCATAGCCAACAAAGTAATGTACATACCAACCATTGGAGCTTAGACCGTTACCTGGTCATCACATCATAACAACAGGGTTCGTCCAATGGAAGCTTCAGAAAATCAAGGCTCAGAAAGAACTCATCATTGCCTTTTTTTTAGCCAACAAATCAGGTAGATCATCTATTTAAAACAACAGAAGTGGGGCGACACACCGAATGGCGGCCACCAAACCACATTTAGATGAAGGGACAAAGCCAAGATTCCGGAATTGATATGTATATATAATCTCGCCAACAATGTCAATCATCACAGCCTTCTAAAATATTGATATTAGCATCAAAAGAGATCATTTCCATGAAACCAACGAATACAATCAGGGTCATCTTTAGGGCCAAAGAGTATCTCCATCATGTAAACGAATACTCAAAAGAGATCATTTCCATGAAACCAACGAATACAATCAGGGTCATCTTTAGGGCCAAATAGTATTTCCATCATGTAAAATAATACTGTCATTGACATAAAGTGTTAAATGAAAAGGATCATATCTGGTAAATTCATTAGTAGCATACAAAGAGCACCAACAATAGTGTCATTGTTAGTGGCTTGAGCAATGATTTCTTTAAGAATGAGAAATAACGTGAGAGCATCGGCTCTCTCATCCAATGAACATAAGACATGCATAACCGCCCATCTCAACGAATCAAAAAATGCAGCTGGGGTTTAGCAGATAATTAACCCAACAACTAAAACAGAAAACAAAAAATGCCATCATAGCCGGAATTATTAAGTACCCAAACCCAAACAGCAAACCGATGCAACAACACACAACAAATTGGCCATATTTTATGACCTCAACAGTTCGAAAACCCATAAACAAATAGGAAATCGATCCAACAGAACCCAAACGAAAACAGAAAATTAATCCACCAACATATCATAAAACAAAAAATGATTTCAGAAATCTGTTTGAAAACCAACAAACCTATCAGATCTTAAAACATCCATCAGAAGAACAAACTTCTCAGATCTTACACCATCCATAAAAAAAGAAATAAACTTTTCGGATCTTAACCAACCAAAAAAAGCATACCTTTCAAATGATCAGATCTACAACATCGTAGCTTGAAGATGACCAGAGATTTCTCAAAACATAAAAGCTAAGCCACAGGCCACAGAGGTGGCATTAGAAGCGGTAACCTCAACGGAATCGGAGCAACCACATGGTCGCTTCTACGCTACCGGAGAACCGACCTCGAAGACACCAAGCTTCCTTTCCGGCGGTTTTTGTGCGTCTGTAGATCTCAACAACAGGAGACCCACTGCTAAAACCCTAGATCGCCGCGATCGACGTTGATGCCGGCCTAGACCGGTTAACGTAAAACGACCGGAGCAACGGTGACGTCGGCGACTTAACGCCATGAAACCGGCAAAAGAAATCACTTTCGCAACTGGAGCACCGACGGATTCGTCACCGGAATCGCAGATCTAAGAGAAACCGGAATCGCGAATCTAAGAGAGACGAAAGTAAAAGTAAATCTGAGAAACCAAGAGATGATAGATCTAGAAAAAGATAAGCACAATCTCTCTGTCTTCAGATATGAACGCGTGCCATTAAAGCAAGAGAGAGAGATGCTGGTCACAACACACCGCCCATCTCAACAAATAAAAAGAAAACGTGTGGAGCAATAGTGACAAACTGTGAGACTGCCACGCTAAGAAAAATGATATATAAGGAAATATATCCCGATTATTTAATACGAACAAACGTTACACGATTTATGCAAAAACAACCTTTTAAAACGCTTTACATACCAACTTTTATCAAACCCCCTTCAAAATCTCCCTCCATTCCATTCCCTTTTCCAGAACCAAAAAACCCTAATCCTCATGGGCGAATTCGATCGGATTTCCGTTCATGACGCTCTCGGAGGTGGCGCAGGTTTTGATCTGAATCTATCATCTATCTATATTCTATACGCTTATTGCATTCATTCAATTCACTGCATGCTGAATTTGACTGCACACCAACCTTGAACAAAGATCTAATCGAATTACACCTTTCTATTTCCTTAGATCTACTGGATTTCACCTCGATTCTGCTGTTTCGGATTGATTTATTGATTGATTGATTGGTTATCTCTGTGATTTAAGCTATCGTTGTTTCTAATTCTCTATGTGTTGCAGTTGCGGATGCGTTGCTATGGCGGAAATGCTACGGAGGAGTTTTGATGTTAACTGTCTCAACTGTCATATGGTTGCTTTTCGAAAGAGCAGGATATAACTTCTTATCGTTTGTTGCTAATACTCTGTTGCTTTTGGTTGTGATTCTGTTTTTTTGGGCAAAATCTGCATCTCTTCTTAATAGGTGAGTGAATTTTATTGCAGTTACGTTTGTTTTTTTTAATTTTAATTTAATTTGATTATATATTTATGTTTAATGCTTAATTTTAGGCCTTTACCTCCAATTCCTGATCTGGACATATCTGAGGAATCTGTTCTTATTGCTGCTGATGAAATGAGAGTATTGGTTAATAGGGCTTTGGCAACCTTACATGAAATTGCTGCTGATGGGAACTTGAGCACTATAATATTGGTACATTTTGCTTGATTTTATTTTTATGAAACATTGGATTTAAATAATTTCAAGTTTCATCAACTGGCCGGCAATAATCTTAACTTTTATAAAAAATAATTCCAAGTTTCATCAATTGGCCGGCAATAATCTCAAGTTTTATAAAAACTAACGCCTTTAAGTTTTTCGTTAGTCTGGGATCGTTGTAGAAAAATAGGTTAAAAGTTGGGCTAGATAGTAAACATTTCGTTACTTGGGATTAATCCCGGCCAATTGAGGAAACTTTGGATTATTTAAATCCAATTTGCCTTTTTTTGTTGTTATTTTATCAAGATTTGTGTTTTTGTGTCTAATTTCCAAGAATTTGTTGTATGATTGTGTAAATTGGGCGATTCTTTTTCAGGTTGGTGTTGGACTATGGTTGGTTTCTTATATTGGTAGTTTGTTCAGCTTTCTTACATTGATCTATATTGGTAAACCACTTTCCTGTATTTTGTTCTAGACATTTTGCATGCTAACAGTATTAAAAAGATTTATATCTCCTTACTTGAGGGTTTTTCTTGATTTTGCTTCAGGGGTCCTTCTTAGTTTGTCGGTTCCTTTCTTATACGACACATTCCAGGCTCAAATAGATGAGAAGTTGATAGTTGTACACAAGCATATGAGCATAGTATTCAAGAAAGCTGATATCATCTTACAAAAGATTCCAATGTCCCAAAAGAAGCAAAAGAAGACCGAATAGGCTAAAGGTAAGCATGAAAATACTTTTTCACTTTTTCTATAAGACTGTAACATTTTTATAGTGTATTGGTGTTATCTGTTAATTTCAGTCTTTGCTAGTACGAGGTTTTGAACTTTTGAACTTTTGGCTCATAACTTTGTGTTTAGTAGAATTGGGTTTGCTATTCAAAAGGGTCTAGCGGCGCAGCTTGTTGCCCGCTTACCCGCCACCTCTTTGTAATTTGTTGTGCTTTAATGGAAATCCTGAATTACAGTTCATCTACTTCATTGACCTGAATGATAATAATTCCAGCTTTTAAAATTTAACTGGTATTAATAGCAATAGGTTCTGCAAAACAAAATACATTGACTAGAGAGTTCATTTTTTAATGTTAACAAGTAGTAGTTTCTCTTAAAATAACCATAATTGAGCTGATATATCATTTGAAATTTGGTAGGAAACGCGAAATAACTATAACCTGTCATGAAATTAGCTTTCTATATCTTGATCTTTGTTATTTTGCCTGATGTAATCGTGTTGCTATATACTTTTTATATGTGTATTTTGTCTGATAATCTTTTTCAAAGCTAAAAATTTGTCTCATTTCTCTATAGCAAACTGGTTTTCAGAATTTGTTTAATCATCAAATATGTTTTGAAAATCTTATACTCTTGATTACTTGGTGTTTATTCTTATTTACTGTTTTATCTCTCTTCAGGTTTCTTAAGCCAGGTGCTCAAAATCAAAACCCTACTATGTTTAGTGAAATCCGTATAGAAGAACTGACGAACCAATGGATCTTAAAGCCGATACTTTTGTTTTTGATCTTGCGACTCGTGGTTTGTTAGATTTCCAGTTGCTGAAAGTTTTTGGCACTTTTGTCCCGTGAGAACGAAACGTGTCCATTGTTGGAAGGTTTAAGGTGTGAATATATATGTGAATTGCTTTCAGTGTTATTCTGGTGTGGTGTACTTTAGACCTTCTAATGGTTGGAAGGAATTATAGTATCTCTGTTTGGCTATTGGGTTTTTATCTGATTGCATATTTGTTGCAGGGGCACAAAACCAGAACTAGTATCATGTTCCCCCCAAATTCACAGTTTCAAATGTGTTTTCATTCATCTAGTGGATTTTTTAAAATTGAATCTCTAATGGATTTTTTAAAATTGAATAATGTTAAGTTCATTAAGTGCCATGTGAATACTTTTGTTTCCATGTGTATGTTCTTGATTGTAATTTTTGACCATCAATGCTGTTACTTCTTACCTCCTTTGCCTTTGATCTTTATAAGAACTACACATGAGAGGGTAGGATACAATTGATGCCATTTTTCGGATCGTAAGTAAAATTGTTAGTCTGCTTTGTATGTTGGCTTGAGTTCTTTGAAAATCGCAAAAGAGATGGTTTCTAACAAACAAATGTTTTTTTTGATCTTAATTGACAAGCTTATGGGTGAGATCAAAACACAAACTTTCTAAAGTAAAAGGGGATTTTCTTCTATTTTTTCAGGGCTATGTTTGATTTTCCTATAGTCTCATGTTCTTTTTGGTGTATTTAGCTAGTTTCTTCTTTTTTTTTAAAGAAAAATACTTTTCACATCAAACTAATGAAAACCTCACTCGGTAAAACGATCTGTGTAGTTAACAAAGGTTGGTTCCTACGATGATACTGAAACTTAACATAAATATCAAAACAGTCCATTTTGTTAAATTACACAAAAACGGTTGCCGACAAAATGCTATATGATCTTTCAAAGTGATACAGTTAGAATCATCGTCCGATGAAATATCAAACGGTCTTTTAGAATATAAACTCTTCCTAACAACCCTAAAGGTAATTGTGGCCACCCCACCGTCACAACCCCCGTCCTTGTGTTCCCGCACACCACGTCAGCCGACCATTGCGGTCTTGTTTCTTTTCCCCCATTTTTTTTCTTTTTCTACGGCTCCCGACCACCACACGATCTTCCCCTAGCCCACCGTCGCACCCGGTGGCCCCCTCACTACAAACAACCTAAAATCAAACAACTATTTAATGTGTTAACAATTTGACTATTTGACTTAAGGATATTGTAAAAAAAAATTCAGATTCGTAGAAAAAAAAAGAAAAAAAAACAGAGAACAAAATAATAACCTCTTTTGAAAGCTAGAAGACCACCGCATCAACTAACCATACCGATTCCCACTCCAAAATGCAAACATTTTTGCTGCCGGCAGCTCGTTCCGGCGGTGCTCCGCCGCCGTTGACTCTAACCAAACCCTCACTCCCCAACCTCCACCGCCCTCTCTCCGCCCTCAATTCTTCCCCTTCGCTTTCCTCATCTCCCCATTCCTCACTTTCCTTCACATCTTCTTCCCTTTTTTCCCACCACATTTCTCGAAATCAAATCAGAAACCCTAACCCTAACAAACTCGCTTCACCTCCGATTTACGCCGCCAACAATTCGCCCATTGACGTTTCCGAAAAAGCAAAACTCGCTCAGGTATTTGAATCCCGTACTTTCATAGGGTTTTCGATATGTATGAATTCGTATTTCCAGCAGGCAGTTTGTTTCAAAATTCAAGTTATTGTACTGTAGGTATCGAAGAGATTAGAGAGTACTTCAAGGTATTTCAAGAGATTGGGTAGCCTAGGGTTTTGGGGACAGCTTGTTTGCACAATTGTAGCTGCAGTTATCCTTTCGTTTTCGGTTGTGATTACCGGGAGAATCACGTCTCCGGTTACATTCTACGCTACTTCCGGTGGTATTGCAGCTGCTTTCCTCTCGGTATTTTGGTCTTTTGGTTATATTCGGCTTTCCGATAGGCTTCGGAAAACAGCCAATGACCCTTCGAAGGTATTGTTAATCGATTTTAAGGTTTTAGTTATAAAGCATTTGATTATATGGTCCTCAACTCAAATCACATTATTAGGTGTAATGTTTTTAGCAATTTAACGAAAAAGTATGCAAAACAACTATGAGAATGCATCTTTCAGGCATTTCATCAAACACTTTAGGGGCATTATTTGACAACTCATATGTTGTAATACATTTTGATCAAAGTATGACCCGCATACATATAAGAACTGAACCTATCAAGACTAATAACCTGATCATGAATCTGTATAGGTCCATAGGGACATCAGATTTTGCGGTTAAAATACGAACTAGTTTTGTAATTATGTAGCCCCTTAGGGATTATGTGGGCATGGGTTTGTTACTTTGTTTAGTTTGGTTAAGATTATTGGAGGACTTAAGCAACTGGCTAGTTGTGATTCCTAGATTTTGGTTTGCTAGAACTGGGAGAAAGGAATGGAAAGGTTGGGGGTTTATTGAGGCCTGTGATGATTATAATGAGGAAGTTGGAAGTTTGGAGATGATGTTTATATTTTTGGAGCAATTTTGGTGGTGGTTAGTGTTCGAGAATTGACACCATCATGCATGAAACTGAAACTTTAAAAAAGATGATTTTTTAGCCAACCGGTCTTCTATTGAACTGACCGGAACTGGAACCGCTGAACAGGTCTGAACCGCCCACCACCTGGTCTTTTCTAAAAGTCTTGATTACACATCATTTTTGGTAATGGTGTGTCTTGATGCGGTGACATATTCTGTTTTGTATGCATCATTTCTTACACATAACACATTCTAAATTTTAGTGACAAAGTGTAATATTTGAGTCATTAAAAGATTTATTCTACAAATAATATGGTTTCAAAATTGGTAATTTTATTAAAAAAGATGTTAGTTGATACATTTTTTTCTCATCTTTCAGGCTCCTCCTCGTGCAGATGTGGTAAAGAGTTTGAAAAATGGGATAGCCTTGAATCTTTTGGGTATTGGTGCTGCCATTCTTGGGATGCAAGCCACTGTTGGACTGCTAGTGGCTAAGGCCCTCACCACCTCAGCTAACCCTTATTACAAGGGTATCACTTCTGGAAGTAGCCCTGTTCTTGCTCTGGATATCTTCTTGGTTCAGGTATAAATGTATAATACACAGTTACACACATTTATATTCTTTACATTTAGTTCAATGTTTCTGCATATCTAATCAATTCGCCAATTCGGTGGGGGTGCTAAGCATGTGCGGACGGAACAGGACTCATATTTTTAAAATTATATATATATATATTTTTTATATATATAGTTAATTTTAAATAAAACTTTTCAATTGTAAAACCTAAACTAATAAAATAATCTAACTTAAAAAAGATAGCCTAATTAGCTGTTTATATTTAAGCATTTAAGGCCTAATTTCAAGGGAAAAATATAATTTAATTATCCTATTATTTAGGCCCATTTAACCTTAACCTTTTAAAACCTTTTAAACTCATTTCAAATCTATATTTTCTTATGTTTATTGCTATAACTTATTTTTTGCGTTATTTAAGAACTTTTCTATTTGTAATTTTTTTTCCAATGAGACCCATTTTTTAGCTCGAACAGGGTCCCTAAATACTTAGGACCGGCCTTGCGTCAATTATTAGACTATATTAAAATGTAAATGTATAACATTCATGATTCATGATGCCGGTTTTTGCCCGCAATCTGATAACTGCAGGCAAGTGCAAACACGATTCTGTCACATTTCCTGGGACTCTTGTTCTCATTGGAGCTACTACGTTCTGTTACGGTTCCACCTTCAGATGGCATCCAGGTTCCTGGGGCTGCATAGCCTTGGTTTGTTGCTTGATTGTAGTCATATATTTTTTGTTTCTTTTTGGGTTTACAATTCAACTTGGTAGACGTTTTGTAGTGTGGTTCAGCTAGGGTTCTATTGTTTTTGTGGTGAATTTATGTTTTTTTACCATCCGGTTGTTGGGGTTTTCGTTTATGGGGGATTTTTTGTTGACCTGAAACGTCAAATAATTTGGGATGGTTGACATCCCATCATAGGAAGACTTGAAAAAACGTTGTATAAAAAATGCCAATGCTTAATCTACCTTTGTGGTCATTTAATTTACGGGCTAAAATCCGTCTCATACTACAAGTTTATAGATGAGGGTATTGTATTAATTCTTATAGATACAATACAAAAGTTAGGTTAAATTAAGAACCAGTTGATTTCGTGAACCTTTGAAAGTCATTTTGAGCCACTAAATTCATGAGGGACCACTTAAATAAAAATTTGAGCAACCTCCCCTATACTTTTGACAACTATAACCTCATTTCACTTTTGAAAACTCTAATATCCCCTAGATTTACTAACCAAATGCCATCAAACTCAAATAAAAATTTGAGCAGCCTCCCCTATACTTATGACAACTATAACCTCATTTCACTTTTGAAAACTCTAATATCCCCAAGATTTACTAACCAAATGCCATCTAGCCGGAGTTGGAGAACAACCTTAAGATCAATAATCAGATCCAACAAATAAAAACACAAATATGAAGGAGATAAAATGTATGATTCAGTAAAAAAGAAATAGCAAAAATAGTTTTGAATATACAATTACCCGAAAGCCCTACTTGTTTTTTATTGTGAGAAATTTGGAAAACAATGAAAATCAGATGATCACATGTGTAGTGCATGGATCAAATCATGTAATTGAGCTAGCTTTTTAATCATGTACCATTTTCATATCGTATATGATTTGCCCACTCCTACGTTACATTTTAGCTCCCTATTTTGGTAGCAACGGTTTTGGCCCTCTCCCTCCAAACAAAAAGTACAAAATATACAAAATATTTGAATATCTTAAATTTATGTTACATCCTATCAATGTTTTATTTTTTCAACGATGTTATGATGTATTATTTTTGACATAAATTAATAAAATTTTCCGCATGGAATATTTTTAACATCCTAATATCTCTTGCACAACAAGAAGATATATATTTAGAGCATTCTTAATAGCTTTTTTATGTATTATATCATATTCTTAAATTTTAAATAAAATAAAAAAAATGTCTATTTTTTCTTTACATCTGCATCTTTATATTTAAAAAACTTTATTCTTAAATTATAAGTGATAAAAAATGAATGGTTAAATATGCCAATTCATAATATTTTTATAAGAACAAAGAATGTGATGTGAAGTATTTTAAAAATCTTTAAATTTTATGAATAAATGTGTTTTTTTATAAATAATAAAGATAAATAAACTATTATAAATGCTCTAAAAGATTGTTAAAAGTGGAGGGATATAAATATTAAAATGACGAGTTTTAGAGACTAAACTTAAAAGATGAAAGATGGATAAAAGTCTCCATACAGACATACAACCATGTAAATGTCAAACACTCAAACATATCGTATGGGTGTCATATGACCCGTATGAGCGTATGACCAGTAGTGAATGTGAATCATACCAATGTCCCACCTCTAATCTCGTTTGTATTGGCGAAGCTTATATAAACCTGGGGGAGGGGAGGGGGCGATGGGCTCTGTGAGTTTTCGTGATTTTTTCCTAAAATTTTTATGTATTTGAGTATGCTTTCCTTGGTTTACTGTCCCGTAACTTACGTCTTTGTCCGGGTTTTTGTTTAAGCTTCGTCAATACTTGTTCGTACCATGTGTAAAAAATAAAGCATTCCTCATACGTGTATATGAATCGCCTCAAGTAAGAGAGACACAGAGAGAAAGAGTGTTCTCCTTTAAGGAGCCTTTGTGTTTTAATGCTCGTACGTGTGTACGAATCACCTCAAGTAAAATCTGAGTTTTAAGATTGAAAAATAAATAATATATTCTACTCTACGTGTTTTCATAATATATAGTGAGTTATATAGGGATCAAATACAAATGTAAATTACCAGAAAATAGTAAAATGGAAGAAAAAACGTCGATTCTATGAATGCAATTACCTTGTGGCTTGGTCCGACCCGACCACCTTCATAACATTCTCTAAAACTTAAAAAAATGTCGATTCTATGAATCACCTCTCTAGTAGGATTGCTATAACACTACATAAAAAATACAAATAATATTCCATTAACAACCAAAATAAAGGTTACAACTCAGTCCGACATACGGGGCAAGCGGGCAACAAGCTGCGCCGCAAACCCTTTTTGAATAGCGAAACCTAAGCGGATAAAAACAAGTTTCTTAGCTCTAGGAGTCACTATATGTCCATGCATAACCTTCTGGATCCGCCCGAGCATGTCCGCAGCCTCTGACGCGAGGTGCCCGAACGTGTCAAAAGCAAAGGGGACAAACACATGCTGATTCTCGAGACATGCCTTCTCGTGCTTGTCCACTTTACCCGCAGCCGCCTTAGCAGCAGCCTGCCCCGCCGTGAAAACTCCAGAGCCAAAGCCCACAAGGGGAGAGACCCCAGTCAGATCGATGCAAGTGTGCTTCCCCCTTGACCACCCAAACACCAGGATGTCCGCCGGTCTAAGGGTCGAACGCCCCTCTTTTGGGTCAGTTAAGAAGTTGACGGGGGCTTCCTTCTTGGCTGAAATCCCAGCCTTTCTGAAAATGTCAAAAAGCACATCTCGGACCCAATCATGACGGTACTTGAACCCCGGGAGATCTTTATAGTGAACCGCGTGCTCCCCAAACGAGTCCAAACAGGCCTTGCGGCAAACAGGGCACTTCTCGTCCGCGGGAAAGAGGGGTATCATAAGCCGGTACTTGAGGATAGATCGGTATTCGACCGACGACATGTGCTGCCCGAGCCCGTCAATGGGGAGAGCATGGAGGAAATCTTGGGCATGTGGTTGACGAAGACAGCTCCACACCGCTTTTTGCCTGGCATTCATATTAAACCGGGTTTCCATATCCAACACGATTTTGCTGGAAAGGGCATTCGCCAAAACATGTTGGGGTTTTGGGGGGGCGGTTTCCTTGTCAGAGAAACCGCTAAGATCAAAACCTGGTATGATGTCACGCAGGGCCGCCAGAGCGAAAGTATAATCCGAGTCCATGCCACAGACCCCGCTCTCCCGCAAGATGTGGTCCTGCAGCCCCCAGGATTGGGCCCTGGACGCTACAAACGCATAAGACGAGGCCTCCATAGCCGAAGAAACCCCGAGCCCTTCGTGCCGGATAGGCAGGGAAGCGAGCCGCCACTGAAGGTCCCCAAAATAAGCCCCTCCACAGACCACAATGTTTTCAACTGTCTCGTGCAGGGTCTGATCAAAGCAGGAGGCCGCCCCTTGCATGTGGGCTGGGGGACAGGTCCGCAGGCCGAAAAAGAGCTTGGCAACACCCATGCAAGAGCGAAGTAGGTGGAGTTCGCATTGCGGGTCCCGAATCTTGGGAAGGAGGTGCATTAGAGCGGCAGCGTTAGAAGCCCTCTTGGATGCCAACCCCTCAATGAACCCACCATCCCTACTGACTGCCCCTCCAAGGAGCTTTACCCCTAGGGCCGGCCTACTGATGCCCGAGGGGAAGAGGCCCGGCCGATTCTTCCTCCCATCGCAAGACGGCCAGAACAGCTCTGTCTTCTTGATATTGAGTTGCAAGCCCAGGGAGGGGCCGGTCTCCGAAATAGTTACCAAACATTAAGAGTATTAACCTAGAACGTAAAAGTTACCAAACATTAAGAGTATTAACCTAGAACGTAAAAGTTATGATACACGATTGTATTTGTTACACCACATACTCTTATGCTAAATTTGTTACGCTTAAATAAAAAATATAAAAAAATAAAATTATTATTTCCGCAAAAGACCAAAAAAAAAAAACAAATAGTATAATTTCACATCAATGCAACACTATGCATAAATAATTGCACAGAAAAAACTATGCTAAATGTAGCAGTACATTATGCATAAATAATTGCATAGAAGTTTGCTTTAATGGTAAAGTTATGTATAAATATTCGGTGATTCTATTCAGACACCCCAAAATTCTATTTTTACACCCCAAACCGCCCCCGTTTGATCAAACCGCCCCCGTTTGAATAAAGACAAACCCAAACCGCCCCGGTTTGATCAAACCGCCCCGGTTTAACCTTTTTTTTTTTTTTTTGATCACAAAATGAAATGAAATTAAAATTAAGTGTGTACGATTATGTTAAAATATAAAAAAGTTACAGTCTTTCACCCTTTGTGTTGATATTATAATTATAATTAGTTTATAAAAAAAGTTGGGTTTGGTTGAGTTGTTTAATTAACGTGATATTTTACCGAGTTCCGTTTAAATTATAAAATTATTTGACAAAGAAATTGTTATACTATAAAAATGAGTAAATAAATGTTGCAAAACGTTAATATTTAAAAAAATGACCCTTTTTTGTATTTAAACTTTGTATCTTTTTATAAGGGCTATTAAAAAAATACCAATTCAGAAAAGAAAAGAAAAAAAAAAAAAAGGAAGAACAAACCGGGGCGGTTTGCCCGTAAAGCCCCGGTTTGAACTTCGTATTCTGGGTTCTGACGTGAAATGACTTTTTTGTCTTTTTCGAACTGGGCCTGTTCGGCCAATCAGCCCCGGTTTGGGGTGTGAAATTTGGAGAGGGGTGTCTGTAAAGCAGGTCCCTAAATAATTACATAATAAATTTCTTTAATGTATATAAATTATTAACTAATGTTTTATAATAAATTATTTCATTTATAATTCTTTAATGTACATAAATAATTACATAATAAATTTCTTTAAAGTTATGCATAAATTATTAACTAATGTTTTATAATATATTATATCATTTATAATATTTAAATCTTTTAATCATTTGTTTTTTGTCTTTTTTCAATTTTATGAACATAAATTAAACCTATATAGTATACGAGTTACTAACTTAGTTATATAGATAGGTATTTCGATACAAATGAGGGTGGGGGAGAATAACATCATCACTTTCCTTACTCTCTTTCATATAAATACTAAAAAAAAACAGAATCAAGTTAATCGTTAATGAAAAGCCACTTTCACTAAAGCCAGACGGGTTAGGGTGGTGTTTTCGCGTAACTTTGTGCCACATCATCTCGCTCCTTGATCAACTCCCTGAAAAGACTTCATTCCCTTAGAAGTCCATGTGTCACTCTAGCTAATTTAGTGTATTTAAACCCCATGTGTTACAAATTTATTTCTATTCTACATAAAAGTGATCACAGATTAGTTGAATACAAAAAACATAAAAAACATGAACAAATTGAGTCATTGACCATAAAAAGAAAGTTGAAGGTACTATCTATTCGCATCTTTTAATGCAACCATAACGTACTTTACAAAAAGCAATTCAAAAGTTACAAAATTTACCAACTGAAATTGCATAAACAAATATAAATCTAATTTATTATAAAAATAGATAAATATTTAATACTATACAGAATGTAGTACTAGTAACTACTAAACTTTCGATCAATACCTTTTTGTATAAATGGTAAAAACATAGAAACTAGTAAATCGAAGTCAAACGACTATTACGTTCCAAGTAGTCAAGTACACTTTTTTAATTGTTCTTTTATATAATTGCGTCTTTAAAGTTCATAGACCATAATGTACTTACATGTGAATACAATATGATCATTTCAACAGGATATATTCTTTAATATAATCATATTTAAAGGATGAGCTTATACACAGAATAAAACACACTTTTCATTAATTTGGTTTAATGAAATTTTCGTTTTCGGTCATTATACTAACTACCATCTATTTTTTTATCACCTACTCTCTGAATTGACCAAAATACATTTTTAACGGCTAAATTAGGATCGATATCCTATCTAAATGTGGTCTTGTATTATCATATCTTTCCGTTTACTCGGATTTAACTCTGACCAAAGTAAATGTGAGAGGAAGAACTTTGACCAATCAGATTTGTCCATGTGTGACGGTTTATCGAGGGTGATATAGAAGATCATTAGTAGGAAAGCGAGTAAAGGTGAAGGACCAAATGTGGAGTTTGATAAACATTTGGTAAAACCCTATGTAATGTTGATGCAGGAGTGTGGAGTTTAGTGGCGCGTAGAATCGCAACATGTAGTCTAATAGGAGGTGGGAGACTATATTGGTAGTCTTAGTTTTGATGACCAATTATGAAACCGTATATTATACCTAGTCGAATACCCGTCAGGTACTCGTGATCCCTTATCCATGGGGTTTATGGGTATCGAGTATATTCATATATGAGCTGAATTGGTGACCGGATGTTAAGCCGGTTCGGATGTTTGTTTTAGTCTAATTCCGAGCTAATTTTTTACCGGACGTGTTTTACGGTTCAACCGGGCTGCTGATCGAACCGGTTTTTAAATCTTAACTCACAAACTCACGCTAAAAACTAAAAAGAAATCAGGGTTATCGACTATGCGCATATGGTGAATTCTATTAGTCAATACAATTCAATGTGTGTTCTCTTCATCTATGTCTTCTCTTTAGCTTCTGTTTTAGTTTTAGTGCAAATATCTTAATATGACTTATTCATCTTTCTAAATAAATACTTTTATTTAAGAAGGCAGACAAAAATGTTCTTTGTGGATTGCATTTTATTACTTTTATTTAAATTATAAATTTACCAATGTAAACGAGTTTATATCATTAAGGTAAACACGGTTACAACTCAACATGAAGTACAAGGAAGGTGGCAACAAGCTGCGCCGCCAACCCTTTCTGAATCGCAAAGCCTAACCGAGTGAAAACCACATTCAAACCACTAGGAATCGCCACGTTCCCATGCATAACCTTCTGGACCCTGCTCAAAGTTTCCACAGCTTCCGGGGCAAGGTATCCGAAGGTATCAAACGCGAAAGGCACAAACACATGTTGGTTCGCCAGACACGCCTCCTCATGTTTGCGCACCTTCCCTGCAGCAGCATTCGTGGCAGCCTGGCCAGCCCGAAAACCAGAGCCCTTGAATCCCACGAGAGGGGAAACCCCCGTAAGGTCGACACAGGCGTGCTTCCCATGTTGCCACCCAAAGACAAGGACATCCGCCGGCCGAAGGGAGGAACGCCCGTCCGCTGGGTCCGACAAGAAATTAACCGGGGCTTCCTTCTTTGCAGATATCCCGGCTCTTCTGAAAATGTCGAATAAGACGTCCCGGACCAGGTCATGTCGGTATTTGAACCCGGGTAGCTCTTTGCAATGGACCGCATGTTCCCCATAAGCATCCAAGCATGCCTTGCTGCACACTGGGCACCTCTCATCATCCGGGTACAGGGGGATCATAAGCCGATATTTAAGAATTGCCCGATACTCGACTGGCGACATGTGCTGCCCCAGCCCATCGATGGGGAGGGCCAAAAGAAAATCTTGAGCATGCGGTTGGCGAAGGCATTCCCACACCGCCTTTTCCCTGGCAGACATCCCAAAGGCAGCTTCCATCTCTCCCACGACTTTACTAAAAACTTATATTGATGTTTTTTTCGGATAATTTAATTTGTTTGACTTTATTAAAGTTATTTTTTACTAAATTTGTCGTGCATGAAAATTTATAAAACGTTTATATAAATTTATATGTTTAAATAGTTAATTCGGCTCGACCTTCTAAATCAACCTTTGTTAACAAATGACCAGTCCGGTTTAGAAATACGGCTTTAAAACATTAATCCTGGTGGTGGAATAATCAAATGTATGTTACCTAATATTATACTCGTCTTAGACTCATAAAATTTAAAAATAATCTCATACCTAAATACTCTTCCAAGATGTGTTTTTAGATTATTTGCCATCTGACATTCCAATTTTAATGTCAATAGTACGGTATCAAATTAGATCAAAGCATCTTTAGGTGGTATTAGAAGTAAAAAAACTTATGTTAAAGAAGCAACTTAGTGTTTTATTAAAACTAAAAATAAATGTAATATCTTCTAAAACAATTTAATTCTACTTTCCAACTTCTATATTTCACTTAACATAAGATTCAAACTTTTAATCATTAATCAGTTTAAAAACAGACACATTCCATATATTCTACTTCATCATCTCTCAAAAGAAAAGGGGTATTTTGCAAGTTTTAGTATAATTATGGAGTTATTTGCTAACAAATATTTATTTCTTTACTCCCGATCTTTTTGGCTTTTAGGTGTGTTTGCAGAGGAGGCGGTGGGGTTCAATCTTATTGAGCATGTCTTGTAGCAAAATACATTGAGATTCCATCCATATTCAATTATAACGAATACAATATCACGTGGTTTTCACTCACAACACGACTTTCTGCCTCAAAACATATGGTAAATAAATAAATAAAATAAACAAACATGCTTCACTTTGTAAAATGTGTTGACCAAAAATCACCTCTTAAACACCAAATTTACCATTTATACATATTCATACATCATATTCTGTTAACATGCTACACTAAAATTACCATTATGGTTGAACTCAAAGTCAACTAAGACTACTAATATGTAACAGAATTAAATATAGATTTTAAAGCCATTCATAATAGATTTTTTTGTCATGTTTTATCCTTTAACTAGGTTAGTAACCCGTGTACTACACGGGTTGAATTTAGGTTCATAGTATTAGCTAAATATAAAAAAAAACGATTAAGAAATTTAAAAATTATAAATAACATAATTCATTATAAAATATTAATTGATAATTTAATACATTAAAGATGACAAATTCTTGATTTGTTTACTTAAAAAGACTCAAATTATTGAGTAATTTATCAAATCTACATAATGTTTGCCATTTTTTAAATGAAAATTTTATTTAGATAAAATTGGTAATTAGTATTAATTGGTAATCTACTAAATTGATACTTGAATCTGGTTTTGACACGTGGCACTGATGATGTGGACACCTTAAAAAGAAGACACGTGGAAACAATTTTATTGCTTTATTAGGATTAAGATTTTAAAAAAATATATATAAAATATTTATTTGAGTACTCTATTTATTTTTTCTATTATATCATATTATATCAGCTTCTTTATATTTAACTATTATCTTTCAACTTTAAGTAATAAATATAAGATATTATTGTTTTCTTTGAATCTTTAAATTTTATGAATAAATATGTTTTTAAGGTAAATTATAAAGATAACAATAAAGACCATATTGTGAATGCTCCAATTGAACTAAGATTCAAGCTCGGTTTCGTTTTAGATATAGCGCAAGGTTTTTCAATCTGAGTCATATTAGCTCATTTTCGGTATGACGACCAAAACTATACTAGATCCCAAAGAAAAAACTCTACATGAATCACCAAAAATTATATACCAAAAAAGTAAGAGTGTAAACTAAATTAAAACTAAGAAAAAAACTTCATACAAAACCATCAAAAATTATATACCGAAAAACAATAGTGTAAAACTAAATTATAAAAAGAAAAAAAAACTTCATACAAAACCATCAAAAATTATATACCGAAAAACAATATGGGACACGTGTTGCTGTCAGATAGACCACCTAGATGGTTGCCACGTAAACACTAAGTTGCGATAACAAAGAAAGTTACCAAGCGTTATTATGAAGATAATGCGGGTATCAAAACAAGTGTTTTAATACAAAGTTAAAGAAAACATAAATATAAAAAGAGTCCGTAATCTTAACTTAATCTATTTTAATAAGATAGAAATAAAATGTATGATCTTTAAACACCCATTAAAGTTTCAATAAAGAAAAAAGTATTTTAATCATAAAAACATAAAGAACTAGCATGCATATATTCTACTGAGATTGAACTATATTTATTCCTAAATTCCATATCTCTGCAACACTCACTGAAACCACTTTGTTTACCCCTAACCCCCCTGACCTTTTTGTTCACCAGAACCAACAATGGCGACAGTTGTTCACCCCCTCATTTCCCTTTCCTAAATACCCCATTATTCCCCCCATCAAACTCACCACCCAATCATCAACCATGATCCTCCCCTTCTTCTTTTTCATCTTCTTCCAATTTCTCCTCATTTCTCCAATCTCTTCTCTCAACTCCGACGGAATCCTTCTCCTCGCCTTCAAATACTCCGTCCTCTCCGACCCACTTTCCGTCCTCGAAACCTGGAACTACGACGACCCGACTCCATGTTCATGGACCGGCGTCACCTGCGAACCGTTACCCGAACCGTTATCCGGGTCGGGTACGGGTACACCCGAGTCTTTCGCGGTCACCGCCTTGATTCTCCCGGATTCCCACCTTCTCGGCTCCGTTCCGAAGGATTTGGGGATGCTTCCACATCTCCGTTCTCTCGATCTCTCGAATAATTCGCTTAACGGGAGCTTACCCCCTTCGATTTTCAACTCTTCGAAGCTCGAATCCATATCCTTGTCTTCCAATGTCATCTCCGGCGAGCTCCCGGAGGTGTTCGCCGGGTTGCAGAGTCTCAGATCGCTTAATTTGTCGGATAATGCATTCGCCGGGAGGTTTCCGGGGAGTTTTGCGTCTTTAAACAACTTAACTTCAGTTTGTTTGATGAACAATTATTTCTCCGGGAGTCTCTCCGGCGGGTTTGATCATCTCGAGTACTTAGATCTGTCTTTCAATTTGTTCAATGGGACTCTTCCTCTTGATTTTGGTGGAGAGAAGTTGCGGTACTTGAATCTCTCGAATAATAAGTTTATGGGGTCGGTTTCACCGGCGTTCGCTGGTAAAATACCTGGGAACGCCAGTATCGACCTCTCGTTCAATGACCTCGAGGGAGAGATCCCGCGGATGTCGTCTTTGTCTCGTCAGAAAACGGAGTTTTTTGCCGGAAACCTCGATTTGTGCGGGAAGCCGCTTAGTAAAATGTGCACGATTCCGTCGTCACTATCATCGCCGCCGAATGTTAGTTCCAACGGATCCACCACCGCCGCAATCGCGGCCATTCCTAAAAATATAGACTCCTCTTCGTCTTCATCCGCCACGGGATCTTCGTCCGTGGCGGATGGAGATGCAAACACGGGTAGTAATACCCATAGCGGGCTTAAAGTCAAGCCCGCTAAAATAGCGGCCATAGTCGCTGGTGACTTAGCCGGCATCGGTCTACTCGCCATCCTTTTCCTCTACGGATACAACATCCGAAAGAGGAAAACGAACCAGAACCAGAATGAAAGTTTCACAACCAAACCCGAAACCGAAACCGGAACCGGAACCCAAGAAACCAAGATCTCGAAAGACGCCACAACTTGCTCATGCTTAAACGGCATCAACGGGGACGAATCGGAGACCGCAACGGGCTCCGACAGCGATGATCACGACAACGCGAATCTAACGATCGACGTAAAAGACGACGATAAACAAAAGTATTTGGTGATGGTGGACGGGGAGACCGAGCTCGAAATCGAGACATTATTGAAGGCTTCCGCTTACGTTTTGGGTTCAAGCGGTTCGAGCATTGTCTACAAGGCGGTGTTGGGCGGCGGTGGTGGTGGCGGAGGGATGGCGTTTGCGGTACGGAGGATCGGGGAGAGCGGGGTGGAGAGGATGAGGGAGTTTGAAAACTCGGTGAGGGTTATTGGGAAGGTGCGGCACCCAAATTTGTTGAGGGTTCGAGGGTTTTATTGGGGGGAAGATGAAAAGCTTGTGATTTATGATTATGTCTCCAATGGAAGCTTGGCTGGTGCTGGTTACAGTAAGCAGTTCTTCATCATTCTTTTTCATATAACCGTATTTTAGCAAATTTTCGTTATTTTGGTTAATCTACACCTAAACTTAAGACATGATTCATAAATTAGGTTTTTTTTTCAAAAGAAAAAAGGAAAATTGTAAGAATTTAACACAAGTCAATAACACCTGAAATATATATATATATATATTTCTTTTCTGAAAAGAAGGTAAAACCTACTCAACTTAAGACATAATCTATAAATTAGTTTTTTTCCTAAAAAGGAAAACTGTGAGAATTTAATGCCTGAGAATATATATTTATTTACTTTTTCTGAAAAGAAGGCATTTTATAGAAAAAGAAAACTATTAGCCAAAAGCTAGAAGGGAACAAAACCAATTACATATATAATAGAGGATTTTTTTAAGCTGAAAATACGTATTAATCTCAATAAATTATTATTTAATCTAAATCAAAATCTTGTTTTATGGGGCAAACTTTAACGATTAGCGATGCCGATATGTGTAAATTATATATATATTTTTTGTTTAAGAGGTTAAAAGTTTAAAAGAAATAATTAAGTAATCTAATCTTAAATTCAAATTTTGTTTTAGCAAACTCTAATCTTGTTATTTAACTCATAATTAAATAGTTAAAAAAACAATTAAATAATCTATTCTTAATTCATATGATGTATAATAAACATATTAGAAAAAAAAATCTCTTATTATAACTTTTTTTTTTTTTTTTTTTTTTTTAAAAGATAAAGTATCCTAACTCAATACTTCATCGGAAATTCCATATATGGGAATCAAAAGTTACATAAGCGGGAAATACACATGACATCAAGTCGTCATGCCGGGAAGGCGGGCAACAAGCTGCGCCGCCAACCCTTTTTGAATAGCAAAACCTAGACGTATAAATACAAAGTTCTTCATTCTAGAGTTTGTACTATTCCCGTGTATGACTCTTTGGATGCGTTTCAGCGTGGCCACCGCCTCCGATTCAAGATGACCGAAGGTATCAAACGCGAAGGGAACAAACACATGTTGATTTTCAATACACGCTTTCTCGTGTTTGCTCACCTTCCCAGCAGCCGCCCTGGAGGCCGCTTGGCCAGCCTTGAAAGTACTCGCCCGCAACCCCACAAGAGGAGAAACGCCCGTAAGATCGACGCAAGCATGTTTCCCATTCTGCCACCCAAAAACGAGAACGTCGGCTGGTCTGAGAGTTGAACGACCATCCGAGGGATCAGACAGAAAGTTAACAGGGGCTTCCTTTTTGGCTGAGATCCCCGCTCGCGTGAAGATGTCGAAAAGAACATCCCGAACCGTGTCATGTCTGTATTTAAACCCAGGAAGCTCTTTGCAGTGGACAGCATGCTCTCCGAACGAATCCAGGCACGCCTTGTTGCAAACGGGGCATTTTTCGTCCATGGGAAACAGGGGGATCATGAGCCTGTATTTGAGGATCGCCCTGTACTCAACGGGCGACATGTGCTGCCCCAGTCCATCAATTGGGAGAGCGTGGAGGAAATCTTGCGCATGCGGTTGTCGTAGGCATTCCCAAACAGCTTTTTGTCTGACTGACATCTCATAGGTAGTTTCCATCTCAAGCATGTTTTTACTAAAGAGGGCACTCGCCAAAACGTGTTGGGCTTTTGGAGGGGCGGTGTCCTTGTTAGTGAAACCGCTTAAATCAAAACCCGGAATTGTGTCATGGAGACCAGCCAGAGCATCCTCATAATCAGAGCCCATACCACACACCCCACTCTCCCGTAGGATATGGTCCTGCAGCGCCCAGGATTGGGCTCGCGAGGCTACAAAAGCGTATGACGACGCCTCGACCGCCGAAGAAACTCCAAGACCCCCGTGGCGGATTGGTAAGGAGGCAAGCCGCCATTGAAGGTCCCCAAAGAAGGGACCGCCACACACGACAATATCCTCGATAGCCGATCGCAGGTCCATGTCGAAGCCAACCGCAGCCGCCCTCATATGAGTAGGGGGGCAGGTGCGTAGCCCGAAGAGAAGCTTGGCAATACCCATACACGAACGAAGCAGAAGAAGTTCACATTGTGGGTCGCCAAGCTTGGCAATACCCATAACTAAATAATAAATATATTTATTTATATACCGGTTTCTTTTTTTGTTTGTATAGTTTTCACTAGTTAGCATATAATAATTATTTTACTTCAAGATCTACTTTCTGTCGTTTTAAATATTAATTTAACATCTAATTGACAAACAAATACTTAATTAAATAACACTTAAACTGGCATTTTTTGGAAAGTTTGAAACATATGACTTTTCGATGATAAAAGCTAGAACAAAACGATAATATTTTAGTTATTATAAAATATAAGAGTTTTTTTTTACATTTACTGACACAAGTCTAAGCATTTTTGTTGCTTTTGTACTGTTCCTTAAGATTAATATATATATGTTTTAAATTAACTCTGACCACTATTTCATACTTTCTTTACTATAAATTAGTAAATATAAATGTTTTGAAACAACACTCCAAAGTCCGAGAATTATGCACATGGGAATTTTGAATATGTTTTCTTGAATTTGCTAACTTTAATTTTCATAATTCAAGATTACAAAATTCCACAAGCACAACGACAAGGCAAGAGTTAGCCATTTGTAATTTTGGATGTTCTATTGTTTGCTTAGTGTTTTTTTTCTTTCAAATTTCAGAAAAAGTTGGTTCATCTCCATGCAACATACCTTTTGAGGTTCGGCTCAAGATAGCAAAAGGGGTTGCTATGGGGTTAGCCTACATTCATGAGAAGAAACATGTACATGGCAACATAAAACCAAGCAATATCCTCTTGACTTTTGAAATGGATCCGATTATCAGCGATTTCGGATTAGAGTGGCTCATATCAGGTAAAAACAACTATAAAACTAAGGGATCACATCGACACTTTGGTAGCAAACGGTCAATGTCATCACGTGAAGAGATGATGATTCATCATGATTATCATCACTCAGCTAACAGTAGCCCTTATATGGCTCCTGCCTCAGGGCTACTTGGGTGCACGTCACCTTATCATGCCCCAGAGTCGATGAAAAGTTTCAAGCCGAACCCAAAATGGGATGTATACTCATTTGGGATTGTGTTACTCGAGCTCATATCAGGGAAGGTGTTCTCAGAACGGGAGTTAGGACAATGGTATGCTGATTCATCAAGTATTGAAGATGAGATGTCAATCTTAAGACTAGCCGATATGTCTATCAGGACAGATATTGATGGAAGACGTGAAGCGACACTCGTATGTTTTAAACTTGGGTTTAGTTGTGCATCATTAAACCCACAAAAGAGACCTTCTATGAAAGAGGCATTGCAAATACTTGAAAAGATACCATCCTCATCTTTTCAATGATGAATTATGCAACACAAAAGCCCCAAAAGCAACAAGTGGCCTTAAAAGGGTTAAAGGGCATTACTTTGGACCTTTTTGACTTGAAGATGTATATCAAAATGAAGATCCAAGGGATGATTGATGAATGTTGATAGTTGATTCCAAAAGTGTTGTATGTTTTTTGACCTTTTGATTAATAAAAAAGTAGTGTGTATTTCTTAAGTAATAAGTAAAATTTAATATTTGGTTTCCTTTAGCTTTTCCACTTTATTGTTTGCGTTTCTTTGTAGGTATCTTCTTAGATCTTATTTATTTGGACTCGTTGTTAAGTATAATACACCACAAGTCCACAACAACATATTCATATTTTATTTATAGATCTCATTATGTTTCAATCTTGGAATGTTGATGAGCTTATTTTATATATTTCTTGAGGTTGAGTGGGGTCGGTTAGATCACCAAAATTAATTGATAAAAACATAATTAAAAAAATACAAAGCTATTAAAAAATAAAATAAAAATGTACGTACACTCTTCAACTTTATAAGTAATTATTTTTCTAGAAAACAATCTATCATTAATCAGATTGAACAAATTTAACTTCATAAGTTTCATTGAAGAGGTAAAAAAATGTTAACTTAAATGATGGACAAAATCACAAAATAACAAATACTAAAAGATGTGTTTATTGGGTCAACTAAGCATATTGACTCGCTTGATTTTTATTGTTTAATTAACTTTAAAAGCATCTCTATTTGTCTGCAATAGTTAGTAGCTAATAAAAAGCGATTTATACACTTCCTTTAGAGGCATATAACCCTCGTTGTGCCTTACAAATAATATAGTTCTAAAATTACATTGACAGGAGCTGTCACGATTTTATATAGACAAAGATGCTAAAAGTTTCCAATCATAAACCGGTTTCAAACTTAACCAAACCCGGTTTTTCAAACTAGTCCAACACTCCAACATGACTCAACCAGTAAACTTGAGATCAGCTTCTAACCTTGTACATCTAAACTGGTTTCAACCCGGTATAACTCAACCTACATCAGTCCAATATCAACCTGATTATTTCCCTCTAAAACCTGATTCTGTTACGACCCATAGTAGCCCAACCAGCCCAATGACTAGCAATGATCCAGGCCCAGTTGAAGAGTCCCTTGGTCCATTCGAATATGATCTAAAGTAGTGGCCAAAGAATCTAGTCTTCAACTTCCTTTTCAAATTACAAACATTTTAGATCCTTACCAAATTACAACATTTTAGGATTTGTGGGGGGAATAACCCCTCAAGCATGTTAAGTAAGCCACAAACTCTAAATAAAGTGCATATAGGATAGCTATTAGATTACTATTTAAATGCATTGTATTTCCCTTTAGAGTTTCTAGACAGAAAATTCTCTATATTGAGTTTAATAGGTTTCAAAAACATTTATAACTTTTTTTAAGTTAACCAATTTGAGTAAAAATCCTATTTTTACACCTCTATGGCTCTATCCATGACTACCTAAACAAGCATTGTACATAGGCCCATAAAACCCCTCTTATTCAAAATACCAAATTCAGGTCAACTGCAAAACCATGGGAATTTCCAGCTCATCTCAAAATGATGAACCACCGCCGACCACCACCACCACCGCCACAAAACAGATCTTCATCTTATCCGGCCAGAGCAACATGGCCGGCCGCGGCGGCGTCAAACACAACCACTGGGACCGTATAGTCCCGGACGATTGCAAACCCGATCCCTCCATCATCCACCGCCTAAACGCAAACCTAATCTCCGAAACCGCCCAGGAGCCACTCCACTCCGATATCGATACTCGGAAGGCCTGCGGCGTCGGCCCTGGGATGTCGTTCGCCAACGCCGTCAAGGATTACATCGCCGGAGTCATAGATCTCGTCCCCTGCGCCGTCGGCGGCACCGCCATCAACGAATGGCGCAAAGGCCACCACCTGTATAACGAGATGGTGAGGAGAGCGAAATCGGCGGCGAGTAGCGGCGGAGAGATTAAAGCGATGCTTTGGTTCCAAGGAGAAAGCGATACGGCGTCGAAACACGATGCCGAATCGTATAGATCTAAAATGGAGAAATTGATCCACGATTTACGATCAGATCTCGGACTTCCATCGCTTCCGATTATTCAGGTCCGTTACTAATCTCACAGATCTCATTTCTAAGATCTAATCTCACAGATCTAAGATCTAATTTCACAGATCTCATTTCTAAGATCTAATCTCACAGATCTAATATCTACATCTAAGATCTAAACTACGTGATTATCATTCATCATTCTATCATTCATTTAGTGAATTGATTGGGGGATGAATAGGTTGCGATTGCATCTGGAGATGAGAAATACCTGGAGGTAGTGAGAGAAGCACAGAAATCGATAGATCTACCGAATGTGGTGTGTGTGGATGCGAAGGGATTGGAGCTGAAAGAAGATAACCTGCATTTAACGACGGAGGCTCAGGTAAAACTTGGACACATGTTGGCTGACGCATATCTAGCACATTTTGGGTGAGCAAACTCCTCCGGCTGCCGCCGGTTAACCGCCGGCGAGAATTTGTGGATCGGTGTGGATTGAGTACTGTTTATAATTAATTGAGATAGTAATGCTGTAATGTATTTCTAAGTTTTCAATCTCTGTGTCATGGGTTCGATTTTTTTTGTGTGTGTAATAAAATTGTGGTGATTAACAAAAAATGTAAGAGCATTGAGAGCAGGTTTCTAT